>OY856188.1:105765079-105968079 GCA_963693315.1 Diogma glabrata
TTTATATATATATATATATATATATATATATATATATATATATATATATATATATATATATATATATATATAAATATATATATATATATATATATATATATATATATATATATATATATATATATATATATATATATATATATATATATATATATATATATATATATATTTATATATATATATATATATATATATATATATATATATATATATATATATATATATATATATATATATATATATCGTCACAATGTTATTTAGTAATTAATAAAATATTTTTTAAATAATAATATACAAAATAATTTATGTATCTTATTACATATATATAAATAGATATTATATATAATCACATTGTAGAGTATATTCCAAATTCATTGCATTCATTCCAAATTCATATCTTGTAGAGTACAAATTCCAAACTCACTGTAGAGTAGCTTCCAAATCTTTTTTTCTATTTTTTTTTCCAATTTCGTCTTTTACGTAATAAAAGTATTTTGCTGCGCTATTATGTTGAATCTTGGTTCGGCAGTGTTGTTAAATTTTTCCATTGTGCACTCTAAAATAGTAAAATACATATTCAATATACTTTATACTTATTTAGACTCTATAATATTTAAAACTATTTGCCTTTTAAAATTTTAGTTGTATTAAATTTTTTTACTGCGCAATTTCCTTGCCGCCCATTATATGTAAATTTCTTTGCTAGCTCGTTAGCAAATAGATTCTTAAAATTCGTTCTTATAAATTTTTTTATTTCATACCCGTCCTCTCTCATGAAGATGGATTGCTGTAAAAAAATAAATTGTATAAATAAAATAAATTTGATTTCATTTCATTACCAGATGTTTCTTTAATGTGTGATCTTCATTTAAGCTTAAATCAAACTTAATAAATAAATCCAAATCTACAAAAGGCAGTGTGAATGTCGCATTATTACAATCGACTAAGTACTTTGTATTTAGTCGACTGTCTCCTAAATTTACGAATTCACGGACTAATCGTCTTTGGATCTTTTTCAAATCTTCTATTTCTTTTAATATTACTTCCAACTGCCGTTGTATTATACTCATTGTCTCGTTAATATCAGGTGTGTGTACTGCTACTGGGTAGGCTGGTTCTTTAAGAGTTTCTTGATCTAATACTGATGTAAAGAAAAGTTAGTTTTAGAAAATTATCCACACATATAATAAAATATCATTTTACCTTCGATTTCAGTAAAATTTTCATTATCCATTTCACTACAAACGTATTGGAAATCTAAATGTGCCGAAAATATTACGAAATTGATAAATTATTAGTAAAAATATATAAATCTGGCAGAACTATGTTATGTTTACTTTGAATAAACTGATCGGCATCTTCAGTACTGTCCATTATGCTGGGCGTATTTATTATTATTATTTTGTTATTATTATTATTATTATATTATTATCATTATTATCTAGCTTACCTAGCTTATATAAAATAAAATAAATAAATAAATATTATTATTATTATTATAAATCCAATTGTGTCGACTGTCGGCACTTTGCGAAACATTTTAATATTATTATTACTATTATTATTATTATAATTAATAATATTATTATTATTTTATTTTAATCTGTTCACAAAAATCCCATAATTATTATTATAATTATTATTAAATTATTTCTATTATTATTAAATATGTCTGACAACCATAAACGGTTTAAACCAAAATAAAAATGTCTGACAAACTATATATATATAATCTATATATGTAAGCGTAAATTAAAACATGTCATTAATTTAAACAATGAAGTTGGCTTCAAATTTTTTGCTTAAAAAACGGAGAAAAAAATGGAACTCAAATTTGACTTGGGGTGCTAACTTAAAATGACAGAAATAAATTGTATATTAATGAAAAATAATATGAAAAACAAGTTGCGATTAGTGAAAATAAAACGCAGATTTAAAAATAACAAAGCACAGCATAAAGGAATGGCTACACAAATGCAAATATATGATCATCATCGCTCTGGGTTGAAAAAATGTTGTGTACAATAAAAGTAGATTTTGACAAAATATGCATGAAACCAAAACTAACAAAGAATGCTTGGGAAAATATGTTTTTACATTACACAAATTCTCAATGGATAGAGAACTTTCGCATGACAAAGGAAACATTTTTATATATTTGTACTATTGTAAATGATGATCTTTAACCAAAAACGCATTTGGCTGCTACTGATAATTTTCAAAGCTTATCAGTAGAAAAACAGGTAGCAATAGCAATATACAAACTCGCTAGTTATTTCGAGTTTAGAGTAGTTGCCACAATTTTCGGAGTTGATAAATCAACGGTTCATAAATGCTTGCATAGGTTCTGCGAAAGTTTAATTAAACACGTTAAGGACTTTATTTATATGCCCAGCGAAGATGAAGCAATTAAATATAGCGAGGATTTCGAAAAAATATGCAACATCCCACAAATAATAGGATGTATCGATGGTACGCACGGATATAGGGACTTTGTCAATAGGGAATATTGGACTTCCTTCAACATGCAAGCAATATGCAATGCACAATTACTGTAATGAAAAACTTTATTTTATTATTAATAATAAGCTTAAAAAAAACAAACAATTGTATATTTCAGATTCTTAGATATAAGGTGCAAGTTTCCTTGCAGTTCTCACGATGCACACGCTTTTGTAAATTCTGGTATCTACAAGAACATTCACAATATATTGCCAAAAGTATGTTTTTGCGTCTATTTTAATATTTAAAATTTAATTTAAATGATTTTGCAGGGAACAAAAGCAGTCGATGTGAAGAACATACCATACTTTATTCTTGGTGATCCTGCATATCCTCTATTGCCTTGGCCAATAAAAAACTTTGCAAACACTGCGGATAAGGAAGAAATTTCTTTCAAATCGTACATGAATACCGGAAGTGTCTAAACCATAAGCCGATTCAACCATGTTTGTCGGTCGGTTTAATAATAAATCATTCATAAGCTCCATGTAAATAAATTTAGTACCACCGCTTCCACTTTTTGATAGCTTCAGTTTTGGGGCATAATATTTTAATTAGAGATATTTAAATTTTAACTGGCACTGACTCGGGGTTTTGTGATGTTTTGTGATCCATGTTGTTTTAATTTATCATTTACAGTTTTAAATATGTCAATGTGTCTTATTGTTTTCTTGTCCATGAGTGCCATCAACTCTAAATCGACACAAATTTTAATGAACAATTTTGTTTCCTCAACTTCCCACGCACATTTTAGTTTTGAATCACTTTCCTCCATTTGATAATTTTTATTTTTAGCCTTTTCTTTGATAATTTTTTATTTTATTTTAGTCTTTTATTTTTACTTTTTTAGCAATTCCAATTTTTATTTTAAATGTTTTTAAACTAACTATTCACAACAATCACAAACGTTTATGTTGAAAAAACAAAGACAAATGGCGACAATCTGTCAAAATTTTGAATGGAGTTCATAATACGCTACGTTGTAGTTTTTTCAGTGTTCTCCTGGCGATTTTTAAAAAACCCTCCACTACACTACGCACCACTTGAACAAGATAAATGTTTATCCAAATATGAAATATCCATTTTTGTCACATTTCTTTTCAATTTTTCCGTACATAACAATACATTACATGTTAGTTACAAATGTATTTATAGAAATATTTATAAATGTTTAACAAAATTTGCAAAATTGCCATATCACTTCTATCTTTATTGTTACTTGCACAATATCACCACAAATGCAACCATAACATAACAAAATTATTATTTTTTATTATTGCAGAACTTTTAAAATATTATTCCGAAAAACATTGTTATAGTTCACTAATTAATTTTAGAAAAAATCACATCTCAGTCAACTGACTGCCATATCAATCTCATTTATCAAACAAAAAACGTAAATCAGAAAAAAGCAAACAAAGTTGTTTTATAGTAGTGTTATGGGGGTTTCGCACATAGACTAAAAAATATGGGACTTTCTCACATGAAAAAAAAATATATGTAAATAGTATATAAAAATATACGAGTATGTTACATGAATGAAAAAACAAAACATTTGCTTTGAGTTTAAATCAATTTTTTTTTTTTGGTTGATAAGCTACAACAACAATTGCATTGTAATTAATTCAAATTGCATTGAGAAACTGAGTTTGAAAGAAAAACTAGAGAAAGTGATTTAAATCTTTTTTTTGTTGTTGTATCTTATAAGAAAAAATTCATTTTCGATCCCACTATCTTTCATGAGTTGAGTTGACTGAATCAACTGAGAAAAACAACAACAATTGCATTCAATTTTTCAGTTGTATCAGTTGCTTCAGTCAAATATGTGTTTTGTGTTTTTTAATTCTTTTTTTTGCAATAAGCTCTGCGGTCGAATAAAAAAAAATGGATTACGTACTGCTATCTAAAAAACAGAATGGATTGAAAGCAAAATATGAAAAAGCATGTGAATTGAATTTTTTATCATAACTTTTGTCTCGATATTATATTACAAAAATATGGGACTTTCTCACATGATGTGTTAATTGATGTGGGAGGGCTAATAAGAAAAAAATATACGAGTATGTTACATGAATGAAAAAACAAAACATTTGCTTTGAGCTTAAATCAATTTTTTTTTTTTTGGTTGATAAGCTACAACAACAATTGCATTGTAATTAATTCAAATTGCATTGAGAAACTGAGTTTGAAAGAAAAACTAGAGAAAGTGATTTAAATCTTTTTTTGTTGTTGTATCTTATAAGAAAAAATTCATTTTCGATCCCACTATCTTTCATGAGTTGAGTTGACTGAATCAACTGAGAAAAACAACAACAATTGCATTCAATTTTTCAGTTGTATCAGTTGCTTCAGTCAAATATGAGTTTTTTTAAATGAGTTTATTTTTTATTGCAATTTTTTCAATATCTTTGCCGTTGAAAAATTTTTTTTTTGTTGCGTGTTTACATTTTTTTCAAAAAACACATGCAAACAAAATAGTCCATCGGTTGTAAATGCATTCAGCTATATTTAAACACAAATCATGCTTTATATTGCATTTCATTTCGTTTTAATTAAATTATTTTTAACCAACTTTCGACATATTAAGTTCAAAACGTCTTATTTTTGATTTTAACAAAATTTTGGAGCCATAAAAAAGTAAGTAAAAAAGTTTTTTCAATCGTAATATTTTATTTTTAAATTTTTTTTTTCACGCTTTTTTAACTTTTCTCTCAGTTTTCAGCAATGTGTAAAGGGAAATTCAACGAGTCGGAATTGGTTCCGTTTGACAATTTGTCCACTGACATACCTGAGGAATTACCCGATGACATGGCTCTAAATGAGGCTGATGAGGAGCTGTTAACATTCTTGTTGACAGCAATGGAAAAAAGCGAAAATTTTGTTCGTTGGTGCAACGAAAATTTTGATCAAGTTGTAAGTGTATTCGACGGCTGTGTTGAAGCAGCTTCAAACTTTTTAATTTTTTATGCGAATAACCCATTCAATTTCTTATGATTCATTTCTTTCTTTTTATATTGTTATTGAAATTTAATTTAAAATTATAATTAAACAATGTTAATAAAGTTTGGTTTAAAGAATTTGAACAGTATGAGTTTTTTAATTTTTTGTTTTAATCTTTGAGGCGTTTAGACTGTGATTCGCATTGTGAATTTTTTCAAGACTTATTATTTTTTCTGATTATTAGTTTTTTTGCATTGAATAAATATATAAGGAAGAATAATTACGTGTGGCTACACGAATATTTTTTTGAAGTATGTAATATGTTTTTCTGTGCGTTCTTCATCCATGACATTTGACATATTTCGCTTTGTATTTTAAAATAAAATGATAGCTTTTATCCGAAATTCTACTTTAAGATATTCAAACTAAACAAAATTTATAAAAATTAAAGTTTTAATTAATGTTTTTCAAAACAATTATTAGTATTTGTGTAGTAGTTTATTCATAAAAATGAAGTGTTGCATTAAAATATGTACAAATAACCTTAAATGCACTGAAATTTGTTCATCGAATTTCTTTTCAATGATTAGAATATTTTGACTAATACTACACATAAAAAGGGGATAAAAATGATGTTTTATCAAAAACATAAAGTATTTGCTTTTCAAAAACTGTTTTTTCTAGTTTAATTTTATATTTTATTGCCCTTCATAAATGTAATTTTTCTTTGTAAAATTCATTGGTAAAGATGAATCTAAATTGAATGCTCCGCTTTTTGAGTTTAGCGAGACATCAGACCTGGAAGTGGAAACACAATACCAACAGGATGGACAAATTTTGGAGTACAATTAGAAGTGTTAAAATAAATATCAATAATAAAATTTGAACATTTCAAATGTTTTTTATTACTTAAATTAACCACTGTGTAAATAAAATAATCAAATTAGAATATTTAAAATATTTTTTATTGTTTAAATTAAAAATTTGTAAAAAGAAAAAGTGAAAAAAAAGCTTATTTAAAATATTTTTTTAGTTGTAAAAATGCTGATCTCCAAATTTAACACTCCCCGAAACCGTTATGTGGTTCGAGGAAAAGCTGTTCGAGTTTATATGGGATCCAATTCGTCGCATCTGCTGCTGCTGCTGCTTACGGTGTCTTTGTTGTTTTAACAACTGCTGCTGCTGCTGCTGATGGTGTCTTTGTTGTTTCTGCAATTGTTGTAACCGTTGTTGTTTTTGTTGCAGCAGCTGTTGCTCCATTCTATAAATTTGTACCTCAAGAGCGGTGAAGCTGGGGGGTCGTGGGGTCCGTCTTTTTTGCTCCTTTGCTGGTAGCTTTGATGGCGGTGAGGAGGTGGTGGAGGAGCTTGAGGAGGCCGCCGTTGTTTGTTGTGGTGTTTGTCGACCTTTGACGCGGTCTGTAAATATAAAATTAATTTATAAATTAATTAAAAAACAAAACAAAAATAAAACAAACCGTTTTCGAGCGATGTTTCAATCATAGAGCACTGCAACTTTAAAGATTGGTTGTTTCGGAAGGGGCCTATAATAATAATAATAAAACACAGTTTGAAATTATTTATTTTTATTAATCTTAAACGTTTACTTACCGTTATCCCCCGAACTATCACCCCCTAAAAACACCAACAACGAAACCAAACTGATAAAAATAAAAAATAGGCAATTCATTGTAACGTGTTACAAGTTATGAAAGAATATAAAAACTAAGTAGTAAAACAATTTACAAGGCAATTTTAGCTCGATTTAAATATAATTCATATTTCATTTCAGGAATTAAAACAAAATTAGAAATCAAGGCAAAATTTTTTCTTCTATTTTTTTGTAATTTTATATGGTTTTGAAATAAAAAAATCTTTCATTTGAGAAATTTGCATAATTAACATATTTAGTTGAATAAATACTAAAAGATGCATTTTGTTCAAATCAAAATTAGAGCTGTTGAACTTTTTGTTTAAAATCAAACGCCTTCTGTTTAAGATGGCGGTCATATTGCTCTCAAATGATTTTCAGTTAACGCCATCTGCCAAAAGAACTTTTAGAAAACTTTACTTTTTTCTTTTTAAATTATAATTATTTTTGCTCTCTTTAGCAAAACAAAAGCACCATTTTAAGTTCTATTCAAATAAATATGTTAGTTATACGTTTATATCCCTTGAAGTTTTCTAATTATTTTAGTCCAATTATTTTCACAAATGTATTGATGTTAGAATGTATTTACATTTGAATGAATGTATTGATGTTAGAAATAAAATAAATAGATAGATAGATATTTTTTAATTGTTTTGGATTACTTTTCATTTTTATTCAGTCATGATTTAATTTTTGTTTAATTTTATTATTTTTTAATTGTTTTATTTAAAATATAACAAACAAAAATATTGAGGTAACGCCATCTGACAAAAGACCTTTTTGAAAACTTTTCTTTTTCTTTTTAAATTATTATTATTTTTTGCGAACTTTAGCAAAAAATCAAGAAATTTTGAAAAACTGAACCGGATACACAATCTATTATAATTTTTCTTTTGTATGAAATTTGCTTTAATTTAAAAAATATTTGAACAGAAATTACTTTTTAAATTGTTTAAAAAAGATTTTGAGTTAACGCCATCTGACAAAAGACATTTTAGAAAACTTTACTTTTTCTTTTTAAATTATTATTATTTTTGTGAACTTTAGCAAAAATCAAGAAATTGAAAAACAAAACCGGATACACAATTTATTATAATTTTTCTTTTGTATGAAATTTTCTAATTTTTCTTTTGTATGAAATTTGATTTAAATTAAAAAATATTTGAACAGAAATTACCTTTTAAATTGTTTTTCTATTTAGTTTTAATTTTCTTTTAAAAGCGAAAACGTATTGTGAAGTTCGTATTTTTTTATGTTTTCATTAGTTTTGCGGTTGTTAGAAGTTTTCCATGGAAGGAAGGCTCGGGAGATGAAGGTAGACTTTTATATTTTGACTGTTTTTTAATTTTCATTATATATCATAAATATTATTAAAAGGTCATAGCGCGGAGAGGAACGAAGACGAGAGGCTTTTCATACCGTTTACGGTGAAACAGACAACTAATTGGGAATCATCGTTTCGGGATAATTCGCATATCACCCAGCTGCGGTTAAAAATTCAGCAGCTGGAACAGCAGCTGAGAGAGGAACAGCAGCAAAACCAGCAAAAAATGCAGTCGAGGAAACGCGTAGAATCATCTATAAACTCCAACACGTTTTCCTCCAACAAAATTAAGGTGTTGGGGAAAATTAAATTCGGCAACCAGAATTATTATAATTAAAAATTTTTCATTTACATTTTCCCTCTGTTTTAAAACTTAAAAAAACATAATAAAACTATCTAAAAATTTTTCTTAGTTAATAACAAGTGTTTTAATATATGTCGGAGGTCGAATTGCAGTTAGCGAATTGGGTAGACAAGTCTACAGGTTTAATAATGGAACAAAACAATTAAATATTATCTCTGGTGGCTCGGTAACAGTTTTCAAGTTAAAACAAAATTAGAAATCAAGGCAAGATTTTTCTTCTATTTTATTGTAATTTTATAAGGTCTTGAAATAAAAAACATCTTTCATTTGAGTAATTTGCATAATAAACATATTTGGTTGAATAAAAAATTAAAAGATGTAAGTTTTAAGTTTACCTTAAACTACCCCCAAAATGTTTTTCACCTTTTGAAGCTTTCTAATTATTTTAAACCAGTTATTTTCATTCATGTATTGTTTTTTGTTTAATTTTATTATTATTATTTAATTGTTTTATTTAAATATAACAAACAAACAAACAAGCAATCAAACAATCAAAAATATTGAGAAAATTTAAATATAAGAAGTGTAAACTCATTTAACATTAAAATTTAATTTTTGTTTCGTTTGAGGTATTTCACCCTCTACAAATAATTTTACGAGCCGTGGAGGCATCCACAAGTTTAAATCCTCTTCTACAGTTAAGAGTATCCGTTCACCGTACTTGGTTTTTTACCAACCGCCACCCGGTCACCTCGTGCTCGGTGGTACCAAGCTCCTCAGGCTTAATCACCTTGGAGAGCACTGTATTCGCCACCTTGTTAAGATTCTTTAGTAAATTATCCTAGAAAAAAGATTTTAAAGAATTGAAACACTATATACCATGAATAATTTGGTCAAAAAAATTTGGAATACTTACCATATTTTAGCAGCTTCGTCCAGAAAGATACTTTGAATATTTATGATACGAATAATAGGTAAACTTTGAAATTTATACAAATTTTTAATCGGTCAAAATAATGAATTAAATATATTAATATTAAAATAAACAAGTCGAAAAATTAATCTTCTTAGGGTTAATATAGGCTATCTTAATTTTATTTTGTAGTATTTCATTTTTTAAATTGTTTTGAATTTGTAAATTTTTACATTGTAATTTTTATATTGTAAACATAATAAAGGGTCAAATAAGATAGAATAATATTATAACTTAAAACTAAAAAATTTTAAGGTTAAGTGGGTTATATTTTTACATTTAAATCTTCATGATTGTTTTCTTTAACAGATAATACTTTTGAATAAATACTATGTCTTAAACAATTTTCTTCAACTATTTTGTTTGAATTTCAACTAAGTAACTAGCTGTATTTCAATAATTATACAAAAGCTATATAAAAAAAATGAGCTTTTTAGTTAACTTAAATAAACTATCAGTAAAAGAGTTACTCGTGTACCACACTTTAAAATTGGTGTAAAAATTTCGCTGCCGAATCTCGATCCCTCAAAACCACTCGGTTTAAGTTTTATGGAAATCTCTAAATTAAGAGCTGAAGCCATTGCGGAAGTTTTAGATGCAGTATCTCAATCCAACTCAAACTTTCTTTTAACTGATACCCTTCAAGTAACAACCGTATTGCTGCACATTCCGCACGGTAAGGGACGTTTGCGAAACATTGTGAACATACCTTCTCACGATTTAATCAATTCTAAAACCAGAACACTTATCGACATAAAAATTGACGAAAACGATTCTTTTTGTCTCCCTATTTCGATTCTGGTCGGTAAATGTTTAGCTGATGCGAATTATGTAAAACTTTAGCTGAACGTGCTGGCTTGACTGGAATTTTTTTCTGAAGTATCTGATGAATCTGAATTTTTTTTTGTAAGTTGGTTTTTGTTTTTATTTTTTTTTTGTAATTTTTTTTTTATATTTTTTTTTTTTTGTTATTTTTTTTTGTTAATTTTTTTTTTTTTTCATTTTTTTTCTCTTCGTTTTTTTTTTGTTTTTTTTTTTTGTTTTGTTTTTTATTTTCATTTTAATTTTTTTTTATTTTTATTTTTTATTATTTTTTGTGACAAAATGATAGCTTGTGATAAAACTTTAACAAAATGGCTTGGCCATAGGCTGAACAATCTGCTGGTGGAAAAAATATTCCTGTGTTGGCGACATGACTGGTATTTTGGTAAAACAGATATTTGGTAGAACGAGCTATAGTCAGAATGAAGAATCCGAGGAAGAAGTTGATTTAGATGAGACTGAATATCATAACGATAATGAAGAAGACAATCCAGGAAATTATGGCAAAGAAGAGGACCAACTAAATTTTGCAACTTCGAGATGAGTTTGTCATTCTTTTATTTTTTCAAGGTGTACGTTATACAAATAACAGTTTCAAGTGTGCAGTAAAACTGCTTATCGTTTATAAGTTTTTAAAGAAAAAACTACTGAAATGACAGAAACAAAAACCGTACGCTTTTCCAATAAGTTAGAAGTGCATGTAATGTATGTATGGAATTTCGCCTACAGAGCTGCTCGAAAGGGAAGTTATGAAGAATATGCACGTGATAGAAATAGGTTTCAAAGGCGTATAAAAAATATTGAATCAATAATCTCAACAATTTTAACACAAAATCACCGTGAAATTATTTTCAAAACTAGGTTCATGATGCATTTTGAAAATTAGAACGCACATTTCCATTTAATTTATGTTGAAGAATAAATTATTTATATGCTTATAAATGTAAACCACTAACTTATTTGAAATAAGATCATTTACTTGTAAGATTCAAGGGAAATAAAAATTAAAACTAAACAAAAATTAATTTAAAACTCGTGTAAAAATTGAAACTTTTACGTCGTTCATAAAGATTATCCTTACTTTTTTCAATAAAATATATGAAAACAATCATTGCATCCAAATATTAAGTCCAAGTGATTGCAAAAATTGGAGCGAGAGTTCGTTTAAATGTTAAAGGTTTTGTCTTGATCTTCTATCAATGGAAAATAATATTTCTGATGGAACTAACATTCTTTTGTTAACAATTCAACTTCGACGTTATTTCCCCACCCCCTTTTTAGCATTTTTTCACTGCTCTTGTACAGTTTTTCTGCTTTCGTAAGATCTTCCACCAGATTTATCATCAAACGGTAAACAGGTGCAGTGGAAAACCAATGAAACAATTTGAAAATGGATTAAAAAACCACTATGACTCATCACAAACGATCTGATCACGAATGTTTCCTTTAAAAAAATACTTTAGCCAAAAGACTAAAAAAAAAAAAGGCGAACGACCCCAAAAATAAACTCTTTCAGATTGTAAACATGATCAAACATGTTCAATGTAAGTAAAAGTGTGAAATCAACTAATAACAAACTTTTACTTTCACCCAACTATTGCAGCGGTTAAATTAAAGGTTTTTATTTTGTTTAAGTTAAAAATGTTCAATATTAATAAACGAAATTAAAATAAAGATAAGTTCAAACAAATTTTTTTAAATTATTTATTTAATTTTTCTCAAATATTTATACAAAGATTATTATATAAGTAATAATAATCTGGAATAGTTGCATTGGTTTGTATTTTCGTGTGTTGGCGTAAAAAAGTCTTAGTAGTCCAGCTTTGTACAATTTTGTTAAACACATTTTTGCATATATAAATTGTAATAGGCTCTTACATCCTTGTAAGTTAGCCTATACCAACTAAATATTGAGTGAATCAAAGGCGCCAACTCTTGCAATCTGCCCCATTCTTCTCCATTCAATTGTATTTTAAAAGATTTATCGGAAAAGATTACATACTTCTTCCCGTTGTTGTACGATAATCTGTATCTGTTGTCTTTCCTGGCTAACATTTGTTTGAATTTTTCGATGTCATCTTCCTCAAAATATTGTTGAACTAATACAATTTGGTTGAAAAATAGATTCCAGTCATCCCAAGCAAAGCAAATAAAATCTTTATCATTAATCAACAGCAGTTGTGGTTTGAAAATTTCTGTATTGTAGCCAATTCCAATGAAACATGATTTATTGTCGTTTAAAAAATAAACATATGACAGCAATAAATCTGGTTTACGCATTTCTAACTTCTTATCAATTCACAATTGATCGCATCTTTTAATTATCATTTTCGAGTGGTGAAATATCCAAATCAATAACATTTACAATGGGCTTATGAAAACTAAAGTAAGATACGAAATGTTTGTGTTCTATTTTTTCAATATTTCTTGCAAAAACTGCATTTTTTTTCTCGTTTAAAATATTTCAACTTATTTACAATGGGATAATGATGACTAAAGTAAGATACGAAATGTTTGAGTTCTATTTTTTCAATATTTCTTGCAAAAACTGCATTTTTTTCTCGTTTAAAATATTTCAACTTAAAATGATAAGAAAATGAGTCTTCTATCAGGAGTCTTCTATCAAAATGATTTAAACCAAATAAACATCTATAGTTGCAAAATTATCTACATAAACCTTCCCCAGTAGCATTTTTGACATAAATTTAAAAATAATAACGGTCAAATGTTGTATAATTCATCTATAGATATTGTTAAAGTAGCAAAATTTTTCAATTCAAATGTATGGTTTGAAGTTTCTCAGAAAAAATGGTTCAGATACTGGATTTTCATTTGTAAATTCCATATCATCTAGCAACTACATAGTTTAGTTCTTGTTTACTGTCTAGATCAACTATTCATTTTGTTAGAAAGGGAAAGCACGAAAGCACATATACATTAAGGAATTCGTATGATAAATGTAGGCTACGTATGATAAATCTAGTATTTAAGAACGATACAAGGCTGAAATAATTTATATTAGTAAAAAACAATATACATGGTAAGTTAAAAATGAAATTTTAATTTTATTTCGTTAATTGATTTATTTTTTTATATTTGGATGACTATTTTCTTAGGTGTAAAAAAATATAAATGTCCATACAATGTGAATCATCAAATAACCTACAGAAACTTCTTCCGTCACATTAACACTTGTAAAGACAAGCATCCGTCAGGAATACAGGTTATTATGTGTAAATATAATATTTACCACGTAATTCCAAAAGAAGACTACGAGGTAATTTGTTAACTTAATACTCAAATTAATACATATTTTGATTTAACATTTTTTCTTCTATTTACAGATTCATCTTCTTAATTGCCCTGATCGTGTGGTATGGAAAGAAGTATTTGATTCATTCGAAAATAATCCCAAAACTTAGGCACAGTAATTTTTAATAATCATAATAGAAAAAACTTTAATAATTAACTATAAAAGAAAATAAAAGAAAAATATGAAATGTTAGCAAAAATGATGGCTTTTTATTTATCAAACCCGTTGAAAAAGTCCCTTAAATATGGTTCAGAAACCGCATTTTCATTTTTAAATTCCATACCATTTTACAACTACATAGTTTAGTTCTTGTTTACTGTCTATATCAACTATCCATTTGTTAGAAAGGGAAAGCGCGTACACTTAAAGATAACTAACTGTAAATCCAATACCTTACCGACTGTTTTAATCGTCATTAAAAAATAATTTGTTTTGGCCCGTCTGATTCTTATCATTTCTGTGTCCCAATTTACCCCAAAGCGCATTAAAAAGAAATGAATCCCTTCATGCTCAAAACTCCCTAATGAAGTTTTCTTTTTCAATTTGAGTGGAAACATTTGACGGTCAATCACTTGCTTCTTGTTTTAACTTAAGGAAGCAATCCGACGAAGAAAGATAATCAATCTAAAAAGTTAATCGTCACATGTCGTCCAACACAAGTCATATTTATTCTTAAGAAAAAAAGTTTGAATTCAACAAAAAAAAATAAAAATTACCATACATGACAAGTTTTTATAGTATTTTTATTTACTTATTTTCATGTGTCATCACAACGACAAAAAAAAAAAAAAAAAAAAAAAAAAAAAAAAAAAAAAAAACAATTTACTATACTACGAATAACATTTACTAATTCCTTAAGAGCTCATCAAATGCGACAGCAAATTTATATTTCACAACTATGTGAAAACGAAAACAAAAAAAATAAACAAAACAAAAAACATATGATAAACACAATAACAACATCAGAAGCTAATTACCTTTTATATTATTAATTTTCTGTCATATTTTTCTTGTTGCATTATTGCATAACATCAGAAATAGCTTGACCGACAGACCGCGCTATTCAGATGTATCAGTGTCTATGCCAAACAATTAAATCTAAAATTTTTCAGACAATTAATCATTCAAATAATGTTCAATCTAAACTAATCTATTGTACTTAATTTTCAAAACGTTTTCAATATTTTGCAAGAACAATTAGCTTAGATAGATTGCAGTGTTCATTTTCTTTTTCCTTGGTCAGCTGGCTTCAAATCCCCGTTTGAAAGCTGCCTTCTTTTATACTCTTACAAAACTCGTTGATATTTTCTGGATAAATTTGTCTAGCAAGCGGTAGATTTGAGATTTCTCTCGGGGGTTATTAAACATAACAAGGTATTTGCAGTTTAACGAAATGTCTCTGCAAAATTTTCCTTGATGGAACACATTTTGGGTAATTAATATAACAGATATATTTCGATGATGTGAACCCTTGGTAAATAATTCACAAACGTTTTTATTATACGCCTCAGTCATTAAATCATCCAAGATGATTAATGTGTTTTCTAGATTATCAAAATTTTCGGGGACGTTGTCTAACATTTCAATATCTTCAAAATCGAAATCATTTAGATCGACCGAATTAGTTTCACCATTGCACCAAACCAGTTTCTTTATACCATGAATATGTGGCAAGAACTTTAATACAAACGTGGTCTTCCCCGAAGAAGAAGGACCAGAAATCTGCATGGTAAAAGGTTGTTCCACATTAAACATATTTTTTGAAATAAATGATATGGTCCATTTCGAACATCTATTTATAATTTTTTAGTTTTTTCAATTAACAACTTATTTCAGGCATCCGTCTAAAATTCCAAATAAAAAGTTTTTAGGTTTCCAACACATCATAATTTTTTTCCAACACAATTTGTTCTAATTCTTCTGCTCGCTTTACACACAAAATCTTATATAACAACAAAAAACAAGAACAACACATGTGCCCCAATGAAAAAAAAAATCGAAATCTTACTTAATCATTTAACGCAAAAAAAAAAAGCCGCACGCAATTACGAAACAAAATACAAAATACTACAACAAAAACAATTTTTGTTACCTTTAACACATCATGTGAGAAAGTCCCATATTTTTGTAATATAATATCGAGACAAAAGTTATGATACAAAATTCAATTCACATGCTTTTTCATATTTTGCTTTCAATCCATTCTGTTTTTTAGATAGCAGTACGTAATCCATTTTTTTTTTATTCGACCGCAGAGCTTATTGCAAAAAAAAGAATTAAAAAACACAAAACACATATTTGACTGAAGCAACTGATACAACTGAAAAATTGAATGCAATTGTTGTTGTTTTTCTCAGTTGATTCAGTCAACTCAACTCATGAAAGATAGTGGGATCGAAAATGAATTTTTTCTTATAAGATACAACAACAAAAAAAAGATTTAAATCACTTTCTCTAGTTTTTCTTTCAAACTCAGTTTCTCAATGCAATTTGAATTAATTACAATGCAATTGTTATTGTAGCTTATCAACCAAAAAAAAAAATTGATTTAAACTCAAAGCAAATGTTTTGTTTTTTCATTCATGTAACATACTCGTATATTTTTTCTTATTAGACCTTCCACATCAATTAACACATCATGTGAGAAAGTCCCATATTTTTTAGTCTATGTGCGAAACCCCCATAACACTACTTTTTATACTTTTTATACCATTTACTTTTTTCTCCAGATTTCCCCTCTATATTATTCGAATAAAAACCAGTCATCAGGCAGGAGTCATCAACCAATAATTCACCAAAATGATACCGTTATTGATAAGGTATTATTTCCAAATCGTTACACATGTGCAAAATCATTAATTCAGCAAGACCACTAACTTCTTGCTTACAAACTTCAAGAGAAGAAATGTGATTTATACACAAATTTAACAAATTTCTAAGGTCAAATGCGCTGTCCTTGATAGTCGAGCAACTATCGATATTCACATTAAAGATCTATATAATTTACCTAATACTAGAATTATATAGATCTTCAATGTGAATATCGATAATTGCTCGACTATCATCATACACTCAATTGAATTCTTCCTATGCTTCTTGATACCCGGCCGCCGACAGGGTTACATATCCTATTGTTGCCCAAGCATCGTTAACAAGTTTGCTTAACAAATACGTAAATTTGACAACTTCTGATAACTCTTTGTTGGAATGAATCACTGCCAAACACGTGTCTTTGAAAGTTACCCATTCCGCTTGATTTTCAGTAAAAACTGGTATTTGAATATTAGGTAGCCTACCCGACAAACAATTGCTAATTTTGTAAACGAAAAAAAACTGAATTGTGTTCCGTGACCGCATCGGTAATTAGGAGACAAGTAACCGAAAAAAAATCGCATTGTGGTCAAAGAACGCCTTGTCACATGATGACGAACGAAGACCTTTCGATAGCTTTTCAGTAATATGTTATTGACCGAGGACTGCCATATTTCTGTACACATTAGTATTCTTTTGCAGTTTATTATTGAACACAAATTAGTCATTAACTGGCAACATTATCCAGTTTATTGTTGGACACAATTAGGCCATTAAATGTTACCATTTTCTAGTTTATTGTTGGACACAATTAAGCCATTAAATGTTACCATTATCCAGTTTATTGTTGGACACAATTAGGCCATTAACTGGTCCATAAACCAGTTTATTGTCGGACACAATTAAGTCAATACTGGTATCATTATCCAGTTTATTGTTGGACACAATTCAGCCAATAACTGGTATCATTATCCAATTGATTGTTGGACACAATACAATCATTAAATGGTACCATTACGCAGTTTATTTTTAGCCCCAATTCAGTCATAAGTTGGTTCTAAATTTAAATAAATTTAGAACAAAACGAAAAAAAACACGAAAATTTAATTCATATTTCAAAATATAATTCATATTTATATAATTGTAATTGTATAAAAATAATTCATATAGTTCATATTTATATTGCTTCATTTTACAGTCTATTATTTTTAAATTGTTTTCATTCCATTATACTTTTCAATCTTTTAACTCTAATAGACGACCTCTTGAGAAACTCTTGAATACCCTTCTTTACCTGTTCCTCTGTAATTGGTTGGTCCTTGTTCATATAATTGATGACATTTGTTGTCAACACCGCAATATTTTTGTTATCGGAAAACACTCGTTTTGAAATGGCTAGAATGTTTAAAAATATACATTTTAGATAAGAAAAAGAATTCTTGAATATAAATTACCTTTGTCTGTTACTTGTATGCCAGATTGACCTGTCCATGTATATTTCCTAACCAGGTCGTAAGTAAATAAATGTTCAAATAATTGTTTCATAGTTTTATTTAATGAAGTACTTTTGTACTTATATAATCTTTATGTCTGAAAGAGAAAATATAATCTAAAAACTTGTTAACTAGTTAAGTAAAAATGCACTACCATTTGATCTCTAAAATGATTGTCTTGCAAATCACTATTAAACTCCATTATTTGCAAAACTGTTTTTAATGGTACCGATGGATAATTGAAATTGAAATCCTTCGTAATTGCAGAATTTGTAGATTCTTGCCTTTTGATATTTATCAGCTCTTCCAAAAATGATTTTGTAACTTTTTGATTTTGTAAAATTTCTTTATTTTTTTTTTTCTGTTTAATTTTTTGTTCAGATTGGTTTTTTAAAATTGAATCTAGTTTTGAATCTAGAGCATCTATTTTTCTAGTTAAACTAGACAATTTTGGTTGAGATTTATTTTTTTTCTCTTTTTTTGTAGGATTTTCAATTTCATTTTGTGAAATTGCACTATTATAGCTTGGATCCAGCAACTTTTGTCCAATACAACAGTTTTGTCGCATAACCTGTCCTCTAGTAGGTGAAATATTTTGGGTTGCTCGCAAAGGTGAAATGTTATCAGTATATATTGATACATCAGATTCAGATACGTCTGTTACAGTTTTGAGGAGCTCAGAATCGTTATCGAATTCAGGACGTGTTGTAGGTGGTTTTAGGGAAATTTCTGGAATAGGAAATTATTAAAATAATACAAAGTGATAATAATAGTTAATAATTTATCATTTGTTTTTTAATTACCTTGATTTATTGACTGTTTTATTTCTGTGTCTATTTTTTGTTTTTTTACTAAATCATTTTGATTGTGTGAAGAAACAGTTGCATAAGTAACCCTTGAAACATTAGAAATATCCCTTAAAACGATTGTATTATCATACTCTCCAATATGTTGACCAGTTAATGTTAGTGCAATATCTTAATAATGAAAATAAGTATTAAAAACAAATAATCTATCATTACATTTTTAATTTTTTACTACCCGTATTTGTCTTCTCCCGTGTCCTTGAAACAGAATTCCCATATGATAGTGCTGCTAGAGGTGGAACTTCGTTGTTAAATTCTAAATTAATATTCGACAAGTTGTCCACAAATTCGAACTCAGCATTAAGATTTGGCACTTCGTACCTAGCTTTTTTTATTTTGTGCCAATTTTCTTCATCGGTATTTGTATGAAACTCGAAATATTTCTCAAGTTCTCTTGCCTCAGCTAAAGTCTCAATTTGTGATCTGAGAACATTGCATACATATTTCTCCCAAGACGAATCAGGCAAGGAATCTTTTTTTTTGATAGTTTGGCGATAGTTATGAGGCCAGTAAATAAAGTTGTCTATAATCCAGTTAAATAGCACTACAGACACCTCTTTTTTATCATTTTTATCTGTTGTTTCGATGATTGAGTACATTTTCGACCTATGATATATACATTCAATTTAAATTTATATATGATAATGATACAAAATTATTTCATGTTAGAAAAGAAATAATATAAGTCAAACCTAGTATATGTTGTTAGTATGCAGGATTGGAAAAAAAATATATTTGTTGTCTTCGTCTTGCATAGCAAAAAGTTTTTTTTCTATAAATTCATATGGCCACATATATTCCGCTGTTTCAATGAAATCTGCTTTGTATATATCAAATCTAGTTGAATTTATAGGTATCTCATAAAAATGAACATTGTTTACACACTTATTTCCGACTACAAATATTTTACCCCTAATAACTACAATATGTCTAAGGCGTACAATATCTTGATTGCCCCAAAAACCAACAATTTTTTCTGTGCTACTAAGTTCAAAATTTTTTAGCATAATTTTTTTATAAATTTTTTGCCCATTTTCATAGCAAATCTTTTTTAAAATAGGATAAACTTTTTGTTTACCAGTTTCAATTGTTTGAACGTTATTTTTTTCGAATAAACGGTTAAATAACTGAGCAAGTGGCTGGTTAGGTTTTCGTATCATATTCTTTACAGAAAACATGTAACTCTCGAATGGAAATACAGAAAAAGAATCTAAAGTACCAAACTGTTTCACATCATCTGTTAAATGTATTAAACAATGCATATTGTATGTGAGGTGATGCCGTCCGTATATTTGTGCCATTCCATTAACAAATTCTTTCAGTAAATTATGGGCTACATCAGCTTTTGTTTGAGATAATGTCGCACTGCATAGAATTAAAATTGCAGTGTGGAGTAAAAGAAAATGATTGTATTTATCCTTTGATAAAACGTTTTTAAGTACAAATGGACCGCAATATAATACAAAGACCCTAAATTCAGAGCCTTTAAAGTAAGAAAGTTCTGATAACGGTCTTATTCGTCGCTGAAAATCATTTGGCTGTGTTTTACTTATCATTTGTAACTTATTTGATATTTTTTTAACTTCTGCACTAGAGAGAAGAGATGTTGTTTCTCCATGTACCCACATTTTTAGTAGTTTTTTGACGACGCCCAAACAGACTAAATGCAGATATTCTAATGGGAATTGCCTGATCATATCAATGTCTAACTCTTCTAAAATCGAGACACAGTTATGATGATTTTCATCTGCTTCCTGTCTAAACGACTCATTAGTACGTAGCCTTATGTTTTCTATTGAATATGTCATCCTATTACGAATAAAATCTCCTTCTTTCCAACATTTAAGACACCCAGAGTATGCTGCATGAGATTTTGTGCCAAGTATACTCGACCTTGCTGGAGCATCACATATAAAAGCTCGAACTTCTATGCAAATTTTCATTCCGTTAAATATATATCAATTTTCCATAAGATCTTTAAGCTCATGAACAAATGGTTTTAAGAAAACATTAAAATCATTTGGTTTTTTACTTCCATAATAGATACTTATAATGAAAATATTGGGCTTATTTAGATTAACACATTTAGCTAAAATCAACCAAAAACTATTTTGATTACTTTTATTAATTGGTACTCCATCAATATTAAAATCAAATACAATTTTTTTCGGTAAGCAATTCAAACCAAACAGTAAGAATAACAAATATTTGTGTAAGCCAATATAACAGTATTCACCTGGTGGACATTCCTGTTGGTTCCTATTCCCCTAAAGTAGGCTTGTTGAGCTTTTCGTAGGAAAACTTAAATGATTTATTAACCAGGAAACTTAAATGATTTATTAATCAGGGAACTTGTTGAAACTTTTGTAGCAAAACTATTTTTTTTTTTTTATTGACTTTTTCGAAAATAATTATTCACCTTAAATGATTTATTAATCAGGAAACTTGTTGAAACTCTTGTAGCAAAACTATTTTTTTTTTTTTATTGATTTTTCAAAAATAATTATTCACCTTAAATGATTTATTAATCAGGAAACTTGTTGAAACTTTTGTAGCAAAACTATTTTTTTTTTTATTGACTTTTTCAAAAATAATTATTCACCTTAAATGATTTATTAATCAGGAAACTTGTTGAAACTTTTGTAGCAAAACTATTTTTTTTTTTATTGACTTTTTCAAAAATAATTATTCACCTTAAATGATTTATTAATCAGGAAACTTGTTGAAACTTTTGTAGCAAAACTATTTTTTTTATTGACTTTTTCAAAAATAATTATTCACCTTAGATGATTTATTAATCAGGAAACTTGTTGAAACTTTTGTAGCAAAACTATTTTTTTTATTGACTTTTTCAAAAAATAATTATTCACCTTAAATGATTTATTAATCAGGAGACTTGTTGAAACTTAAATGATTTATTAATCAGGAAACTTGTTGAAACTTTTGTAGCAAAACTATTTTTTTATTGACTTTTTCAAAAAAATAATTATTCACCTTAAATGATTTATTAATCAGGAAACTTGTTGAAACCTTTGTAGCAAAACTATTTTTTTATTGACTTTTTCAAAAAAAATAATTATTCACCTTAAATGATTTATTAATCAGGAAACTTGTTGAAACTTTTGTAGCAAAACTATTTTTTTATTGACTTTTTCAAAAATAATTATTCACTTAAATGATTTATTAATCTGGAAACTTGTTGAAACTTAAATGATTTACTTAAATGATTTACTTAAATGATTTATTAATCTGGAAACTTGTTGAAACTTAAATGATTTATTAATCAGGAAACTTGTTGAAACTTTTGTAGCAAAACTATTTTTTTATTGACTTTTTCAAAAAATAATTATTCACTTAAATGATTTATTAATCAGGAAACTTGTTGAAACCTTTGTAGCAAAAGTATTTTTTTATTGACTTTTTCAAAAAATAATTATTCACTTAAATGATTTATTAATCTGGAAACTTGTTGAAACTTAAATGATTTACTTAAATGATTTACTTAAATGATTTATTAATCTGGAAACTTGTTGAAACTTTTGTAGCAAAACTATTTTTTTTATTGACTGGGTGGTTGCGTGGTTGGACCTGGCTGTTCGCTGATGGCCGCTCCTGGCAAGGTCGCCAAAAATGTTGGTTCCTATTCCCCTAAAGTAGGCTCTAAAAGAATCAAGAAACACAAAAACACAGTAGGTAATTTAAACAAATTACTTTATTAACACAACTTTAAACTTTAAAATTTATTAATTGAAATTTAATTGAAAACAGTAAAAACCACAAATATACTTGTGTCCAAACCACGCAACAACAACCCCGTTTTAGACGCTACCGTGGGTTTTATACATTTTTCCCCACTCCAGATAATAAAATATCGTTCGATAATTCAAAACCAAATCCAATGTGTTTCCACCAATGGAAACACATAATTTTGGTGTACGTGATATAAAATGCAATTTAGCATTTATAAACAAAGAAATCAAAACAAAATTTAGAATTGAAACAAAATCAAGAAATGAAAATTATATGTAAGCTATTTTAAATTAAGAAATCTTAAACCAATATACACCGGGAGTGTAATGTGTTTAGAAATAGTTCAACATACACCGAGTGTGTAATGTGTACGAAAACTGTAACAGTGAGTGGGTGTAAAAGTGAGCGGGTCACAACAATTCCAACATTTCTCTAGACGATGGAGTGCTCAAGAGAGTTCTACTATCTTTCGGTAAATTTTCGAAACCATTTAATCTCAACGCAATCAAAAGTTCATTAACTGCTTTTGCTTGAATATTATTTCTGATTGCCCATAGCTGAAGAAATTCTAAAATATTCTTACCATCTACGAAATTGGTATTGGATGAATTATTAATTAAATTATCTTTATTATTTTTTAATGTAGAAGATAATTTTGCAACATCATCTCCACTTCTATCAGTTGTAATACAACTTCTGTTGTGAATCTCCATTTAAAAAATAGTTTTAATATAATTTCTATTTTCACTCTTCAAAATATTTTGGGCAGTCTTATTATCAGGAAACAAATGTCGTCTAATAGACCGCTTAGAAAGGTTTATTACACTTTTATATTTTGGCATTGTTGTGTTGTAAGGTATCAAACAAATATCATCTGTATACCAGTAACAAGTCGGGCACAAATCCTTAAAAATTATCGAAGAATAATATTTAGGTAGAATTCATAATAAATCTACCTATTTAAATGGGTTACATTCCTTCCTTAAATAAATTCCAATTCTTAATTGAAACTAAAGCTAAATAAAGTTTTTACTCACCAAACTATTTTTTGTTTATGGTTACTAATCGGGCAGAAATCCTTGAAAATTACCTACAAAAATATTTCAAAAGTATTTTTAATTAATTCTATTTTAAATCTTAATTAATATCTAATAATTATAATTAAAAGTTACCTTTTTTAATATTATTGTAAACTATTGTTTAAAATTTCCAATTTATTTAATTTTTATCGATGCAACACTACTTTTACATGTGAATTCCAAAACGAAAATAAACCACCATGTGCTCAACAAAATGCAAAATATTTTACATGATATAAAACAAGTTCGGGTGGACGAGAAAATGCGAGCTTAAAAAAAAAATTAATTTTTGATTTTCTTGTTCGCAATATATCGCGTCACTTCGTTATTTTCAAAATAAAATTAAGAGAGGTTTTTTTTCGGTTTTTTTTCGGGCACATTTCACCATTCGGGCACAAAGGGCATAAATGTAAACGTCCGGTTACGTTTTGTTTGTCGGGCTAATACCCAAACGCTTTGGCGTATTGTTTGAATCATTAACCATATATTCACTGGCTTTAGAATCCGTGTCACCTGGGCTTTGTTATACCTGGGGTTGTTTTTTATTTAAAATGAAACACATAACTTTTGTTTATAAAAGAAAACTGAACAAATTTTTATATATTTGATTTATTTTAATTTTAATGTTCACTATTTTAGTGTTAAACTTATTTTACATCTCTTAGTTCTGCTTGTAGATTTATTTGCTCTATTAATTGTGATTTACATATTTTGACACATTGTTTTGATTTATACACTATATATTCAAAGTAATAATTTTAAACTGTGTTAAAAGGGGGGGGGGGGGGTATTGTTTTAAAGACGAAAAAAAGCATATTTTTGTGATTTTTTTGCGGCGATATGAGTAATATAATTTTATTAAATTTAATTACATATTATTGTACAGTTTTTGAAGTATGTCAGAAAAAATTTTCAATGAAATATATTGATAAATAAGCCGGTGACATTGAATCTTCAGAGGCGCCTTGAAAAAAAGTGGTTTTGCGGTGAACATTGTATCTCGTTAACGAATCATTTGAAACCAAAAAATTGATATGTATTTTAAAAGTGATGTATTTCTCGAGGTAATCAGGAAGGATTTTTTTTTCTATTTTTTGCAACACTTGAAAGTGAAAAACGCGATTTTAGCTCAAAAAATCGCGGCTAATTTGTTATTAAAAAATAGAAGAAAATGAAAAAAAAAAAACTCTTCCTGATTACCTGTTGATTTATGTGAAGAAGCAATGTTCAAATTTTCAAAAGGATCGGTTCAGTAGATTTTGAGTTATGATGTACACGAACTTACAAACCACACGAAATGAGTGAAAATACAACTATAAACGAATGAACAGAAACGAAAATTTGAGAATCATTTCGAGAAAATTTTAGCTCTGTTACAGTAAACAACCGTTCAGCAGAAAGTGTGCCAGTAAACTAGTTTATATCCGATGTACCTGAAAATATACAATATGTACAATGTCAGTTTACATTCCTTGAAAGACAGGTATAAACAGACAGACAGGTATAAAAATCAGGTATTACGACCGGTCGTTAGAAACGCTGTAACTCCATTAGCTTTACTCGGATTGACTTAAAATTTACACACAATATTCTCGACATATTGTTCATCCAGAAAAGAAAAATAAAAAAAAAATAGAAAACAAATAATTTTAAAACCATACCTACGGGGGGGTATCAAAACTCAATAACTTGAATTTAAAACTGTGTAACTTAAACTGTATTTTTAAACTGTATAAAAACTGTGACAATTTGTGGCTGTGACTGTTTTTTTATAAAATTTGATATTGTGAAAAATGATTTTCGGAGGATTATTTCTACAAAGGAAATTACGCAATATAACTTATTTCTAAGAAACTAAAATAAATTTGTGTTATTTTGATAAAAAAGT
Organism: Diogma glabrata; assembly: GCA_963693315.1. Lineage (NCBI taxonomy): Eukaryota > Metazoa > Arthropoda > Insecta > Diptera > Cylindrotomidae > Diogma > Diogma glabrata. The sequence continues at coordinate 105,790,795 of OY856188.1, forward strand.
GTGAAATTTGTTTAATGTTTTATTTTGCTTTAACATAATTTTAATGTTTATTAGCATGAGAAAAATTAATGTTATAGTTATTTTTTTGTTTGAGAAGATTATTTTGGAAAACATATTGATTCAATATTTTAAAGTTGACATGTGAATTGAAAAGGATTGTCGACAAAATAAAAAGACTTATTCTTAATGTGAACTAAAATTGTGATAATATTTATTAGGTTTATCCTTTATAAAACTATCGGCTAGAGATAAAAGAAAACTTTAGATTTTCAAATGTGTTTAGATAAAATTTGGTGCTATGTAAAACTAATATTGCGATTTAGAGTTTGTAATTCTAGGAAATTGTGATCGAAAATTGGTATGAGAAATACGGAACAACAGCTTAAGGAAATTAATTTAGCTCGTATGCTACGGTATTCGTGGTCATATTCAAAAAACGATGCTTCAATATTATTGTATTCTTCATCGCTTAATATACATGCATATTGATCTATCATAAATGTTGGTTAGATATTGATCATCATACATTTTGGCTACGTTAGTTAACTTGGCTTTCTGAATAGCAAACTTTCGTTTGAGCTTATCTTTAAACTGTTTAACCTCAGCAGGTGTGGTCATTTTTAGGTTTAATAAGGTTTATTAAATTTAAACATATTTAAATCGATATGCAAAATGATTCTACCACAGCTGATAGTTACGACCCTACAAAAATATTACTGATATTAAAATATCTAAAAAGAATATTAATTATTATTATTTTTAATGAAATAAATTTGAATTGAAATTTTCTAAAATATGAATAAAAATTATAATTATATAAATATATTAATAGTTGGTTTTTTGTTAATATCGCAAAACAATTAAAATCTTAAATAATAAAGACTTACACTTATAGTTAAGAAAAATTACTTTTAGTGGTTTTTAAAACCACATTTTATTTTATGTTTTGATTTGTGCGTTTACAATATTAAGATAAAAAAAAAGTATATTATATTTAACTTATTAATTAATAAATATTAATATTTAATAAATTAATAATAATAGAACATATTAAATACCTTGACTCCTACATATTATTAACTCCAATATTGACTTTTCTTTCTTATTTGAAAACTTTTAATGTGTTGTAAAGCCTGGACTTTACTAATTAAAAATAGATGCTTAGGCATCTATTTATCCAAGGGTATTTACTTAATATTTAAAAATGATACGCGAATTGTACGGACGGACGTGCGGGCTCTACCCAGAAAAAATCTCTAATATCAAAACTCTTATAAGACCATTTTGGTCATAATATTTTTTTTTTTTAATAAAATGTGTTGTGTAATAGGGTTTAGAATATGTGTCACAACAACACATAAATACCTTTTAAGACTTAGGTCTAGACATAGGTCCCACAACAACTGGCGTTCTAAGGTGTAGATTAACGCTTTTTTTATACATCTGTGGGTTGAAGCCACCTGAGACTAAGTGTTCCGGCAAACTATTCCATTTGTACGCAGTTCGGACAAAGAAGTCTCTCTGCGATCTGCCAGTATGACAGCGCGGGATCTTTACCGTTTCACTGGTTGCGGCAGCCGATCGCCGAGTGGAACGGGGGTAAGAATAAGTTTGAGGCATGATGCCGCTGATTTCATCTGAGCACTGCTGATGACGATATTTGTAAAAAACAACGAGGTCAGCAACAGTGCGACGATGTTGTAGGGAATCAAGTTTTGATGTCAAAGTTCGATCACCTACAATTCGTATAGCTCGCTTTTAAACAGAGTCCAAGAGGGCCAAGATGGAAACAGAGGCAGCACCCCAAACTTGACAGCAGTAGTCCATACAGGGACGAATATAGGACTTATAAACATGGAGCAATTGGTATGGAGTGAAAAAATTTTTGCATCTATTTAGGAGGCCGAGTTTTTTAGACTCGCTTTTTGCCATCGCCATTACATGATCGTTCCAGAGTAGGTCATTTGAAACTGTGACACCCAATAAACGAATGTTTTTACATTCACCTATTGGTTCATCGGTTCATTTGAATATAATCAAAATAAAAAAAAACAGATTCATTGAATTTAGTTATACACATATACATAAAAATAAAATCTAACCTTAACCTTTAGTAGATTATTGACTTCCAATTTTTTATTTTTATGTTTCGCAAAATTGTCTAGATCATTGAATTCGTCCAAATTGTTTTCATCAGTTTCCTTATTGTATCCAATTTTTGAATTATGTTTCTGCATATATATATATATATATATATATATATATATATATATATATATATATATATATATATATATATATATATATATATATATATATATATATATATATATATATATATATATATATATATATATATATATATATATATATATATATATATATATATATATATATATATATATATATATATATATATATATATATATATATGTATATATATATACTATTGGAATTGTTGTTAATGTTGTTATTATTATATGACTATGTACGTTCTGCACGATTAAATCAAACAAAAAATCACTGATTCAGTAGTATATTATCTGAATATAATGTTCGTTCCATTGATGGTCCTAAACGAATAACTACATCACCAATGTCGTCAAACGTACAATGAACTATGCAAATATATTTTATTGCATGTCCACATATTCTTTCAGCTGTTGATAAAAAGAATTAAACATTTGGTCTAAAAATATAAGAACCAAAAAAATAAACAGTTTGTGAACTGTCATACAAAATTTTACAGTTTCAGCTTTCAATTATTTTCTTCAAGTTCACAATGTTTATCTACACTTCACAAAAACCAAGATGATGTAATTTAGTTCAATTTATGTGGATTAAACAAAATCCTTAATAAAATAAAAACACACAATAACATACATGATTCGGTAACTTTTTTTGTTTTATTTCAATTTTTATATAAATTAATAAACTACCGGCTAATAAAAAAAAAATGTTTATAATCTTAAATTTTTTTATAAAATGAAATGCTATCCGAACAAAATTTTGTTTTATTAATTTTTGGTTTTAAATCTAATCGAACTGCACTAATTTTTAATTGTTTTTTTTTTGATTTCGTATCCAAAAACGAACTTAATGATTTTATAAATAAAATCGTACTGAGCAAGTTTTTAATAATTTATCCAAAATTTTAATTTAATTTTAATTTTAACTTTTTGATTTAATATCAAAATTTAACTTTAAATTTATGATATTCGAAATGATAATCCAACTAACTATTAACGATTTTAAAATCATTATCGAACTTTTTAATTGATTTTATAATAAAATCATACTGGCCGACAAAATGCAAAATCATTCTATAAATAAAATAAACAAAAAGGTGTGAAGGAGATGACTGTCGCAAGAATTTGTACACTTTTCTCTGTTATCGTTGCATTATCCGTTTAAAAAAAAAAGAAAATCAATCATAATCATTATCATATTGTTTCACAAATCGCAAAACAAACCCGTTTAGGAGTCACATTCCATTTCATCTTACCATCGTCAATCATAAATAGAAACAATCAACCACATATATTGCGTTGGCTTTTGTTTCAGTTATTAAAATTATAAAGAAAATGAAATGATAATAAATCGTTATAAATTCTCGAGATGGACAAGATGATTACTACTACTATTACAATTCAAGGCAATTTCAATATCAGATTGTATCTGAGAGTATTAACGAAAATAAAAAATGCAATTACAATTATGTGGATTTTACTTATGTTTGTTTATAACAGAGTCAATGTAGAAGAATTTGTTTATGAACTGAAACAATACGAATTGTGAGGATCGTGCTAATTTATATTGATTGTTAGTTGTACGAACAATGTACCTAATTTATATTGATTGTTAGTTGTACGAACAATGTACAAAGTGATGCATTGTTGATAATATTATGTTTGTTGTTATGTGTACTTGCGAATGTTGATATCAAGAATACCAAGTAGGTACATTACTGTTATCATCAATGCTCAGATTCAACAAATTGAATCCGTTTGGACTTTTCCTAAAAAAACTAAAATAATACTATCGTATTCGGACACGAAATTGTTCCAGGTTCCTCTGGATTTGGGGATCTCTTATGATCTATTTTTAACCTGTCGTTTTCCTAATTATAAGTATTCAATTATATTAATATAGTAAGAAGAGAACAAAATAATATAAAAATATCACTTATTTAAAAAGAAGATTTATTTCTTGCCTTTATTTGTTGAGAACTCCTGGTTGGACCAACTTTCGTCCGTGTATGTCAGTATCCTTATCTAGGTATATATCACCAATCAATACCATATATATGTTAATCCGGATTATTATTCCTCCTTTAATTTTCCTCCAGGGTCAATTAAGGTAAACGTACATAAATCCGTACGTTAACAAAACACGATGAAAATCACAGCTGGAACCCCAAGCTCAAAACAAAATCAAAACAAAACGACGGTAAATAATTTGCTCTAACTATAACTGTTTCAACGAGTTGTATAATAATGATACAGTAATCATTTCAGCAAGGCAATTTTTGCACAGTTTCAATACGCGTCACTATTCCTTGTCCCCTCTTTTTATCAAAATGAAAACTTCCTTCTCAACTTTTATTTTCAAAGCAAATTCATTTTATTAAAATAATAATTTGCACCTTCGTGTTTTATGGGAACATCGTAAACCCATTTACAAAAATTTCTTTCAATATACAATTTATATATATCTACATATATATATATATATATATATATATATATATATATATATATATATATATATATATATATATATATATATATATATATATATATATATATATATATATATATAGATATATATATATATATATATATATATATATATATATATATATATATATATATGTATATGTATATATATATATATATATATATATATATATATATATATATATATATATATATATATATATATATATAAGTAAGATTTCTTTTATGCAGTAGTAAAGTTTTAAATATTTCTTAAATCAAAATTCAGATGTTTAATTTACAAATGCTTATATTGGAATGAATAATATCAAAATTACATAAATTATCTATTCTAAATTACTGTTTTTGTTGTTTGAGAGTAATAAACAATCCGGTTGATGTAAAAAAAATACAGTGGCTCTACATATTCTTCTACACGGCCATCCTGTTATGTCAATTCGACTCGAATTACTCACTATATTGTTGAATGAAATCAGCGTCTTCTTGTTCTGTATTTGAATTAATTTGTGAGGGTAGCAAATCGTTAACTTCCTCAGCAGCATTACCATCATCTTCATCTTCTTATATTCCCACATAGTATGGTTTAATATTTTAAAGTCATTCATGCTAACTCCAATTTCTCGTAAATCAATTAAATACCATTTAAAAGTTTCATCGGATCTTTTTTCTTGCCCCATCATCTTTTTGTGGATGGTTGCACTATTTTCTATTCTTTAAAACTCGTTTTTCAAGAATTCACATAGGCTTCTCCACCCCACAACAGTAGCACTTTCTTCAAAATCCGAAATCCAATTGTCTACGGAATAAGCATCGGTTTCATCACCGCTAAATTTATTTAAAGATTCCTCAATATCGTTAAACGAAAACGTTGTCTTATTACTAACACTACCAGCATCAAAAGAATTTAGTTGTTTTCTCAAACTATCTAACTCACGTGTTTTCAGTTCTAATTCTCGTTTTAACTTTTCACCATCATTAACAGTGGAATCTTTTTCATTCAACGTACTTTGACCTACACCGTTAGTGAAATCATCAATCATATGTTGATATGAATCATCTTGGTTAACTTTAATCATGGTTAAAATCTAAAATTAAAAAGACTGTTTAGGAAAAACTTTTTTGCACTAATTACTTGCTCTATATTTCCACTAAATTCACTATCCTATGGCTGAGCCCCCAAGTAAGATTTCTTTTATGCAGTAGTAAAGTTTTAAATATTTCTTAAATCAAAATTCAGATGTTTTATTTACAAATGCTTATATTGGAATGAACAATATCAAAATTACATGAATTATCTATTCTAAATTACTGGTTTTGTTGTTTGAGAGTAATAAACAATCCGGTTGATGTAAAAAAAATACAGTGGTTCTACATATTCTTCTACATATATATATATATATATATATATATATATATATATATATATATATATATAATATATATATATATATATATATATATATATATATATATATATATATATATGTATATATATATATATATATATATATATATATATATATATATATATATATATATATATATATATATATATATATATATATATATATATATATATATATATATATATATATATATATATATATATATATATATATATATATATATATATATATGAGTGAGGTTAAGGAAATTAATTATCTCTTTCAATAAAAATTCCTACCTTGTCGGGTTTAAGACGTATAAAATCTATATAATAAAAATACTAACTCTGTAGCCAGTGAAGTATGACAAAAAAGTTTTTCACTAAGAAAAAAGAAATTACAACATCGTAATTAAAAATGTTTGTAAATGTCGACGCCGAGGGGCAGTTGACAGCGTGTCTACCAAAAGATTCAAACTTAGTTGGTACTGATGAGGTTCTAAGTTCGAATCCGAACCGAAACACGTTCAGAGATAAAAAGTTGTTTTTATTAACAAATAACTATAAGGTTTATTCAGATAAACCCAAAAACTGATTTCGAATTGAAAAATTCATACGATTCACTAATTTACTTGACATTTATGTCGTAAAATTGATTTCATATTGATTGGCAGCATTCAATAATAACTGCACACGTGACTTAGGATAGTATGGAATATACCTACTAACTTTCGAAAATCACAAATAGTGAGGTTAAGGAAATTAATTATCTCTTTCAATATATATATATATATATATATATATATATATATATATATATATATATATATATATATATATATATATATATATATATATATATATATATATATATATATATATATATATATATATATATATATATATATATATATATATATACATATATATTCTTAATTTAGATGTTTTCACCTCAAAAAGGCTAATGCTTTTTATATCTTAACATTAAACTGAATGATTTGTTCAAAAGTTAAACACCAATTCAATTTTTATCAAATCGCCATTAATGACATTTTATAATTATTTTTTTTCGATGAAAAAAAAAACGATCTACCAACTTTGCAAATACAAAATACGTTCTTTCGTTATGTTTATTATGATTGTGAAAAATTACAATATTGCGTTTCATTGCTCAACCGTTTGGAGATTCGAATTTGAATTTAAAAGTTTAAGTTGTTATTTCAGAAAAAAAAACGAATTGTGATATTTATGTTTGGAAAAAGATGAATTGTTAAGTTATTAACATATACATTTCTAAATGTAATAAGGGAATTTTAATTTATTCAATGAGAAGAACTGGGCAATCGTTACATTACAAGGGAGAAAAATAGAACAGTGTGGCAACCGGAGGAAACATATCTTTGGCTCGTTGATTATTAAATCTCACTACCAAAGCATACATTTTCTCCAATCCACCAGTACAGAACGTGAACTCGTTCTGGAGTGGGGTGTAGACTATCTTACAAATACTACTGGTCCTAACTCAGGTCAGATTGCGGCATAACAGTGTTTCTAATTTTCATGCCGCACAATTATTAACCTCCAACATTTTAGATTATATTAAACAATTGTAGATCCAAATTGCAGATAGATATTTATCATGTTATAACACATGAATTGGTTTTCAACAGCTGTCAACTGTCATTTACAAATAAAGTTAAACTTCCAATCAATATTTACAGCTGATATGTTAAATTAAGTTCTTTCAATAGCGTCTTCTTAATTATTCATTTACCTCTGTCAAATTTAACATCAATCTTAGATTTTAAACATCCAAAATATTAATTATTAATTAAAAAACTTGCCTAGTCTTTTTTCTTAGTACAATAAACACAATACATCAATACACAACAACACAATAATATGTGCCCATGAAAGTTGTCTAAGTCAAAATTTGAAAAAAATGAGATTATCCATTATATCGCATCAAATTACTTCAAACTAAATTAGTCCAATGTAATTTGTACGATATTGTTAAAAAAGTTCCGTTATAGAGAACTTTTTATCTCAACAAAAATGTAATTCATCTAGTGTTAATTATGATAGTAATCTAAGATAAAATTTGAAGAAAAAAAAAACAAAAAATTCGAACAAAATGTCAAAAATAATTGCTCAAACCTTGTGTTGCAAAGTTTTTATATTGTCGGACCGTAAGCCCATAAAAATTAACTGTTCCTCCTAAATGTCAAAATTGCTCTTTTTTAAGTGAAAGTTAATGGTGACAAAACAATGAGTTCGGAAAATAATTAATAAATAATTTCAAAGAAAGAATTTCAAAGTTTGCTTTTGCGTTAAGTCATTTATACGACGTTCAGTTAATTTTGAAAATGGTCTAAGTCAATTCAAACTGTAAAAAGCATATTTCGGAAAGAGATTTATACAAAATTTGACATGCATAATCAACTTTCATTATTGAAGACTAACAAAGCCCTAAAATAAAATTTTTCATAATAGAGAAATGTTTTTTAATTTAATCATTTGCAAACCATTAAATATCTCAAAACAAGAAATATATGACTTAGACCACTTTCATAATTATGGGCACATATAATAACTCAATAATACAAAAACTTCGACACTATTTTGGAATAAAACATACTTTTCTTAATTTTAAAGTTTATTTGAATGTAAACTTTAAACTAATGTTTCTTTAGTGTATCTGGTCTAAAGAAACCTCCTAAAACTATTTACATGGAATTTAAAATTTAAATATATAATATAAAACTAAGTGTCAGAATATCGAGGGGCTGAAATCTGAAGCTCTGAGATATCAAGACTTTGGTCTGGGTTTAGGATTTTGATATAGTTTTCGGCAAAAAACTTTTATGAGGACATTTTGTTTAGTTTTGGGCAGCGATGTATATCAAACATAACTTTTTATTAAAGTACATGTATTTTTTATCTCTGTTTAGATATGTATTACAAAACTAACACGAAAGATCAATACGTTGTCGAAAAATTGTAACAGATCATAAATTAACATAATTTAGTGAAAAGATTATACAATCAGCATACTACTCAAAAACCTCTCAATTTAGCGTTTCGAGAAAATATTTCAAAATCACAAATTCATATTTCTTTCAAAACTCCAAAAATATTGTAAACTAAACAAAATTCTAAAAATATTTCAAAAAATATAACAAAATCAAAAATTGTAACTTTTTCCAAAATTATAAAAATTTTAATAAGATCAAACATTTAAAATTTTTCAAAATTCCAAAAATATTCCAAAAGTTCTTACAAAATCAAATATTGAAAATATTCAAAATTCTAAAAATATGTATATATAAAATTCAAAAATTCTAAAAATATTCTAAAAATTAGACTAAAATCAAACTTTAAACTTTTTCTAAAAATTCTAATAATATTCCAAAAATTCTTAAAAATTCAAAAATTAAAACTTTTTCCAAAACTCTAAAAATATTGCAAAAATTATAACAATATCAAAAATTGAAACTTTTTCCAAAATTATAAAATTTATAATAAAATCAAAAATTGAAACTTTTTCAAAATTCCAAAAATATTTCAAAAACTATAACAAATTTTAAAATGTCCATGTCCAATTTCATTTTTAATTACATTTTCAGCAAACTATTTGAAAACCTTCCAATTTAGCGATTCGAGAAAATATTACAAAATCACAAACAAATTCATATTTTTTTCAAAATTCTAAAAATATTGTAAAAATTATTATAAAATCAAACTTTTTTCAAAATTCTAAAAATATTCCAAGAATTATTACAAAATCAAAAATTGAAACTTTTTTCAAAATTCCAAGAATTATAATAAAATCAAAAATTTAAAATTTTTCAAAATTCCAAAAATATTCCAAAAGTTCTTACAAAATCAAAAATAAAAGCTTTTTCCAAAATTCTAAAAATATTGCAAAAATTATTACAAAATCAAAAGTACAAACTTTTTTCAAAATTCCAAAAATATTTCAAAAACTATAACAAATTAAAAAAATTCCATATCCAATTTCATTTTCAACGTCATAAAAACAGCAACATTTTTTTCCAAAACATTGGCTAAAAAAATAAATGAAATCATTTTTTGACACGCTTGACTTTATTTTTTTGACAAACTTATGATGCCATAATTCTCAATAATAATAATAAAATTTCATTTCAAACAAAATTTTAATTTAATTTTTTTCCAAAAAATTGGGTAAAAAAATAAATAAAAATCTTTCTTTTGACACACTCGACAACATTTTTTTGTCAAACTTATAATGCAAAAATCTAGATTTTGGTCTCACATACCAATCCCGACCATCAAGATTCCTCCAAATTCCTCGTAATCACTTAAAATGAAAGTTTTTCAAGCAAAAAATATGCAAATTTCCTTGTTTTGACACACTTGACGATTTTTTTGACAAACTTCCGGTACAGATATCGAACACATCGTCCTTTCGGCTCTTCCCATTGAGTAAACCTATTTTTAGAAAAAAAATTTTCAAATCCGTCCAGCCGTTTTCTAGATTTCGTCGGTTGTGACGGACGGACGGCCTGTGAAATTTTGATATACAATTGAAATCGATTGAAAGAAAAACTAGAGTTTAGGTCAGTGTTGCGTTTTTGTTGGACTATTTGTTTTTGGATTTAAATTTATATTTTTTAATTAATTTGGATATTGGGAAATGTTCGTTTAGAAGTTTTTGGGGTTTTTGGGGAGTTGTTGTTGTAGAACCACGTAATTGGTTTTACTACAATCGTCTGGATATATCAATTTTCTTAAAATACTGAAGGTTTCGTCCTCTGTAGTAGGTTTAGATACATAAAAACAATAAAAACTTTTTTAAAAGGAATCAAACTTTATTTATTAATTAATTTTTTTTTTATCTTTCTTGTTACAATGTCCCGAAACAACTAACATCACTCTTCTTCAAAACTAGATTAATATTCTATATTTTGGTATTTCCAACATCTGGAATTATTATTTTATTTCACAAAAGAAATGTTGGAAATTCCCTAAAACAATTTCTTGTAACATCGGCATCTGTTATATTATCACCTTTTTGCTTTAGTGCTTTATGGCATTAAAAAAGGTTTAAATATTACATTTTTAGTTTGATAATATAACAGACGCCAGTTAACAAGACGTCAGAAAATATTGTGCAATAGCGATAGTTATTGAGCACGACCAGTGAAAATAACTTCGTCTATTACTATACATTAAGATTCATAACCTTGAGATTCAATCGTCATTTAAAAATCGTAGAACCATTACTATGTATTGATTTTAGAGATGGAGCCTAGTTTTGGCAAAATCTTTCCATTAAAATTTACCCCAGGTTTGTAAGTTACGCCGTTCCCAAGATAATAGTTTTCCAGATAAAAATTCCCAAAATTGGTTAAAATTTTCAATTTTAAACAAAACAAACCGTAACGGGATAAATTGAACAAAAAAAAAACTCAGAGACGAACTATAAAGAATTATTTATTATATTTTTACAATACAAAAAAAGGACTCTTTGATGAATCGAAAGTACTTACATATTTTTGTTTTATCTATCCTACATTTGGAATATGAGTGTGGTAGTAATAAATAGAAAAATTATTTTAAATACTTGTTATAGTTTGAAATATGAATGAAAATATTTATGCATTTATTGTAGTATATTTTGTTTTAGGTTTAAGAAAAAATTAATGAATGAAGTTTTTTAAATTTACAAATAAAGGATATGTATTTGTAATTTGTAAAGATATGTATTTTGATATATGAGGTGCGTTCGATTTGACTGAAACAACTGAAAAAAAAACAACAATTACATTTAATTTTTCAGTTGCTTCAGTTGTTTCAGTCAAATCGAACACGGCTATGGTTTGAATGAAAATATCATAGCATTTGACTCTTGATTTAATAAAAAACGCTTGATACTTTTCATATCATTTCATCCATGATTATTGTTTGAGGTATTATAGTATTGAAAATGCAGAAGTGTTATGAGATAATTAAATCTGTAAGGATTGCAATGTAACAGAACATAGAATCATAAAAAAAGTGTTACAACCAATACATTTTGAAATATGTATAATAAAAACTGAGTAAAATAATCATACATTTTTAAGGTTTATTTTTAAAGCTTTATCCAATTTTAAATAGCTTTCTGTAGAAGCCTTTCAAACTGTTAGTTTAGATAAAATATGTTGTAGGTGAATGACTATAAGTCAAGCGAAAATCAGTGGAGCTGATATGGAAAATATATGTTCGTACAAATAAATCGTTTAAATTTTCTTAGCTCATTTACGTATATTCTTAATCTTAAAAAAATCAAAAATGTACATTGTTAATAACAAGAACCAATAAATATTAACCAATAAAAATTTTAACTTTACTTTGTTTTTACTTTCTATTACATCTCATCAAGTAAATTTTTATAACAAATACGAAGCGGTAGGGATCAGAAACCATAATGTTGTTATCAAGATAACATTATAACATATATTGAATCAAAAATATCATTTGATATTTTTATAACTTATTCAATAAAATTAAAATTATATATCTTATTTGAAAGTCCAAAAGGTATTTTCAATTTGAGTTTTATCAAATTGTATGTATCATTGTACCATAAAGGCACAAAAAGATCAACATATAAAGTTTTTCGATATCATGGAGCTCTGAAAAATTATTATTAATTTTATTTATCTATCAAACGAAGCCTCTTATAATTTTCCAGAAATATTAAAAGACTTAAAATGTGCTGCAGCCATAGCGCATGTGTTGATAAAACGGTTAAAACCTCCTTCAACTAATCAACTATTTGTAATGTTCCATTTCCAGCATTTCTAACGCATTCAGCTTTTATTTGCTTTTTTATTGGAAGTTCACTCTTTTCTTCTACGCTAAATGACATATCGTTTTTATAAAAAGTTGATTATATTCATGAGTTATGAAATAAATTTGACAACAGGCAAATCAACAGGCAATCAACCATATACATATATGGACCACCCTCTATTTAGTAAATAAAACATTTGTTCTTACATGGCGTTGTTTTTATAAAATTTTATTTCATATATTTAATTCATTGCAGATAGATATATAAAACAATTAAATTAATCATAAAAACAAAAGAGAAAATTATGTGTGACATGTGGCTTGTGACATGCCAAAATCACAAGAAAAGTACATGAAAATCAAGAAGGTGAACTGCAATATTTAATTAAAGGCACATTCACCATTTCGATCGTTCGGTCGATCGCCACAATTTACATTGTTCCGTTCATCGGAACTGTGCATCTTAACAATCACACAATTTGTTTGGAGTAAGAGTTTTCTAAATCGAATGCTGACTAACATACACCATTTTCTGGTTTTTTATCCTAGTCGAGAAAAGTGAAAAAGAGCTCGGGTCCGAAAAGTTTACTGTTTGCTTAAATTTAATAAAATTTAATAGTTCGATCCTAACGAGCCAAAATAACGAGATGCCTAAGATATTGAGTGAATTATCATGAAAAAAATAGTGAAATAAAACGGAAAAAACACTTTAAAAAGTAAAAAATTGCACGACCATAATATTATGCACAAAACTTATAAGCAGCTTGCTTGGTTATTAAAAATCAACTAAATCAAAACAAATTTTTTGATCCAAATAGTCAAAAACATTATAACATATATTGAATTTGAAACATTTGTTTTAATAAACAAAACCTGAATAATTCTTTTTTAATAAAAAATCAACTAAGTATGTATTGAAAAATAAATAATTTAAGAAACATAATAAATATAAACATCAATGCAAAAAAATAATATATGAATAAACGTTAAAAAATTATGTTTAACTATTCATTTCATTTCTTCACAAATAACTGAAATAAATTGGTTCACGACCGAATTTATTAATCTCAAACATTACTTTATCCCATAAACTGTTTTATGAATATATGTTTATGAATTAAATTAATAATAAAACAAAACTGTAAATAGAAAAAATGATTTTCTCTTCACATCTAATTGTTTAACCCATAATTAATTTAAATTTAACTGGGACCTATATTTGTTACGCTAATGTCTACTTCTAAATAGTATGAATTTTTGTTATATCTGGTCGTCGCGGGCATGTTTTTTTCTCTCTAAACTATGTTTGAAAAATTGTTTTAGAAAATGTTAGTGTTGACGGCTTTAAGCATCATATTTATTCTGTCTAATTTCTCTAATTCTTCATAGTTGAGAGAGATAAAAGCATACCCGCGACGACCAGATATAACAAAAATTCATACTATTTAGAAGTAGACATTAGCGTAACAAATATAGGTCCCAGTTAAATTTAAATTAATTATGGGTTAAACAATTAGATGTGAAGAGAAAATCATTTTTTCTATTTACAGTTTTGTTTTATTATTAATTTAATTCATAAACATATATTCATAAAACAGTTTATGGGATAAAGTAATGTTTGAGATTAATAAATTCGGTCGTGAACCAATTTATTTCAGTTATTTGTGAAGAAATGAAATGAATAGTTAAACATAATTTTTTAACGTTTATTCATATATTATTTTTTTGCATTGATGTTTATATTTATTATGTTTCTTAAATTATTTATTTTTCAATACATACTTAGTTGATTTTTTATTAAAAAAGAATTATTCAGGTTTTGTTTATTAAAACAAATGTTTCAAATTCAATATATGTTATAATGTTTTTGACTATTTGGATCAAAAAATTTGTTTTGATTTAGTTAATTTTTAATAACCAAGCAAGCTGCTTATAAGTTTTGTGCATAATATTATGGTCGTGCAATTTTTTACTTTTTATATACTACACCCCAATTAATGTTAACATTAGTGGTACCTTTTATGTTTCTTTCGTATCGTTGCATTTGAAAATTTCCTTTAATCTTATTAGGTTTTCCTCAAAATCTCCACCGGGTAAAAATTATTGCAATTATTTCAATTTATTCAATTTTATTGTCTCTTACGAACTGCACAATATATTTTTTTTACAATTTCGAACCCTGTAGATATATAATTGTCATTCAGTGATCTGAATAATAATACTTTACCATATTCCTCGTCGCCAGTCTTATGTTCTAACTTCTTCCAGAATTTCCAAAAAAAAATTGAAGTTTAGGAATACAATTTATTTATTAATTTTAATATACATTAGCTGCTGTTAGAACAAAGAGAACGATTCACTATTAACTTATTTTAATAGGTATTTTTATTTTTGTTTAACATTCATTTATTTTTTCCTTTTAGTTTACAACTGTTTTGGAAAACTATATAATAATACATAATACATAATTATTTATAAAATGTTTAATATTGTTTTTTTTACAAATTTTCTTTTAACTAGCTTAGAGCTTTTAGACTAATTATTTCAATATCAGAAGAGCATTATCTACTAATTACAATAGTTTAACTCAAATCAATGTAATAGCCTGTTAAGGACTGTCTGCGGATATCGACCATATCGAACATCTATTCAATCTCGAAATATAATAAAAACCAGTGGTTATGTGGTAACGAGATGAAAATATGTGTGTTTTATCTTTATTTAGTATCCGCTACAGATTCTCCATTTTTCCCTCTGTTGTGCCTTGGAGGATCGTTTTTACAAATTTCACTTTCATTAACAACACAAACACCTCAGTGATGAAAATTTTTGTAATTTATTTATTTATTGAATATTTTAATCACTGAACTCAAACGACAGTCGGACTTACAGACATAATTTTTCTATCACTAATTTGCAGACCGAAACATTTGCTTATACTACGGATTCTTATTTAGTTATTTTCTTAGTATTTTATTTACTTCGAGAACTTTTTTTTATAACGGATTGTTCTTTAAAATAACGGACTTCATTTACAACGGACTATTAACTAAATGAACAGACTGAATTTTTACTACAAGATTAGACTTAAAACTTCTGACTGATTCTTTTCGACTATTTTTTACAGACTAACCTTACATGATATTTGACTAACCGATATTTTTTATATTATATTTTTTTTTTCTGTCAATTATAACATTATTTAAAAACAAATTATAAAATTGCTTATTTGTTTATAAACAAATTTCAGTTTTTTTGTTTATAAACAAATTTTTTTTTTGAATAACAGAATTTTAGAATAACATAATTTTGAATAACATAATTTTGAATAAGATAATTTGATCACATAGCTTCGGATGAGACTTCAATATTTCTTTCCAAAATATACAAAATATTCATATATACGA
Organism: Diogma glabrata; assembly: GCA_963693315.1. Lineage (NCBI taxonomy): Eukaryota > Metazoa > Arthropoda > Insecta > Diptera > Cylindrotomidae > Diogma > Diogma glabrata. The sequence goes on from OY856188.1 coordinate 105,807,147, forward strand.
ATACTACTAATAATGCTTAAACGTCGAATAATACGTTTCTTAAAATCATATTAAATAAGAATCCTCATCAATAGTGATCAGTTACTGACTAAGCTTCCCAAACAAATTTTCTTTCAGAAACTAACTAAGCATGATTAAGAAATTTCAATTAAATCATAAAGTTCTTCCTCTATCCTTAAATCTAGCAATACATATAAAGTTTTTTTCAAAGTTCTCATATTTAATAATTATGTATATATTTACTTAAATATTTACATGCAAAAATACTTATATAATTTTTAATCAATACATAATCACCTACGCAATATATTTTTGATTTAATCCTAGATTTATCGAAATATTTTTTATTATAATTTTGAACTTTTGTATTAATTAAAAAGGGTACTGTTTTTCCTGATTTCATTTAAATCTCATTTTTCAGGATTAACTTCATTGTCCATAATTTCGCTAATTGCATCATTGAAGATTTCTCCTCGCTGATTAACCCCAAATAATATTTTACTAGGAGTCGTACCTATCGATCTATTTTTTGTATTATTAAGACTAAATTCAACCTTATCTAAGATTTTATACCAATAATTTTTATTAACATTATCAATTAGTTTAGCTAACATTGTTCTATTCATCCTTTCTACCTGACCGTTAGCTTAAGGCGAACCTGTAGCTATTTTAATATGCTTAATGTTATGTTCTTTAACGAAAACCTTAAAATCATTTGCAGTAAAACAGCTACCTCTATCAGATACTATCCTACGTGGACGACTGTAATTGTTAAAATAACTTATTAAACAAGATAAGACTTCTTTTGTTCCTGTTGATTTAACGGCATATAATTTGGTAAATTTAGTAAATCCATCAATAATTAAGAATATATGTTTTTTTTATCTTAATATTAATATCAATAGGACCACAATGGTCAATATGAATCGTATCAAAAGGGATATCAAATTTCGGTATATTTTGTAAAAACTCTTCGGTTTTTCCTCTAGTTGTAGAATAAGTTATACATTTCAAACAATTTGAAATATAATTTTTTATAGTTTGTTTTAAATTGGGAAACCAATAATTTCTAAGAATAACTTCATAAGTTTTTTCTATACCACATGACCAATTTTGTCATGATGAATTCGAATAACGTTATCTTCCATAATTTTTGGTACATAAAATAATAGTTTTTTTTTATTTTTTCAGTAAACTAACCCGTTCCTCATTTCATAAAAGCTGTCTTCACTACTTTCCAATTTTCATTTAATTTCTTGGATAATTGGATCTTTATTTTGGGCTATTGACAAAGTTTGCTCAAAGGTATTTTCTTCAAGGACTAATTAATATGTTTGTAGACCGACTAAGAGCATCAACATGACACATCCTGTTTGCCTTTCGATGTTCTAGAGAATAATCATAGTTTTGTAACTCAAGTGCCCATCGAGCAATTCGTGTATCAATTTCCTTTTTATTAAGAGTAAGAGTAAGCGCATTGCAGTCAGTAACGATTTCTTAATTTAAGTCCTTGCAAATATACGCGAAATCTTTGTAAAGCGAAATCTTTGTAAAAATAATAGCTAACGTCTCTAACTCGAAACTATGATATTTACTTTCAGGGTCACTTCTTTTCGAAAAATAAAATATCGGATGAAACTTATTATCTGATTGCCGCTGCAATAAAATAGCACCAACACCAATTGAGCTTGCGTCAGTATGCAATTCCGTTTCTGATTTAGGATTATAAATTGATAGAATAGGTGAACTAGTTAAATGGTTCTTTAATGTTTCAAAAGATTCAATTTCCTCCTCTTGAAACTTGAATATAGCATTTTTACGAATAAGGTCATAAAGTGGCTTAGCTAAAATTGAAAAATGTGGAATAAATTTACGGAAATAAGGGCATTATCCTACAAAACTATGTACTTGTTTTATATTTGTAGGAACTGGAAATTCTTGTACCGCAATAATACCAGATTTCGTTGGTTTAATTCCGTCATAACTAACTGAATATTCTAGATAATTTTTTTTTCTCTTGGATAAATTTGCATTTTACTTCGGTCTGAAAGACCTAAGTATTACATTCATGAGCCAAAAGTGAAATTCTTACTCCTCATGAGTATTTTATTTTTTTCTTTCAATATTAAATTCACTTAAAGTAATTGTCAATTAGAATTAAAAATAATTAAAACGGTGTACCGAAAAATAATTTATAGTGAATTCTTTTCTGCTTGTTCGGTACAAGTTCCGACTCCGAATTATCCAAATTTGTTTTTTTTGTATTGCTTTTTTTACAAAAGAATACAAATTTCGTTAATTCTGTGTTGGAACTTGTACCAAACAGGTAGAAAAGAATTCACTATTATAATATTTAAATAGCTTTTTTCCACTGTAGACCAGGGTAGAAGCCTTTAAAAATAATAAAAAGTAAAAAAAAATAATAGTAGGATGAAACCCATTAGAAAAGGAGGAGAATATTATACAAATGAAAGGAAAAATAATTTACGGGCGATCTGAGGTCGGGAAGGGGAAGGGGTGAGTTTTTAAGGGTAAAAAACGGTTTATCTCGATTTCCGGCAAAACTAAAAGTCCTATGGAAAAAATTTATATGGCAAAGTTGTAGGTAATAAAAAGATCTAAAACTTTTGTATCGACACTTTTTTCACATAACCTCAAAATTTATGTGAAAAATTCAAAAAACCAAGTTTTTGGTTTTTTATTTTTATCTTTTACAAAAAAATTTTTTTTTTCACGAAATTTGGTGAAAACTTGCCTTTTTATGTCCCAAATACGCTGTAATTTATTTGATTGGAAATTTTTATTTGTTCACCTTATTTTGAATTAATATCGAAAAAGCACCCTAATTTTCAATCGAAAATTCACCCGTCAAAATATCAGCTTTTTTCAAAAAGTTGGTATGCATTCTGTTCGTTGAAATCTCTACTTTCCGATGGTGAAAAAAAAAAATATATTACTATAGTAAATCTTCTCAGAAAATGCAAAAAATGAATTGAGTTTTCGATTCAAAAAACCATAGTTTTTGGTTTTTCATTTTTATCTTTTACAAAAAAATTATTTTTTTTTCACAAAATTTGGTGAAAACTTACCTTTTTATGTCCCAAATACGCTGTAATTTATTTGATTTGAAATATTTATTTTTTCACCTTATTTTGAATTAATATCGAAAAAGCACCCTAATTTTCAATCGAAAATTCAATTCATTTTTTGCATTTTCTGAGAAGATTTACTATAGTAATATATTTTTTTTTTCACCATCGGAAAGTAGAGATTTCAACGAACAGAAAGCATACCAACTTTTTGAAAAAAGCTGATATTTTGACGGGTGAATTTTCTATTGAAAATTAGGGTGCTTTTTCGATATTAATTCAAAATAAGGTGACCAAATAAAAATTTCAAATCAAATAAATTACAGCGTATTTGGGACATAAAAAGGTAAGTTTTCACCAAATGTCGTGAAAAAAAAAATTTTTTTGTAAAAGATAAAAATAAAAAACCAAAAACTTGGTTTTTTGAATTTTTCACATAAATTTTGAGGTTATGTAAAAAAAGTGTCGATACAAAAGTTTTAGATCTTTTTATTACCTACAACTTTGCCATATAAATTTTTTCCATAGGACTTTTAGTTTTGCCGGAAATCGAGATAAACCGTTTTTTACCCTTAAAAACTCACCCCTTCCCCTTCCCGACCTCAGATCGCCCGTAAATTATTTTTCCTTTCATTTGTATAATATTCTCCTCCTTTTCTAATGGGTTTCATCCTACTATTATTTTTTTTGTTTTCAAAAATTATCGACCCTGGTCTACTGTGCTATATACTAAAATAAAATTGTTTTTCTATTTTGCGTCTAAAATAAAGTCATTTCGATACCCAAATGCGTATCGAAATGGCCTTCATTACGATACGCAAAGTTTTGTTTTTCAAGGTTGGTCACATTGGTCATACAAACGTCAGTGAAAATTAAAACGAATAATTATATAAATAAAATTAATAAGAATATCTAAATTAGTGTTAAATATTTTAATTAATTAAAATAATTAGTAATAATAACCAAATTTCAAACTGACTATTTTTTAATAAAATACACATTTTATGAAAGCTAGTTTTGCAACAAAAAAATATATAGAAATATGATGAAACGCAGAGCTTACTATTTTGAATTGAAATTTTTAGAAATTTTCTTTAAAACATTAAAACATAAAAAATATTTTTTAAAATTTCAAGACAAAAAATGCAAAATAGAAAAAATAGTATAAAAAACTCGTTTCATAAGACGTTTTATCGCACTTATCCTTTAGAAAACTCCCCGCTGCGCGGGTCGTTTTCTAAACAGATTGCGTGCGATAAAATCGTCGATTATGAAACTAGTTTCTTAATATACTATTTTATGTTTCTTTTTTTTTTTGCAAGTTCTCTTTGTACATTATTGTTTTTATTATTTTTATTAAGAGAGTAAATATAGTTTTTTTTGTTTGACAAAAAGAGAAAAGCAATTTTTTTCTCGTTTTTGCACACAAGAATAAAATTGTTTTTGCAAATAAAGGTAAATGTTTTAAGAAATGAATTTTTCTTCTAGAAGTTTTTTTTTGATCTATTCAAATGTTATAGTTTTAGATAAGAATATGAATAAATTTGTTTCCACTATTAACACTATTAAATGTTCACTATATAATGTTTACGATTAAATGTTCACAAATGTTTTAATAAATGTATTCTTTTCCAGAATAGTTTTTTTAGAATAGAATGTAAGAGTTTTTGAAAAGAACATAAGTAAATCTGTTTTAACTATTAACACATTAAATGTTAACTATATAATGTTCACTATCCCACTTCTGAAAATATTGTAGGATTTCCTTCTGGGCATATAAGGAAAAACTACTGAATAAATTGAATAAATATAAGAACACGTTTTTATTTCGGTTTAGAATAATGTTTTTTATTTACTTTGAATAACTTTCTCGCTCGAGAATAATAATGAGACTGACTAAACGACAGTTTTTCAATATTCATTGTATTGGAGCGGGAGAAAATAAGTTTTTCTTTCACCTCCTGTTCCATACTTAATTTTTGTTTGTTTTTAGTGTTATCATTATCGATATAAAATTACTACAGTCGACATTTTTACCTTAGTTATAATGCCCCGTCGCCATTGACTTCTAGGTTAATCGTCGTCACAAATTATTACTAGATCTCCAACTTTCAACACAACACATTTTTTGAACCATTTGGTATGGTGAGTTAGTGTTCGTAAGTATTCTGTTATCCAGCGTTTGCAAAATGTATTCTTTAGTTGTTGAGAAATCCGCCATTGCTTCTTGAAACCGATATTTTCTTCGTTTGATGGGGTTTGAGTTGAGTTCGGCATTCCTAACAAGAAGTGATTCGGAGTAAGTGGTTCATCTTTGATTGATTCCACTGATATATGTGTTAATGGTCGAGTATTCACGATATTTTCTACCGCTATCAGCAAGCTTCTTAGCGTTTCAACCCTAGGCGTTTCTTCATTTAGGGTATATGCCAAAACCTTTTTCACTGATTGGTTCAACCTTTCCCAACATTCTTCTGCGCTTGGATTCTCTGGGCAGTTGAATATCCATTCTATTCCCTTTGTCGTCATTTCGACTTTCAATTTATCATTGTCAAATAGTTCACGGTTTAGCAATAAATCTTTACTACTGCAAACATAGTGCTACCCAACGTTTTTCCTTTCTTCTTCCGATTGTGACGTTAAGAGGTCCAAAATATTCTAAGCCAGCGTAGGAAAATGGACGAATAAATGACGTGGCTCGATCAATCGGTAGTTGACCCATAATTGGCTGGGTTGGTTTAGATGACTTAATCTTACATAGTTGGCAGTTTATTTTGGGTTTTCTTACCACTGATCGAAGATGAGGTATCCAGAACCGTTGTCGTATTTGGCTTATTATAAGCTTCTAGTTTTGATAATTATATTATTTGTGATGCCTTTAAACAATCAGCTTGATTAGATCATGTGTCTTGGGCAAAATTATTGGTCGCTTAGCTAAACTAGAAATTTGTGGTACTAAGTCTATTCGTCCTTTTACTCGGATAAGGTGGATACTATCGATGTATGGCGTTAGCTTATATATCTTACTATGTTTCTCAACAGGTTTATTTTCTTTTAGATTACACAATTCTTCAGAATATAATCTACCTTGGACACTTTTGCACAGCAGTATTTCGGCTCTTTCTAGTTCGAATGCAGTAAGTTTACCACGTTTTACTTGGAGTGGCATTATTTTCGATTTGAATATATTGACAATTCGTATGACCCATGCAGTGATTCTTTTTAAGTTTTGGTAATCGGAAAACTTTGATACGTTGAGTAATTCGCAGTTGACAACAGTGCTAACGTGCATTTGAAAATTTTTGCGTAGTTCTTCATCCCCTTTTCTTTTAATCTTCTTTGGGATATTGGCCAATGACAAATTGGGATATTGACCAATTTTTATTTTTACTAATTTGTTATGAATTGGAATTTGATATTTTGTAGAAATATTTTAATATTATAATAATTCAAATTTTACTTATCTTGTGTGTTGGTTTATTAATTTTGATGTTGTTGAGCACCCGTGGGCTATTTCACCAAACTTTCAATTAGATTTTTATTTTTAATGCATAATTTTCACTCTTTTCTTTTTGTTTTCACTGTTCAGTTATTACGTGTTAAACGAAATCACTTATTTACAGTCTAGAATCACTTTATTACTTTTGAAAATCACGGTCAAAATCACTTTATTACGGTTTAAAATCACGGTTAAAAATTACTTTATTGCGGTTGAAAATCACGGTCGCCATGTTTAGTCGTTTATCTCAAAAGAAAAAAGAAACAGAGGTTTAATTTGTTTTTAATCGGTTCTCGGAGAGCCGGCCGGTGAAGTAATATACGGGAGATCTTTGATGTTCTTGGATGTTATTTAAGAGATTAGATTCATGACTACTCATTTATTAAAAATACTATTATTTTATTCTTCACAACATTTATTCAATAGCACGTTTTCATTTCACCGACGCTTGTATGACTCTAACATATTTCAATTTAATCAGTTTATTCTTTATGATATATTTAGCTGACTCAACGGCTTGTTATCTGATATTATATTTTATGATTATTAATGTGTTTTAAGCTTTAGGTTCAGTGCCACCCTCATGGTCACTACACTTACTTTCACAACTGTTAACTTCAATCTAACTTAAAAATAATATTCTATATAACTCTTAGATTCGTTTTTAAAACAATGCTGGGGGCGATTCTGATCGGTTTTGACATGTTTTAAATCAAATTTTAACCTATTTTAGACAACTTTCTTAAAAACTCTCCAAAACAGATTTTTCCATTGGGCAACATTTTCGATAAGTTTTCGTTAAATTTAAATTTTCTACAATTTAGACAACTGGTATTGATAAATATTTAACTCAACCAAAATAGGATAAGTCAAATTATTTGTTTACAAATTTTTTGATGAAATTTTGAATAACCGAAAAAAATTTCATTGTCACTAAAAATTAAGTGTTAAATCTAATAGTACAAGTCTAATATTAATCGAATAGTTGAATCTAATAGTGTTAAAAGTGTTAAACCTAATATTAGTTTTATTAATTTTTGTAAGAAAAAGGTAAGCTTCACCATTATATATGTATTTTAATATATTAATATTTCAAATTTGTTTAAATAGAAAATAATATAAATATATATTATTTATTTATAAATTTGATGTTATTTGTAAGAAAACTATATGTTTAAAGCAAATGTTTGTTTTATTATATTAAATTCCTAGTTTACGGTCCATTAAAAAATTATGTTTTTTCTTGAGAAGCTTATTGGTCTTTTTGTAGAGCCGACGACGGTTAAATAATAACCAACTAGAATAGTTAGTAAGCTTATGTAATCAACACAGCGACCTGCTAGAAGGTCGCTTTAGAGTTGACAACGCAGTTCAGAGACGGAGAGAATTGTGGGAAGATATTGCCAATCAATGCAATATTCTGGGCAATTCTAACCAACAGAAAGATGGAGAGCATTACAGAAGAGTAAGATACACATTTGACAAATTGAAATTGAAATTTAATTGTTCTATTTTTTTTCAATTATAGGCATGGGTAGACTATAAACAGCGAATAAGGAAGAAGCTGAAATATAACACCCACTATAATAATAGTACTGGTGGTGGACCTCCATCGGGTGTAGTTTTCGATGAAATGGAAGAGCAAGTGATTGCCGCGTGTAGGTTTAAACCATTGGAAGGCCAAACGTCCCGAGAAGCCGGACCTGAAGTTGGTCAGTTAATATATAGCTCTCCGGGACCCTCAAGAGAATTTCAGTCGAGTGCCGCAGTTAACGCAGAAACTTTGTATTTGGGATATGAATTCATCGTATCCCAAAACATATTTTCTGTGGAAAATGAAACTCCACCTCACCCATCCTATTCCCCAGTCTTGGGGTCATTCCCTATTGACTCCCTTCAACAACTTCCTTCTGTTTTTCCTAATAACCCTCAACCGATTCTTTCAGACGATAGTCTTACTTTTGTTCAACAGCCTCCTTCCTTTGATCTTCCTGTATCCAGTCCTGTATCCAGTCCACAACCTCCTACCATTCCACAATCTCCAGTACACAACCTCCTACCACGAGTTCCAACCCGACGAGTGGCAACCCGACGAGTGGCAACCCGACGAGTGGCAACCAGACGAGTGGCAACCCGACGGGAGCCAACCCGACGCGAGCCAACATGAAGTGAGCAAACCCGACGAGATCCAACGGAACGAGAGCCGTTTGTTCCCATTTCGCCTACATCCGTGCAGGTATCGCCAGAAAGGGCAAGAAATCGTGGCAGGATCATGTACTCCACAGCGCTATCACAAAATACCATACACTCTTTAAGGATTCAAAGGCAAACTGCTACTCACATAGAAAGAACAATGCTAGCCCTGATGAGAATGATAAACTTTTTTAAAGTTTAAAATTTTCTCATTGGTTCGAAACTAGATCGCTCTAAAATTGTATGGATTGCAAAAAGTTTCATAATTTGCACCATCATTTTTTAGATTCAGTTCTTATAATATTGTATTGTTTTTTGAATTAATAATGTTCATTTTCCAATATAAACCATTTACAAGTTGATGTAATTGAATCTCTTTTTAGTTACCCTAAACTACTATTGCAAATATTTAAGGAGATGTTACATTTTGAGAATAATTTGGATCAATTTTCTATTGATTTTGCTATTGAAATTTACGAGAAAAAAATCATTTTCATGTGCCTATTGTAATAATTGGATTGTTTAGGTCGGTTCAGATTTAAACTAAATCTCAACCATTCCTTGAGAGCTTGCACTCCTAGTATATGCCCTAGCCTAGCTCAGCCTGCAAGTTTGATTTGCTCTCGTTCACCATTACAAAAAAAAATTTGGAGTGCAAAAACAAAATAATTATATTTACAAAGTAAAACAAGATTTAATTTACGTTAGTTGAACTCAGCTGACCGCAGTGTTACCCGAGTAAAAATTCAATAATGTAAAACAAACAAACAAAAACTCACCCCATACTAATGATGACCATAATCATCTTTCCTCCTTCCTTATAATAAAATTAAATTAATGCATTATACATATAAACTAAACATATCAAATGAAAAATTAGACTGTGTTCCAATCCATGCTATTCAGTACCAAAATTCTAAATTGTACTAAAACTGTCAAATTGGCAATTTCATCGTGCCAATTCAAGTATATTCTAAATTGACAGTTAAACATTGTTTTGTTTGTTTTTTCATTTAATGTTAAAAACTAGAATTATATACGGTCTGTCCGACGAGGAGATTTCAATATAAAATATTGAGTTGCTATATTATTTGTTTATATAAGGCATAAAAATTTAGAATTAAATGGCGGAAATAGTCAACTAAATTTTTGACTATTTCAATTTAGAATTTTAGTATTAATTAGCATGGATTGGAACACAGTCTTAGTATGTTCCTAATTTTTATAATAAATATTTGTTAAATGAAATCAATAATTTAAATTAATAAATTTAAAATTATTGTTAAATTGAATCACCAAACAATCTTTTTAGTAAGTATATTTATTTATTGACGCGTTTCGAATATTAAATATTCATCATCGGTACAAAAAATATGACTAAATCTAAATAAAAACAAATATTCATTCTTTAAATTTTGATTGAAAAATGGCATACTAACATTTTATGAATTAAATAGTTTAAAATAATTTTCATACGTATAAAATTTACTTGTTTTTTAAAAAATATGACATACTGATCAAAATACTATGAATAAAATATAAATGAATTGAATTTTTAGAATGAAAATTTACAAAATCGAATTATACAAAATATTTGAATTAAATAATAATTGGTCGTTTAAAATTAAATTTGGAGATTTTTTGAATGCCTTATAAATTTCAAACTCTTCAAGAGAATCCATTAAAAATCCTTTACTACATAGATGCAATGGTTCTAAATTTTGTTCAAAACTGGTGTAGTTATGGTTATTATCATTTAGATGATTTGCGAAAATGGACTTTAAATTTTGTTTATTTTTGTTCATTGGAATATGTTCTTTAAATCTCTCAATATTTGTTGATTATTAAATTATTTTTCCATCCGAAAGAGCAAATAGGAAACTCCACAATCACGTACTTATTACAATGTCCAATCAATAGCCAAATAGTTCTTCTTATTCATAATTGCTTCTTTAAAAGAAATAATTTTCATCACTTTTGTTTCAATTTATATTTATTCTGGTGAATTCTGCATGTATTTCCAAACAATCGAAAAATTTAATAATAAAAAAAAACAAAATTAAAATCCTCTTGCTTTTGTTTCAATTCGTATATCGAATTCCTTTATGAAATAATTTTTGCACCATTCAATACTCCTTTCCAATTAAACACAATATCAATATATGTTATCAATCCAAATTTACAATTCGATTGAACAACAACCATTCATATTTCTTATCCACATATTATTTCCAATAAATTTCCAATGTAAAATAACTGCATTCATGTTGTAATTGTAATTACGACCCGTGAAAATGTAAATAACACAACCGTCTAGTTTCACAGTATATTTGGCAAGCGCCATATTTATTTAATGTCTAAAGATAGTACAGTGTGACAACAATATTATTACAGTTCAGTGGAGGCAATATTTGAACATACATATTTCTACGCTAAATTTATAACACCCTCACACAATAAAAGAGAGAATAAACATACAAATATTTTATATAAATCTTTTAATGCACTTCAATCTAACCCCATCAGTACTGAATACAACTTCATCTTTGGTCCTGTGACAGCCTTAGTGAGGACATCGGCTGCATTCTCATCTATTGAACCATATGATATGTTGATGGCGGCATCTTGAACACGTTCGCGTAAATGGTGATATCGAACATCAATGTGTTTCGTTCGTTGATTGTAGCCATCTGAATATGATAACTTAATGGCACTTTGGTTATTATTTTTTAATTGAACTGTTTGAGCGATATCACGATCCAATTCACAACCAAAATTTTGCAACCATATTGCTTCTCTGGTTGCCCAGGAAACAGCAATGTACTCTGCTTCTGTGCTCGAAAGAGCAACTGTTTCTTGTCGTTTACTTCCACGAAATAGCACCATTACACAAAGTAAACACATAATTATAACACAACACATAACCATAACCAACCGAGCTTTATCTCGGATAATGTTTTCAACATCATCGTATTTAATTTTGTAAATCCATCTTGATTTTGTTGGTTTTCGATTTGCTGGCAATTCTACTAATTCCCATGTATTGTTCTCAACTAATAAGTTCGTTTATTCCTGCATAGCCATCTTCCACCTGTCCCCATCTTTATGATTCATTACTTCATTATATGATGTCGGCTCCTCATCTGAATCAGAAATAAAACTATGAGCACAATATGTAATAAAGTCCTTACCAAAATCCTGTGCCTGTGGTGCCCGACTCGATTTACGAATTTCAGGTTCAGGTGAAACATTCATTTCTCGAACATATGTTTCGTCATTAACGTCATCAAAAATGAGCACTGGCAAATTATCCGGAGTACTCGTCATCAAGACTTTTACAATTTTTTAGGAGAAACAACTGTGGTTTCCCTCACTTCATCCAGAACTTCGGCTTCACTGTGGTCATTCCAAATACCAACTCTTTCAGAACGATTATCATTTATAAACACTACGTCTCGGCTTATTGTAAACTTTTTTGTTTTTGAGATAATACAGCGATAACCTTTTATGCCTTCAGAAAAACCAACGAAAATCATTTTCAGTGATTTTTTCTCCCATTTTTTACGTTTTTGTTTTGGAATGTGTACCATGACTAAAGTTCTAAATATTTGTAAGTTACTGACATTTACTTACTTGCCAGTCCATTCTTCTTCTGGTGTAACTGTGTTTAACGTTGCATTGACGCATCGATTTAAAATATATGATGCCATGTTGACAGCTTCAGCCCAGAATGACACATGCAAATCAGCGTCGAAAACAGGCATTTAGCTTTTTCTACCAATTTTCTATTTGCCCGTTCAGCAATTCCGTTTTGCTCCGGTGTACACGGACACGTCTTTTTATGCTTTATCCCGTGCTTTCTAAGAAACTGTTCAAATGTCGAATTAACGTATTCGGTTCCAGAATCGGACTGAAGAGCCTTTATTTTTCTCCCAGTTTCTTTCTCCACTGAAGCTTTAAATTCTACGAATCGCTCAAAAGCTTCTGATTTTTCTTTCAAAAAATAAACGAAAATCTTCCTTGAATGGTCATCGATAAATGTAAGAATTTATTTCGCACCGCCAATTGATGCGTTCTCCATTGGTCCGTTTAAGTCAGAATGCACGAGATCCAAGTTATTCTCAGTACGTGATGTACTTTTAGGAAACGGCTTTCGTGTTTTCTTTGCTTCTTTGCAAACTATACAATTTTTAATTTCAATTTCATTTCGATCATTTAAATCGATGCCGTTCACGAGACCATTCTTCTTCTTATATCTGCAAAATTGATATGACCTAATTTTCAATGCCATTTAAAAGCATTTTTTGTTTGTGTAATTGCTGCTAAACCTTTTACTTGTTCAACATGAAGTCGATATACACCGTTTTCGGATTCCATATTAACAATTAACTGCTTCTCGTGATTGTAAATCTTACAACAATTACGATCAAATGTCACTTCGTTTCCATTCTTGACAATTTGGGCCATCGACAGTAAAGTTGCAGATAAATCAGGAACGTACAAAACGTCTTTAAAAACAACCTCACCATTATTTATACGTACAGCGATATCACCTTTACCCTTAACAGGCATTTTACTAGAACTTGCTGATGTAATTTGTGAGATTTGTGATATTTTTAAATCTGCAAACAAATTTCCAAATGGCGACATATGACATGATGCCCCCACTATCGATGTACCATTCATTTTCATGACACTGTTTTGAATGTAATGCTATACTTGACACTTGAGCAGTAATGAGAAAAGCACTTTTTGCGAATGTATTTGGATTTTTATCACATTTATTTTGAAACTGTTGTTGTGGGCCTTGTGAATTATTTTTGCAATTATTCACTTTATGTCCGCGTTTACCACATGAATAACATTTTATTTTACTATTAAACTTTGATTTAACATTTTTTTGAAAAAAGCTTTGCTACTTTCACTCGAACCGTATTGCGAATCCAATAACTTCGTTTTGATTAAATCTGCCGTTATGGCTGCACCACTACTTTCAAGTCTCATTATGATTGGTCCAAACTCATTTGGTAAACCAGCCAACAAAATACTTCCAAGCCATTCATCGGCAACTGGGAAACCAATTCCATTCAATTTATTGGCTGTCTCAAATATTTGACTAATATAATCATTCATCGAATCACAATTTTCAAGCTGCATTGTAACCAATTTACGTAACAAACTTATTCGACGCGAAATGCCTCTGTCTTGATATAATTCCTTCAATTTTGTCCACGTTTCAGCAGCCGATTTAGAATTTTCAACATGAACGTACACAGATGAATCAAGACTTAATTCAATTCTAGCCTTTGCTTTACGAAATTTTGCTTCATACTTTTCTGCATTTGTACCGGTTTCACAATACATTTACTGTAATCACTTAATTCAAGTAAATTTCGCATAGCAAATTGCCATGTATGGTAATTTTCGTTGCCTTTCAGCTTTACAATACCATTCCACGCACTATCAGTAGACATTTTGATTAAAGTTATTTCTTTTTTTACACTAATCGACAAACGATTTAACTTTGAATCAAACAATTTTAAAGTTCTGACAAATATTTAACTTGATCGACACACGATTCACTTAACAATTTTGTCTACAACAATTTTTGCTTTCTATTTTAATTTTTTAATCGACAAACGATTCAATCGACACACGATTCATTAAACAGCAAAAATAATCCCATAAAAACAAACTTCTATTGAACTATAAGTTTATTAACACGCTGTAATGTTCTAGATTATTCTACAAACTGTTAACATATACATAACTAGATTTGTTTTTTAGAATAACTGTTTATCACTAAGCACATTAAAACAGACATTTATGGGTTTGTTGTTGTTATACGATCGAACTAATTAGATGCGACACACACATACAAGAAAAATCACATCACTGATAATATTGCGATACACGCCGGTACTGATTTTTTTAATTCGATTTAAAGCACGTATAATTTTATATTTCTTTCAAAGAAACAACTTGCCACTAATTACATTAACGTCCTGGGCCCATAACCTGTTGTAATTGTAATTACGACCTGTGAAAATGTTAATAACACAACCGTTTAGTTTCACAGTATATTTGGCAAGTGCCATATTTATTTAATGTCAAAAGTACTGTGTGACAACAATATTATTACAGTTCAGTGTGGGCAATATTTGAACATACATATTTCTACGTTAAATTTATAACAATTCAAAATTACGAACATATATTTAATATTCAACATTGATCAAATACACCAATTTTTTTAATACACAATTTATATTAACAAAATTTGTTTATTAAAATAAGCATCTTAATTTTATCAACTTATTTTCCAAAATTATTTTATAAATTAATTTAATCAACATTTTAGTTTTCATTTAATTTTTACAAATTTAACAAGATTTTTGATTTAATCCTCTCTCGATCATTTTTAAAAACCCACCCTCCCTTCTCTTTTTTCAAAAAAAAAAAATAATTCCTCGCCAACTATATATTTTTTTAGTTTTTCATTGCAAAACCAGGCAACTTTGTTCAAGAAACATTTTTCAATTTTTTTTCAAAGTTCTGGTTGCAAACTGAATAATTAAACTATGTGTCTGGCAATTTAAAAAGTCTACAACACAACTTTATTTAAATTATTTCTGTCAGTTTGCTCTTCTACTTTCACGAAACCCTCGTCGAGCGAATTTTATTCGCACTTGACTGACTTTTTTCTAGTTTGTTTTGTTTTGCGTCTCTGTTGACAATTGGCTGATTGCCTTGAATACGTGTAATATATAATAAACTAAGCGAGTTCAATAACTTGTCTGTCGTTTTTCTGTCTGTTGAATCTACCTTCTACCTCATGCCGTGCCGTCCGTCTGTTGATAAGGCAGACTGCCTTGGTGAACCTTATTTAAATCATAAAAATCTGGGTGAACTTGAAACCTCAACCAAAGTCAACTTTTTCCGGTTTCCTGTTTTACTTCCGGTTCCCATGCTGAAGTGCTCTAGTAACTACTGCCAGTTGTATTTAGTAGGCGTCATATTTTAACTAATTTCGATTACATGGATTTCTAGAGCATCTTGACAGCATATTTTTCGTTTTGTTTTCGGACAAAAATTTTAAAAAATATGCAAGTGGTTAGCTGTCCTTTTCTTCATCCAGGAAAATGAGTATTCACAAATCTTGACGAGTAACAATAAACGAATGAAAGGGACCAAAACATGCACTGTGCTGAAGTTTTAGCTTAATCGAGCAGGGGGTCTAGGAATGGCAGCATATTTTTGGTTTGTATGTAAATTTGTGATTTTCGATTAATGGCCAATTTAACGTAGCAAACTTAGTATTTTGTCTAATTTCGATTGCATGCATATCTAGGGTTTATTGCCGGCATATATTATCATTTTTTTTAGACAAAAATTTCGCAAAATATGCAAAGGGTATAAATAGTCTAACCTAATTTTAGTAATTTTAACATAGACTTACCTCATTAGAAGAACTTCGTGCCTTGCGAGATTTGATCACTAGTTTCAATCTTGCGGATTCGAGGAAGTAAGTCCTCAGCCCAGTACAAATGCAGAATTACAAACAAAAGAAAATAACACGAGAACGGATTTAAATAAGAAAAAAAGAACAGGGACTCGAAGATCCCAAAAAATACTTTTTTTGCTTCTTTCTTGCATTTACGTGCAAGATCTGTGCTTGCGTTATGCACTGTCATATTTTAGATCGTCAAACCAGGCATTTAAGATTTATTTAGTTAGTACTATTATTTTTGTCGCTTAACTTCCCGTTTTGTGATGTTGTCATCTTATGACTCCATTAAATATTCCAACAGACTCATCGATTATTTTAACAATTTTTATGAGAATAAAACAAAATTAATCTTATACTCAAAGATATATTGTAATCAAAGATTCATTTTTATTTTCAAATCATTTATTCTTAAAGTTTTATTCTATAAACAGCCATTTCAATTATCGTTCGGTAGCAGTCCTCCAAAAAAAATTTAACAAGAATATTACTTGGTATTCAAACGTTTTAATCAAAAATAATTATTTCTTCTTTACAAATTGATTCATCATAACACTTATCAGGAGGTTCACTAGTAATTGTGTTGTCACCGTGCGGCTGAAATACAAAAAATATGAGTTGAATTTTATAAAAACGGATATTAATGAATAAAATAAATGTTTTCTTTAAAATTAAAATGCAATATTTAAAAATATACTTTTTACTGTTTTATTTTTAATTTTTTATTTTATTAATAATAATATAAACTTCCTTATAGTAACAATTTGAATTTTATTTTTTATTTTATAGAATATCGATTTCGACTTACGTCATCCTCAGTTCTTAAATTATTATTAATTATTATTGTAATGAATAATAATTTAAGAACTGAGGATGACGTAAGTCGAAATCGATATTCTATAAAATAAAAAATAAAATTCAAATTGTTACTATTGTCACACCCTGACCAAAAATAACATTACTCATGTAATTACTTGTACACCTTTTATTTAGATTTTTACTTACATCTATAAGTAAAACTCAACTTATTGTTTTTAGCACTTTTCTAGATTAAATTCATTTGTTTTTTTCATTTAGTATTTACTGTCAAACTCAAAAGTTTAGATGAAAAGTGGTATCTATATTATAACTTCTAGTACTAATAATATTTATGGATTCGTAGAAATACAAAACCAATAAAATTTATGACAATTCGGCCATCCTGTAATGGATGACGTCCTCGTCATCATGCGACAAGATTTTACTATGCTCCGCGGCGAATATTTAAACTAACTTTTTATTTATTTTGCGATTGTCACATAAAATCTTATCACATTCACAATAAGGTAACAAAAAAAACTATAATTTCATACTTAATTCATTCAATAAGTTTAACTTTTACAACTTATGGTATGATCCATATATCTATGATTCTATACAAACAAAACTTGAAACAAATAGTTATTTATCAGTATTAATACATTAAGAACAATTTTTTTGAAATGGAGGTGTCGAATCACTATCTCTTGGTTTTCTGTCAACTAGTTTGGTTCTGTCAATAGCCACTATGGCTTTGTAAATTCTACCTGTTTGCTGTTCTCCTTCGATATCTTGAATTAAATACCTATCGTTGCCTATACATTTCCGTACTTCGTATGGTCCTTTATTGACCGGTAAAAGCTTTTTACTTTCACCAGTTGAGACCTTCGGTGAATTCACCATCACCATATCTCCCGGATTCAAACAGATCGGTTTTTTTCTTTTCTTATCATAATTTTCCTTAATTTTTTCTCGATTTCTTTCTAACCGCTCCATCACACTATTCTCCTCACATATTTTTCCTTCTTCTAGCATTTGTCTATTTAAACTTTTCAGTTCCTGTACTAATCTATTTTCTCGAAAATCTCTGAATGGATATCGATATACAATCTCTGAAGGAGTTTTCTTCGTTACACTATGCACAGTGTTGTTCAAAGCAACTTGCACCTCAAGTAATTTCTCGTCCCAGTCGTGACATTCAATACCTGAACTAATCTTTGGAAGACACTTCGTCCCTTCACTTGTTTATTCACTATCTCCACCTGGACCATTCGATCGTGCACTACTACTTGCAACCTTTACGTGCTTGATGTCCATTAATTCACAAAACGACTGAAATTTCAAAGCAGTAAACGCAGACCCTCGATCAGTATCAACACGTCTGGCCTACCATAAATACTCAAAGCTAATCTTAGAAATGCTAAACTGCTATCCACTCCTACATCAGGCAGCGCTCCTAACATCACGTACTTACTAAACCCATCGACAATTACTCTTACATGTTTATTCTTACCTTTGCTCTTTACATATGGCCCCACATGGTCATAGTGTATCACAACAAAGGGTTCATTACCCTTTTCTAAAGGATACAGATATCCAGGTTGTCTACCACCAGATTTCTTGTAGTATAGACACTTTATACACCTATTTACGTATTTTATGACAAAATCTTTTAAATTTGGAAAGTAAAATGATGCTTTTAAATTTTCTACCGTTTTGTCGATTCTTTGATACCCAACGGCTTCGTGTGCATCTCGGACGACATCATACATTAAATCTTGTGGAACATACAGTCCCCATCTCTTCTTTGTCGTTCGATAGACCCGCGAGTTATACATAATAAATTTTTCAAAGGCCTTTTCATCGCCCAATTCCAATAAATTTCTGACTCTCAAAATTTCTTCATCGGTACGTTGTAAAGCAGCGATCCAATCCATATTTAGATTAACGCCGTATACCGTTTCTCGTTGAACGTCAATATTTTCATTATTTAGAGGATATCGACTCAAAGCACCTGCTACTAAATTTGTATTTCTCTTAACATATTCTACGGTGAAAGTAAACTCTGATAACCTAGCGAACCATCTGCCTATCCTTGAATTTATATCCTTTTTTTTTAGACAAAAGTTTGATGCTATTACAGTCGGTCCTTACTGTAAATTCTACTCCCAATAGATAAACACGCCATTTTTCCAGACATGCCACTATAGCCAAAACTTCCAACTCCACAGTGGCGTATTTGGATTCTTCAGGAGTTGTCTTACGGCTAAAATAACTTATTGATTTTAACATCCTTGGCGTCTGTTCTTGGTACAAAACACAACCTAAACCCAAAGAACTAGCGTCTGTATGAACCTCCAGTTTGCCACCCGTTACATACATCGCTAACACTGGTTTTTTAATCAAACAGTGTTTAATTTCATTGAATGCTATTTCTTGTGGCTCATCCCACCTAAACTCTTCGTTCTTTCGAATAAGGTCCGTTAAAGGTCTAGCTTCCGTTGCATACCCTTCAATAAACCGTCTAAAATAACTGGATAAACCGATAAATGACCTAACATCCCTAATACACTTAGGCGTCGGAAACCTTTCTACTGCTTCCGTTTTCGAACGTCCCGGTTCTATACCATCTTTACTTATGTGAAATCCTAAGTACTCTACACTTGAACATAGAAATCTACATTTCTTTAAATTTAATTTTAAATTTGCTTCCCTGAGAACCTTTAATATTACCTCTAGTCGTTCCATCCCTTCCATTATTGTTTTACTCGGAATGACAATATCATCCAAATATGCCATCGCAATTGTATATCTAAATTTTGTGAATGAGTGACTGGAAAACTGCTGGACTGTTTGTCGGACCAAACGGCATCCGCTTAAACTGAAAGTGTCCATCTGGTGTTATGAACGCTAGTTTCCGTCTAGATTCACTTTCAACTGGTACTTGGTAATAACCACTAGCTAATTCTAAACTAGTGAAATATTTATAACCGCCTAATCTGTCTAACTGATCATCTATTAAAGGTATTGGGAATTGTTGACGTATTGTTTTTTTATTAATCGACCTATAGTCTACACACATGCGTAGCTCTCCCGTTTTTTTCTTCACTAACAATATTGGACTGGCGTAGTCAGAAATAGAATCTTCTACTATGTCAGCTGATTTTAACTCCTCTATATGGTCCTTGACCCATTCCCGTTCACTGAACGCTAACCTATATGGTCGGTAATAAATTGGTATGTCATCTACTAAATTTATTTTCAATTCGGCCTTATCAGTCAACCCTAAACTACTTAAATCGGTAGTGATTCGATCCCTATACTTATATATTAATTTATATAATTCATCAAAATTCTTACCAACTAATTCAGTTGTTACTTTTCCAATCATTTCTCTTCGGACCTGTTCTGTGCTATCATCTTCTAAGTTTACTTCATCAATATTTAATTCGGCTTCTCTGCATTTTTCAGCTCGGGTAATTCGTTGATCTTTCCGTTTTTGTACATCAACTTCCGTCAAATTAACATACGGTATCATTGCATGGCCATTTTTATTAGTTCTTACCACACATCTTGGAATTGCCTCCCCATTATCACGGATTCCGCCTTCGATAAACCATTCTGTTTCAGTTTCACCAGCTTGCACTGTAATATGATGTACTGAATTTTTAGGAATCACAACATCCTCTACTAACCAGATCTCACTCTTGACTTCTTCTTCTACTTCATAATTACTTTCCTTGTCGACGTTAGTAATGTGAAGCCCTCGCTTGTCACTTACAATTTTTATTTGTGGCTGTTCGGTAAACTGATGACCTACTAACATAGGAAATTGTTGAGAATCGTCTGGCACGACTTTAACTTCACACTTTGCTTGTACATCATCTATTTTTAGTATGCATGTAAATATGCCTATTGACAAAACTCTACCACCCCCATGCGACGTTGTCTTCAACACCTCTGTATTTTTCTTTTTGATGGGACACTGTCTCGCAAAATGTCCACGCTCGTTACAAAAAAAACACGTTACCCCACTTAGAGTTGAACTGCTTTGGTTTACTTTGACATTAGTTTTGTTGTCACCTACTTTGTTGTTATTTGAATTATTTTTATTTTTCCAATCAAAATTTCGGAATTTATTATCACTTTGCTGTGTCGTATGCTGTGATTTGTTAAAACTTGTTCGATGTGCTGCAACTACTCGATCAGCTTCACGTAAATCTATTAGCAAAAGAGCAGGACTTTCAATTTTTCTTAACGGGCCTAAATAATTGTTGAATCGTAGGTCGCCCAAACAAATAATTCAATTGTCTCTTCACTTGACATTTTAGCACTATTACACAGAGCAGAAACAAGCATTGCCATTTTCACAAACAGGAGAAACTTTAATTTCATTTCTCCTGTTCTAAACGGCGATCCAATACAAACATCAAAAGAGGTTAGATATTTGGGTGTGATTCTGGATAGCAAACTAACCTGGAACTCACACCTGAAATATATCTCCGATAAGGCAAACAAAGATTTCTTCACATGCAGAAACCTGTTTGGGAAAACATGGGGTCTTAGCCTAAAAATGATACTTTGGTTGCACCAAAGTCTTATTAAACCAATTCCAACATATGCAGCTTTAGTTTGATGGCCTAAAACGCGCCAAATAACTGCTCAAAATATGTTTACGAAAATACAAAGGCTTGTGTGTCTTAGTGCCACAGGTGCTTTCAAAACCACGCCAACGTCAGCAATGGAAATTCTTCTAAAGCTTTCTCCATTGCACCTACATGTTAAATCTGTAGCGGTGTTGAGCGTTCATGGACTGCAGCTCACAGAAGGGCTTAAGCCGGGTAATCTAACTGGACACCTTAAAATCCTTTCTGAATTACAAGCTGAAATGCATACATACCATATTTCGGATTGTATGCCAAAAACAATAGATTTAGACAGTCAATTTGATGTCAATATATTGGCCAGAGATCGTATTAAAAACTACATACGGTCACTGCCACATAACGCCAGCATCTGGTACACAGATGGTTCTCGAACCAATATGGGCACGGGAGCAAGAGTTAGGTCCTAGAACAAAGCAAACGGTTGCCCTAGGCACCACAACAACCATATTTCAAGCCGAAATTTTTGCAATTAGCAGTTGCGCTTTGCTATGTGCTGAGAGAAAATACCAAAATATTGAAATATATATTATCTCTGACAGCCAAGCAAAACTGGTATGGGGATGCTACCAAAATCTACTAAAAATCTCCTGCAATAATAAAGTAACACTTGTGTGGGCACCTAGCCACACAGGAATACAAGGAAATGCTATTGCTGACGCTTTAGCGAAGCAAGGGGCCGAAAAAGTTTGTTGGACCGGAACCATGCTTCGGAATGCCCAAGAGTTCGCTCAAAAGCACAATTCAAGCTTGGGAACAGGAACAAAATGCAAAATTATAGAGGAGCAGAGAGGGACTAGTACACTCTAAGAAGGTTCTAGGTAACCTCCCTGTTTCACCCTTAAAAACAATCGACTTGAACAGAGTCTCTAAGAATTTTAACGTGGTGCGTTACTGGACATGGTCCATTAAACCACCATCTTAACAAAATGGGCCTTGTTGTTTCCGACAGGTGTAGATTCTGCTACTCGGACGCGGAAACGATGGAACACGTCATCTGCAGCTGTCCTGAAATCTCTGGGCACAGATACAACCAGCTTGGTCATAGAAAACTAACACTTCCATTACCACAAAACGTCACTCCAATTGAGCTAATTAATTTTATTAAAAGTCTCAACTTGGATGAAAGAATACAACCAGTAACGGCACAGACGACTGACTAATAAAACAATCAGGGTAAGCACAATAGACCTTCAGGTCGCAGTGCTACTTGAACTGCAAGTCTCAAGGCCCTCCAATAAAAACAAAAAAATTACACAGAGCTAATTTTTTATAGTAGTATCGTTGTATTTCCATGTGATTTCTTTTGAAATTTTCGGCTGTGCGTCTTTTCTGCAATACACTTTGGGTTGAAGGAAAATTTTCGTATAATAATACCTTTCACTGTTCCCAACTCCTATTTACATTTTTCACACTGTCACGCCACTCTTTAGCCACGTCCACCATTTTAAGTAGCCCATAGTGTCGCATGGTTACATCATCCCACTCGTACATGCAACCAAACTTTTCGATTCGGTCAATCCACTCATCTACACTCTGTAATGGATCAATGCCACTAAACGATGGTAATACGTCCACTATTTGTGCATATCCTTTCCAATATCCACGTGCTCGATTTCGATGGACTTCTTCTTGCAAACTTACATTACTCTCTATTTCCACTGCATCATATTCCTCGTTGGATTCTTCTTTAGTTTTATAATCAATATTTGAATCATTTGAATTCAAATCATCGACACTTTTCACTGCTCGCAACATTTTAAACTTATCTTCGGTCATTTTCTGCATTTTCAATTTTTTTAGGTTATAATAACGTGGTTCGCACTATTCTTCAAAATCTACGAACTTTGTTATCCAAAACAATTCCGCACGTTGATTAACAATCCTACTTCTGATAAATTGTCACACCTTGACCAAAAATAATATTACTCATGTAATTACTTGTACACCTTTTATTTAGATTTTTACTTACATCTATAAGTAAAACCCAACTTATTGTTTCTAGCACTTTTCTAGATTAAATTCATTTGTTTTTTTCATTTAGTATTTACTGTCAAACTCGAAACTTTAGATGAAAAGTGGCATCTATATTATAACTTCTAGTACTAATAATATTTATGGATTCGTTGAAATACAAAACCAATAAAATTTATGACACTATAAGGAAGTTTATATTATTATTAATAAACTAAAAATAAAAAATAAAACAGTAAAAAATATGTTTTTAAATATTGCATTTTAATTCAAAAGTGACAAAAGCACACAAGCAGTAAATAATATGGAAAACCATAATAACACATATAAATGTTTTCTATCATTTACTATTTAATATTTAATATTGGGAAGATAATTTCGGATTTGTGGTGTTGAATATAGTTCAAAGAAAATATGCTTACCACTTCTTCGAGTTTAACTGTATTTATTTCCATCAAATCATTTTCTTCATCAGTTAAATCTATATACGTTGTGGACATCTTAGAGCTGCTTTCTGATAATTTCTAAAAAGATAAGAATTATAATTATTATTATTTTATTCAGTTTAAGTTCTTATTAAAAAGAACTAGTCTAAATTATTTAAAATAAAATTTTTCTATCATGTAATATTGTCAAAAAACTATTCAATTTTATGAGCTTACCTTCAATTCTGAAGTAACTGGTATGCAAAGATGTCGCATGAATCCAAATTTATACGTAAATTTTTTAAAACATTTGGCACATTGAAATGGAGTTTCACCTGTATGCTTTCTCATATGTATTTTTAACGTACATTTATCCAGAAAACTTGTTTTACAATATTCACAATCGTATAATTCGTTGACTACGGCATTTGTTTTCACTTTCTGTGAAAGAAAATAAAGATAAAAATACAGTTACAACGCAATATTTATCAACATTTAAGTACCCGAGGATGGTGTAACTATTTGATATTGTTAAACCAACAATTAATGGTGGCCTTATTTTGACTTAAACCAATTAGTGAAGAATTTAAATGTTTGACTATTAATTTTTTTTAACATTAATACGGTAAGCATTTACTTTATTATAATGCAAAAGAAAAAAAAAGGAAGAAAAAAACAATAAAAGAAAATTAATTTTTGATATACATAATAGGAAAATCCTATATATATGATGGGACCATCTAAAAAGGGGTCAGATAATTTTTGAACTCGGGCATAAACTCATGATCATTTTGGTCTGAGCTAGTAACTTTGTTTGTTCTATAATATTTTCACTTTAAATATGTTCATCTCTAAAATTAAGAATTTAAATAATAATTCCAAAAAAAAAAATAATTTTATATTATTAAGAAAAAATTCATTTTATGTAACACCATACATCAGTGAATTATAAAAAAAAATAATTAGATAAAAAAAAAATTATTTCATGTATGTGATGTCTGTTTAAGTGATTATAGAGAAAAAAAAACTCAAAAGAAAACAGAATAATTTTTTTTAAATTCGTGAAAGATATTTTCACCTATGAATTATGTAGTGACATGACAGTTAATTATTTTATGCCACAAATACTAAGTTTATACCACCGATAGTTTAATAGAATAATAGTTTTTTGCTATTAAACTATCGATACATTGAGCGTTTATACCACAAAATAGTATTATTCTATCATGTGGTATAAACGCTCAGAATAATATTGACAGATAGAATACGGCTACCGTATTTCAAATTTGAATATAAAATCTTATCAATCTAAAAGTATTTCAACAAATAATTATAATACTAATATTAATTTAAAATAAAAACTAAATTTTAAGTGATTTTGGTGTTGCACATTTTTTACAATCGCCTCCACTTGTCTATTTCATTTAACGTTTTGACCGTTACAATTTTTTTGAATATACTATTATACTATCAATCAAAAGCAAAATATCAAATAACTATCTGTCAAAGTAAAAAGGTATTATTCTATCCGTTTATACCGTAATAGTTTAATAGCTATTTGCTATTATTCTATTTTACTACCATGGTGTAAACTTAGTGAAAGTGAATTGTGAAATTGTTTTTCTGTTTGTGATTTATCCACACACGACAACAGGACCGATAATTGTAAATTGATAAATTTATCAGTAAAAAAAGGTAATTAATTTTATTGCTAATTTTCTCATATGAATTTTCAAAATTTTTGGGGAAATAAGAATTTAATAAAGATATAGCTATCACCAAAAACCTTAAAAACGTTTTTAATAAAAAAAAAAAAGATAACATCTATTTGAATATCATATCACCAAAATCAAAAAACAAAATTGTTTAAAAAAATTACTTATTAAAATAAAAATAAAAAAACAAAAATGGACAGTATATGTGTTCATCATTATTGCTATTTAAGAAGACATTTTAATATTAGTTTGGTGGTGTAAAATTTAATTTAATAAATTTACATTATATAAATTACTTGGTGTTTTTTTTAATTCTACTTTTCCATTTTATTTTTGAAATACTCATATAATTAGTAAAAATGTACTAATTTTCTACTATAGGTTGAGAAAGAAGATCTCTTGAAAGTTAAACGGTTGTAAGTATAATTCATCATCCCTATTTTCGTCGTTTGCATTTTCGTATTTATTTCCGCCACCTCTAGATCATTTTGATATGCCTACCACGACCAAATTTTTCCCTGACGCTTAAGCTGGCGACAAGTAGCAGATAGGTAATAAATCAAAATGATATTATTGAAAGAATTTGACATATGTTTATTATAAGTTTGAAAGATCCATATGACTAACTCTTTCAATGGTATAGGTAAGGAAGTTTGTATCTACCAACGGGTTCGTACATTTCTCGAGTTACAGCTAGTTATCCTTATGTCTCGTCCCCCGAGTTTTATGGTAATAACGATTCAATATGTTTTTCGCCGTGTCGAAACGACATTTTGTAGACTTTGACCGGGTCAAACCACCATCTAGCTAGTTGATGGTTTCACTGTTCCGTGCCGTGAACTTATTGAACGAATCGAGTCCTCTTATTGCCTCAAGAGTGCTTAGCACTTCATGAGGGATAATCAGTCGGACCTATCAAAGCAGGCGGCATAGGATTGGAATGTTGCTGAATGTCGGTTGACCTACCAATACAATCTAGCTCATATGTTTCATCAGGCCTTTAGTCCTCTGTAGTAACGGGATGAGACCGACGATTATTTCGTTTAACAATCGCAAATTGCCTATATCTCGAAATTCGTGAGAACGTATTTTCTTAGAGAGACGGTACCTTAGATTATAAAATACACAGGATAAGTAATATCTTTTTAAGTTGAAGTAATTTTTATTTACATAAAGTAGTGTGCGATTTTAACGTGATAGTATTTGCACTAAAAAAACACAGTAGCCTAGAAATTTAAATATCATCGAGGTTTTCCCTTGCTTGACCAAATATGCTTACAAAATAACAGACTTATGTAGAAATTTTGTATTTAACATTTTTACCGATTGTAGATGGACCAACTTTATTCAATTTTATTTTATGTTTGTCAAAAATATTTCGATTTAAAATAAAACTGATAATATTAAAACTGAAAATTTGATCCTAACTAAAATTTTATCATGTACGCTTTGGTTTTGTTTTCATTTAAACTAAACTTAAAATGAAATGGATATTGTTTATATGGTTTACTGTTTTAGGTTTTGTTTTAATTTAGAATGAAAATGAAATATATATTATTTGGCAGTTACTTCTTTCTGGCAATAGAAGAATATTAATATATTTTTTTTCTATAAATGGAAAGAGATAAAAATGCTGCATGGCACCCTGTATTTTTGTATTTATTTTTACAGAAGCCTTTTCTTTTGTGGAAATTATTTTCACTGCGAAATTTAAATTTAAAAAACAGCTTCAATTTTTTTTATAGTTTTATAGTGTACATACACAAATATTACTTATCCTGTATATTTTATAATCTAAGGACGGAGCTCGCTCGGTAATAACGTAAAGAGAGGAGATATAGTAGACAAAGAAAGAGAAATGCTACAGCTTTTATATAACAGATATCAACACGTTTTTCACCATTCTTGCAATTGGCCTGGCATATTTTCGATATAAATTAAAATTACATTTAAGAAATTCCTTATGCAAAACAACAGATAGTTCGAATTGGTATGCAAAATAGTGTTAAGAAATTGAAAACGAAACGCAGTATCGTGAACATAAAATCGTGTAAATAAAAGTAAAGTTAATTGAAATTGTAATAAAGTTATAAATTGTATTTAGCAAAAATATCTTGCTTATTATTTTAAAGCCTGTATAATATTGGAAATTTCTACAATCATCCGTTGGAGTTTCTGAAGCTGTTGAATGAAAATTGGGAATATTTGGGAATATTGTTTCCAGTTGTTGTGAAACAATAAACGTATGAAATGCTTCGAATCCAGAAGGGAATTGTGTTTGCCGACTTTTAAGTTAGGCCAATTCGAAGAAAGATAGAAAAAACGTGAAAATATTTTCTGTTAGTTAGTTTAAAATAATTAAAACAAAGCATTCTTACCACTTCTTCCTCAGCTTTAATCTGTTCAACTTTAGCTATTTTCACCACATCATCTTTTTCGTCAGTTAAATGTAAATTCTTCTCTTTGATTTGATCTATCAAATCGTCTTGTATATTATAACTGTCTGACATTTTAGAGCTGCTTTCAGATAATTCCTATAAAGATAACATTTATAAATTTAATTTTATTAGTAATCAGCTATACGGAGTAAATTATCATTTTATTATGCGGATATATTTTAAACATTCGATGTAAGCATAGCCGAGTGTGTTAAAACACTAGTCTATACATTGTTAGGGTCGAATCCAGTCAAATGCAATTACAGAATTACAGAACCGAGAAGTATTGATATAATATATCCTTCAAATGACAAAAAAACATTCCATATTTTCAGCGAATTTTTAAATTACCATCAAAAAAATACCAGCTTACAACCATAGGAGATCAACAGACTATTAAGACTATTAAGAAAACTGAATGAAAAAAACACATATGCAGGTCTGTGACAAAGCGATATCTTATTATATTAAACAGAGGTCGATAAGACTTAAAAACAAAATAATAAAGAGTATATATTTTTCGCATTCAGTCATTCAATAAACAAAATGGAAATCCTCACAAATTAAGAAAATAAAAAATATATAAAAAAAACAAAATATATCAGTCTGTATCGTAGCAATATAAACCATACGAAAAATTTGTTTACATCTGAGCATATCACCCGCATTGAGAGATCAGTTTGAGATATCGAATTGTAATTTATTTAGTTTTTAATCTACGGGTGTGACAATCCCGCGTACTTGTAGAGTTTTGGACTTATTATCGAAATAATATGGATACCCGCGGCGTCTATTTATCCATGCGCGGACTCTCTCCAGGAAAAATCTCTAAAATAAATGATTTAATTGGTCATATTGACCAATTATTTTATAATTTCAAAATTTACATATATATTATATATATGTTAATATAATAAAGCAAAAATTTTAATAGAAAAAAAAACATAACTTAAGATAGTTGATTGTCGGTTTCTTCTTGCATAGTCACCCTGCAGTAGTAGCACACATCAACTACCAAAAATTATATGCGATTATGGTATCAATTCAAGCAATACTATGTTCACTGTAACAACTTCGTCCACTTACGCTTCAATTGTAACGACCTCTAGCCTACACATATAGCTGTAGCAATTTTTGCACCAACTAGTATAACTAGTAATTTTTGCACCAACTAGTATAAATCCACTCGTATGCGATCCGACGTATTAATTGTAATAAAATAATCATAAATTCAGCCAACGTGCCGTTTCAATTCCAAACTATAGGTATCAATATAAAATTGCAATTTTAATAAGGAACGAACTCACCCAAGCTGCGTTTTATAACATCTCGAAGGTAATAAGCACCTCTATCGACCTTCACGACACAATAAATAGAGCAACACAAAAAGTTAGGTATGTAATTTTTCCTTTTTTATTATATTTTTTCTTTTCTTCTCCACAAACAATATAATCACAATACAATTTTTTCATCAATAAACTTAGTATAATTTAATTAATTTCATGTACAATAAAATTTCGTCGATTTTTTCTTTTCCAGATATTTTTCTTTTATATATCATTAAGGGTAAACTAAAATTTCCGTTTTAATATTTATTTGACCACCAATCACGTATTAAGGATTTTTTTCTTTTCAATTCAAGACCAATAAAAAAACAGTATCTTAAATCACTTCGGAAAAAATCACTTTAACTGATTTATTTCAAACCACAATCCGCGACTCAACTTCTGAGTTCTATCTTTTGATTTTATTTTAGATTCCGATTCGAGTAATGATAAAAAAAAAATTAATTAATTTTCTACTATACGACTACTTTTCTACGACTGAACTCAAAATTAGGACAAATGCAGCTATTTATATAATTATAAATTATCTAACCAAGAGCAAGAAAATTGATTACATAAATATTTCTACGATTTTTAATTGTTTCTCAAAAATTACTTTATCCCAACTTGCTAAATTACATAGAAAAAAGGAAAAAAAGAGAGATCACAATTATTTTAGACCATACCCTTTTGTCATAATAACCAATCACCAAATCGATTTCCATAAAGATAAATTGATAAATAATGAATTCAATGAGGGCGTCAACATTCGTTATCGCTAATATTTATGCAAACATAGCAACTAAATGAATGTACCAGAGAGCACGATCACTATAATAAACAGTTGACTGTTAATTTAGGTCAGATTTTTTTATATAAAATGCATGATATGAGAATCAGCTGTTTTGATGCGAATGAGTTATAATCTGTTTGAACAGGCTGATGTAAAAGAAATATAAGAACGGGTTGGAATATTACCGATCGGGGTTATTGAATTACTTTAGTGATCGAGTTTATTCAATCATTGATGAATTACACAATTGTGGGCATAACAACAGTTTAATTAACAGAAGTCGCATAGAAATAAAATGAATCGCGGCGAGACTTAATTAAAGAAAAATGACCAAAATTATTAATATACATACATATGACCTACGAATTGATAAGTTGAATGCTTCTCCCAAGACAACCAGATGTTTAGCATATTGTAAGATGTTGTATAACCTTGATGAAAGAAATTGAGAATTGTAGATGTTGTATTTTTATGATAATAAAAAAAAATTATTGATTGTATTTACGTTGTTTTATAACATCTGCGTTCATATTCTTAGCCGTAGAAGCAAGAGGTTTTCTGACCAGCTGTTCTAAGATATTGTGTAACCTGACATGTCTCGCAGTGAAAGTTTCCCAGTTGAGACACACCGGGTCTCAGCACGATTACAACACACAAGCTGCAGCACAAAGTTGGTAAGTATTGACAAATGTGTCAAGCGATAGATACAAGTGGAAAAGATTATTTTGTGTAAAGGTAAGTTCTATTGTTATAAGGAATATAAATGTTGAACACCCTAACCATCAAGCGAAACTCCATACTTGAGAGCCCTGTCCAGTAATCGTGTGTGGAACTGATGACAGATTTGAGCCTAATAATCTCTTTCTACAATTTCCCCATTAAAAAAATAAAAACTACCTAACACTCATACTGGACAGTGCCCTTAAGTACCAAAATGAAATTTGAGGTACATGAGAGACAACATTACTATTGTTAACGGTGAAGAATATCTATAAAAATAGTAAAAACTTTTGAAATGTAAATGGAAAATGAATGGGGAGGGTAAGCTAATACAAATAGAGTCAGACAACCGCAGGCTAAAGTCTTACGCGGCCCACATCTAACACAAAAACGTTGATATGTTAGGCATAATGGATGATTTCTTAGATCACCCAGGGGGAGAAATCTAATAAATTTAGCGTTTCAAATGCTTCCGGACTAGATATTATGATCAACAACAGAGTCATGCCTAAATGGTACAAACTTCAAATACTTGGGATCAGTTCTCTCCAAAGACGGCGAATAGCAATAAAATTCGCCAACATTTTGCGACAAAAGAATGTCAACCAAACTCAAGACTACACTCAACCGTTGTGAGATCAGCACTAACTTACGGCGCAAATTGTTGAACAATGAACAAGCTCTTAATACTGCGGAGCAAGTTGGCAAGTATGAACAAGATCTTAATACTGCGGAGTTGAGGATGATGAGACAATCGACTAACTATAACAGATTGTTATGATCATCAATATCTGGTATTCTAGATTAGTGGGATGATCTATCAATTGCGTTAAACCATGTCCTGCTGGTCTATTAATGTCGTCAGTGCGTTATGAGTATTTCAGTCATTCTTTGTTGTGTAAAATGTGTATATTGTTTCCAAGAATGATGAGTCTTGCTTTAGAGTAGTCTACGATGAAAAATTTAGGTAAGAAGCAATCCAATCGTATGTAACTTCCCGTATTCCTATATCCAATGCATTCGTTAACATTATAATCGAAAGTCACAAAAGCAAGCAGTGTTCAAATTTAAGGTCCGATTGTATGAACAACAATGGATAGAAAAAAATCCAAGAATAAATTTATATCTTCATCGGAGAATTTTATTTTTCGTCGATTGTATGAACACTGATGGAATTTTTTGTATTTTTTTACTTGAAGTTAATGACGAAGCTGTTTTAATGATAAAAGGGAGTTATTTCGAAAATATTATGTAAAATACGATTTCTTTGTTTTTTAGGTTGCGCTGATTAGGAATTGCTAAGGATTGTAGGAGAGAGGAGCTTTGCCATTTGTTAGTTGATGATATATGTAATAGAAACAGTATATCAATTCAAAATACCACAATCAAAAACAAAAATTTCACAAGAATTTATCATTACGTCAGAAAGTATGGACGGAATAAATTTTGTTAAAACAATCACGAAATCTTCAAATTTGCGTCCTCCGAACATTGACAGTCTAGGATTTGTCTTGCTTACAGAAAGAGCAAATAGTTGTGAGAAATACATTTGGTTTTTCCTAAAACTATAGGTTTTTTTCTTGAATTGTCAGATGCGTCTTCCTATATAGACCACTGCTTCAGACGATCGTCAGCAACCCTATTGGCTGATTCAGGTGCAAGAATTTCGACATTGAAGCGCCACGGTGGCTTGGAAGTTCAGTCAAAATTGAAGGAGACAATAGTTTTCTGCCTTGTAAGGATGTTGAAACTGAAACTCCTACATAAAAATTTAACCTTTCGTCAAATGACATTCAAAAAAAGTTAATTTCCTCCCAGCAACAATTGTGCCGTTCACTGCACAAAGCGACTAACTCCACTTTTAGAAAAATTTTAAATTTAAATGTCAAAGTACTTGCTATAGTCATAACTTTCTATGTTAAAAACAACTTTCCTGAATAACTAAGATAAACACCATTAAAAGTCAAAATTTGTCTGATCATTAAAAAATGACTATTAAAAACCTGACATTAAAAACTAATAATATCTATTATACTAATTAAATTACTACTATAATAGCTAATTGATATACTTAGTAACCAAAATTAAATAAATTATGTTTATAATAACATTCCTGAATGATAAAGATTAACACTACTAAATATCGAAATTAATTTGACCTTTGAAAAAAATTCAATTTCTCAACATTTTGTTTTATGGAGTTAATCGTTTTGTGCAGTGAACGGCTCAATTATCAACGTTATCATCTCCAATTGCTCGAATTGTATCATATCCTATAATAAGTAATTTTTTCTTGTTAATATTTTATCTGTTGTAAAAACTTTTACCTAATTAAATTAATTCACCAAAATTTTCATGGTTCTAGTTTGTCTAAAAATTTCTTTAATTTTTCGCACTATAGCGTGATAAAATGATTTTATCGCACTATAGTTTTCTATAAACTAAAATTAGATTGTCAATAATCTAGCCATCTTTACAAAAAATTCCATAACTAAGATTGCGAGGTCCGATTGCAGTCAACGGTAGCATTGACTGAGTTTAATAGAGGTCATAGTTCAAATCTACCACCTTAGATGATATGTCAATAGTAGAGACATGAGTACGTGGGGTTCTAACGGTTTAACAACGAAATACACCACCGAAATAAAAATAATAATTCTATAAAAAACAGATTACAGATCAACCAACGCTAATCTCACATGGGGACAAAGAAAATAGTCCTAACTACTCTAGCAGGGACTCCAGTCTTAGGAGTGCTGGTGGATGAACACTTTTAGTCTTTTTGATGCCACGCTATTGCTTGCTCGAACAAACCAGCCTTCATATATAACTGTGTATGGGCTTTAATCATTGAGGGAGACAGTCAGTGCGTCACATGATCAAGAAATATGCTACCAGCTAGATTATTAGCAACCCAATTTTAGTTTTGTTCCTGCAAATTTTTAAAACAAATGAGCCATTTATTTTGAAAGTGGCGTAAGTCCATTTTCCAAAAAACTCGAGTTAGCTGTCTTAATAGCTACATACAGAAATGGACTTACGGAATTTTCAAAATAGACGGTTCAAATTTGATTTTTACCCTTTTATTTTATTTCTAATTTTTCTATCCTACCATACCATGAAATAATGAAATATTAGGTTTAGTATTCTTTGAAAAATATATGAAAAACAAAACAAAAAATATTCGTCAATCAACACCTCAGAAGTCAGAACGAATGTTGTTGTAAAACCTAGGTCTTAGAAGGTTTCCATTTGTTATTGTGAGACATATTGTAATGCCATATTTTTCAAACAAAATTTTTTTATGCTGTAAAATTGTCAAAAGACTTCATATAAAACGTTTCAATTCATGGACTTACCTTCAACTCTGAACTCACTGGTACGCAAAGATGTCGCATGAATCCAAATTTATATGTAAATTTTTTAAAACATTTGGCACATTGAAATGGGGTTTCTCCTGTGTGCTTTCTCATATGTATTTTTAACGAACATTCATCCAGAAAACTTATTTTACAATATTCACAATCGTAACATTTATTGACTACGGCATCTGTTTCGCTTTTCTAAAAAAAAATAAAGAGATATTATTTACTATAAATTCAAAGCTTTAAAAATACAGTTAGGACGTTATATGTATCAACATTCACAGATTTGAGTATGCACAGATTTGACGCGATGGGTTGTGTTGAATTTTGATTGAGTTAAATTAAATTACAAACCAACTAGATAATAGTTCTGTTGAATCGTGCAGTAAAAATTATCCAAAGGGTCAAGTTTATACTGTCTCCTAAGTGCATAGCACAAAGATGGATCTACTCGACCCTTTTAGAATGAGTAGAAGAATGGGAATGGAATGTTCCTGATTGTCAGTTTACCTAGCAATATCATTTCACCCAAATTCACTCTTGCATTCATTTTCACTCATTATTCATTAAATAAAAAAAAAATCCCAGCGGCAGGTATATCCGCTAGAAATAGGTAGATTTCGGGGTCAGACGGTTTTGTGTCCAAATAAAATTAGATAAGTCAGATTAGTTTAAATAAAAAATATAAGTAGAAACAGAATAATTCAAAAAAATTATCGAACCAAATTAAATACATTATCCGAACTAACTCCATCAATACAATTTCGGAACAGTTTTATTTAAGTTGGTTTAAACTACTTTTAACAACATATTAAATTCACCAAAGATCAAATGAACTACGTCACAACTACAATTATACCATCACACATAATTTATAACATTATCAAACAATTTTATTTCAAAATCATCTTTTGTTGTTGTGTTTTTTTGTTCTTATTTAATCTTTTTTCAAACGGTTACTTAGTAAAAAAAATAAAAACAAAAGAGATTTTGATAATTTTTCTATGGTATTAAATGGGTTGATATTTTTCTTGTAGGGGTTGCATTATAATGCTTATAAAAATAGAACCTTTTGGGTTAGAAAGCTGAAATTTGTTGAGGCTATAGTTGAAAAGTATGTTTAAAAGCTAAGATGAATTTAAATAACATAAACTGAAACATGATGAAAGCATTGCCTTTTGCGTTTGTTTTCATTTCAACAGCCGTAGGGTCTCAACCGTTAGACTTAAACTATTATTTTTGAAAATTTTGAAAAGATTTATATTTTAAGTACGTGAAAAAAAGTTTTCAAATATGAGCTTGGTCATTTCAGCTAGATCAAGGGCAGCAAAGTTTAGTAAATTTTTAAAACAGCTGATTTTTGAGGAACCTGAAACGCCAAAGTAGTCATCTGGATAAAAATGATAGAAATATGTTCAAATATTTAATATTTATAAATTTTATTAAAATATTATGATTCAAACGGAAGTTATAGCGCCCTAGATTATTCGACATTTTAAGCTCTAGCCGCTTAATTGGTACCCGGATATGGCCAGTTCACGAACTTGCCCAAGACATTATTTGCCGGAACACACACAAAAAATTATTTTGGTGTAGGTCGAAAAATGCGACCGTGAGAGTGCCGCCAAATTCCGTTATATCTCATATCGTTATATATATATATATATATATATATATATATATATATATATATATATATATATATATATATATATATATATATATATATATATATATATATATATATATATATATATATATATATATATATATATATATATATATATATATATATATATATATATATATATATATATATATATATATATATATATATATATATATATATATATATATATATATATATAAATTTTTTTTTCATTTTGATTTTCCGTCTCCGCTTATCATATATAGTCGTTTGGCACCAAAATTTTTCCGAAATTCCGAGATGAAGCACATACCAATAGGTAGATTTTTATATGAAATCTACCTAAAAAGGGATGAAGAAGTTTAACTTCGAAATTGTCATCGCCTAAACGGCGTGTCTGCCCATGGATTCGAACCGGGCACTGACGAGGAAGGTTCGAGGAAGGAATTCATCCGAAACACGAAAAATGTGAAGTGGAGTTTTTTCTGATAAACTTCAATCCATACCTTTGAATTGTAAAAATTCCAATTACTTCTTTACTTACTTGAGTTTAATTGATCTCAAAAATCCCAAATCACTCATATGTTTCATCAGACCTTGATTGTTGTTCAACAATCTCAAATTCAACTTACAACACTCTTTAGAAGGTATTTTCTTATGTAGATTCTACGGAGTCCGCTTGGCAATGGGTAAAGTAGATTGAAAGTACAGATGGTACAGTACAGACAAACAAAAAAGTAGACCACAATTTTTATATTATACATATTTTCTATGAGTTTGTTTATATATAGTTAAAAGAAAATATGCTTACCACTGCTTTTTCAGGTTTAATATGTTCAACTGTAGCTTTTTCAACCAAGTCATTTTTCTTGTAAGCTAAATGTATATTCACATTTCGTATTTGATCTATTAAATCGTTTTGGCTATTGTTTGTTTGTTGACTTTTTGTTTCTTTGTTTACTGATTTGTTAGAGCTCCTTTCCGATAATTTCTATAACGAAAACATATATAAATTTAATTTTGGTAGAAATTATTATTTTTTTTTTTATTTTATCATGCGGAGATATTTCAAATATCCGTCTTGTCTACTTTGAATTATTAAGTTATCGGCCAAAAAATATCGTAGGGTCAAACGGTTACATTACAGTCAATAAGCACGATACCTCTTTATTAATCGAGATAATATTTTAGATTTAGACCACTAAAATAGAGTCGTGAAAACCTACCTCAATTAAATCAGAGATTTAAATCATGTGTATGCTCCTTAGTATTAGATTTTGATATAATTACTTTCCGAATTACATATTTGAATTCAAATTAAAATTATATTTAATTACGAATTTGCCATAAAATAACATAAGTAATAGAAATCGTCTAAAGTTATTACAAATATAAAATATTGTGTTTTCATTTATTTTGTGAAGAATTCCAGCTTCAAAGCATTTACATTTTGGTGCTTCCAGCCGGATAAGGGATCACGATTATTGTATTTTTGGATCAGCAGCCAGTCACCAAAGCACGCGGGATTCTACAAAAACTTAAGTAACATTTTGATTTTCCTTTTTTTAACATGCCACAATAAAAGTTCTTAATAATTTTAACTTTAATAACCAATAATTATCCTAATTATCAACCTTAATTGAATGTGTATTTTGTATATTTTGAGTAAGTGAATTGAGCATCAAAATTTTAAAGTGAAATATTAAATAAACATGCCTCCAAAGGTGGATGAATATCTATGACGTCGCGAAACAATAATACTACAGATAAAAGCAATATTAACGTTCACGGATAACACGGGCAATGTGGATCTAGTAAGTCTTAAGACGCGATTAGATAATCTTTTAAAGTTGATGAAAACCTTTTATGAAACAGAAGACGAATTATTTTTAAAGGATCCAGATATTATTTCGTTAGCTATAGAATGTGATGAGATTTGATTTACTATAGTGCTATGACAAAGCTGAATACTAAAATTCAAGAAATTCAAGGAAAACAATTTATTCAAAATACGTCAACAATCTTTCACAACACCACCGCTTCTGGTAACCAGCCACATGGGGAAATTAAGCTGCCTCGATTAACATTACCAACATTTGATGGGAATTATAAAGAATGATGGTCATTCCACGACATGTTTAAGGCATGAGGAAGTGGTGCAGAGGGTCGTGACCCATGGCTAATTTATTTAGTTGTTTACAAATTGGACGAAGATACACAGCAACGTTGGTCTCAAGAGTCTAATGATGAGGATTTTCCATCTTGGATATCATTTATTGATTTTCTAAATAAACGTGGTGACTCGCTTGAAATGTGTCAAACATCACTTAAAAATCCAAAACCTTTACGAGCCACAATCGCACGGAGTCATACTTCAACAACCAAGATTTGCCCATTATGTGATACAGTCCACTACCTATTCGAGTGTACCAAATTTAAGGAGACGGATGTCAATGCAAGACGTGAATACATAAAACCAACCGTTGTTTCAATTGTTTGTGTAATTCGGTAATTTGGTAATCAAGATGTCGATCAAAATCCAGCTGTTTTAAATGCAGAAAACGGCACAATACATTGCTTCATTTGAAGTTCAATCATAACAATATATGAATTGGATATACTTGCAGAGCTCTTTTAGACTCTGGAAGTTTAGTCTCATTTATAACTGAGTCTTGTGTTCAGAAGTTGGGACTTAAACGGCACAACCGTCGTACTATTGTCGAAGATCTGTCATCTGCATAGGTGGGGACATCTAGAGGAGTAGTAAATATCGAAGCATATTCTCGAATTATGAGTAACACCAGTTTTAATATTGAATCATTAATTTTATCAAAAATTGCTTCTCAACAACCACAGATTAATATAGATGATCAGCATATAGAGGAATTTAAACACTTAAACTTTGTTTATCTAAGGTTAAATGAGCCAGGTGCAATAGAAACTCTAATTGGATGTGATCATTGTTTACAAGAAAAATCTCCCTAAATAAAATCCAAATTTTCCTACAGATTTTGATCTGCTGAACACGAATATCATATTCATTTTTTTAGTTTAGCTTTTGTTTTTGATATATCCGCGAAAAACCAATTTTTTCAGTGAACAAAAAGGATATTCCAGTTCTTGGATTGCATATTTTACAAAACAAATAAATTTAATATATTAATGCAAGTGCATAGTAAAGATACTAGCAAATATTTTAAACTTTTTTTTTTAAAATCCATCAAGGATTCTGGAAGTTATACGCGAAAAAAGTTGAAAAAAATTCAAAAATGTATGTTTTTTTTATATTTTTCTATATTCAACGCCATAAATTTCGAACAGACAATGATTGTAAATTTTTTTAATTTCCTGGAGCCTACAGTTAATTCAATATCCTTTATTTTAAGTTAAAAAACACGAATTTTGGTGCAGGTTGCACAAGTTATTCAGGTTTTCCCAAAAAAATTCAAAACTAAAAATTTAAAAAAAAAATTTTTTGCTAAGAATAATTTAAATTCTGCAACATAATTGATTTATATATGAGTTGTTATGCAGATTTTCGAGTTAAAATTGTGAGTTATGGTCAAAACCTGGTCGTAACACAACGTTAAAACGTTAAATGAACATTTTCTATATTGTACCATCTTGTATGTGTTAAGTTGCAGTTGAAATAACTATTTTTCGGCATCCCCGGTTTATCTTCATTCAGTTTTATGCCAAAGTAATGAAGATATGTAATTTTTATATATGGAGTGATTTTTTTTAGCAGGGTGTATTATGCAAATTCTACAAAAACAAAATGAATTTGGAAACTCTTTTTCCACTTGTAACTTTTTAAGAAGCCTTTTAAAAACATTTAACTTTACACTTTACTATTTTAAAAGAATTTTTAACTGATGTTTGAGAACGACTGAACTTGTAAAATATTATTTACGATGCGACACAAAAAGAAAAGAAAAATACATGAAAACGCGGTTGAATAAGGAAAACTCAAAATGACTCGCAGTTTTTATTCAAAAATCTGTATAACAACTTAAATATAAATTAATTATGTTACAGAATTTAAATTATTCTTAGTAAAAACAATTTTTTTTCCAATTTTTTACTTTTGCCTTTTTTGGAAAAACCTGAATAACTTGGTACAACCTGCACCGAAATTCGTGTTTTTTAACTTAAAAGAAAGGGAATTAAGTTTACCACGGGCTCCAAATAATAAAAAAATTTACAATTATTGTTTCTTCAAAATTTATGGCGTTGAATATGGAAACAATTTTAAAAAACAAAAGTTTTTGACTTTTTTCAACTTTTTCCGAGTGTAACTTCCAGAATCCTTGATGGATTTTTACAAAAATAACTGAAAATTTTTGTTAGCATCTTTACTATGCACTTGTTTCATTAATACATTGAATTTGTTTGTTTTGTAAAATATACAATTCAAAAACCGAAATAACCTTTTTTTCACAGTGAATATCTCAAAAACAAGAACTAAACTAAAAAATGAATATGATATTCGTGTTCAGCAGGTCAAAATCCACAAGAAAAGTTGGGTTATATTCAGGGAGACAAAAAAAGATCAAAATTGGTAAACTAGTGTTATTTATCTTTAATTCTCTCAGGTCATATTAAAAATAATAAATCTAATTATATATCAGAAGACATGGGAAAAATGTTTAGATTGGGACGACCTCCTAACAAAGGACGATTGGTGTAAGTTTCGAAGTCAGCTTAAACTAATAGAGTCTATTACCATACCAAGATGGCTAAAGTTTTCTTCCAAACCAATCACCTTACACGGTTTTTCAGATACATCCCAAAATGCTGTAATGCCCACCAATTGTGTGATGCACAACATGTAGCGTTTGGGAAACCCTACAACAAAAACAGAATACAGAAATAAGAAAAATTTGAGTTCCGGGTAAAGGTGTTAGCAAAGGCGTTAGGGCTTGACAGTTAAATCTAACAGCAAAGACTAGCTCCGGAACGAAACACTTCTCCCTTATTCCATCCGTGATGCTACAAACTTACATTAACATAACATATTGCATTAACATTTTCATTAAAATAATCAGGCAGCTTAAGTTACTTTTAGCTCACCCTCAAATTATAAAGTTATAATATATTATCATATATTTGCGTTCTCTGTACATAAATCTTTGGAGTTTTATTATAATTTTTTTTTTATTTTAACGAAACAAAAGAATTGAGAAAATATTGTAACGCCTCTGCGTTAGTTCTTTTCGATTATTGAGCAAATACGACACTAAAAAGACGGATTTTTGGTTAACAAAATCTCAAACTTCATTTATCAACAAAATACAGCAGCTTCCGATTTTAATTACAATAAATTCTAGGGTCTTCAATTTATGTACGATAAATTTCGCCGCTTTTCCACAATTTGAATCAATAATATTCGGAATCGTGAAATCTGTATTTACTATTCGACTAGGTTCAAATTCTTTCACTACTAGTACCCAGGCTCAAGTACCACCCGATTATTCCTTATACTTGCGAATATTTATAAACACTTTCAATTGCAAAATTAAACTGCCTATCTGATATTTTGTTCGCTTATTTATATCCAAAAATAAATAAGTAGAAACTTCTGCTAATCAGTTGTTGTTTTCCACTGTATTTTCTAGAAAACAATACATCATGAATAGGCCACACCTACTTTAATTCATACTTCCATTAATGTAAACATAGCGAACTCATTCTATAACAAATTTAATTTGCATTAATTTATGCAAAATGTATTAGTTAACTCATTCTTTAATCCATCTTTGCAATAGTTTGAATGTGGAAAACATTTATGCAGAATGTATTGGTTATTTATGAGTAAATTAAATTAACCCATTTTGGACGAAGTTTATTACAATATGATCTCTTCCTGTTTTATATTGCTTCAGTGTATTGAAATGTAAAAAGAGAACTCCAAATATATATATAGGTTTTTTAATTTCTTTATTAAAATGTTTCGATGTATTTATGATCGTAAAAAAAACAGATAATATTATAGTATTCGCAACAAATGATGACTGTTTATGTTAAAGGTTGATCCCTTTTTCGTTTTTTTTAAATTAGCTGAAAATAAAGCAATATGCATTTGGTGAATTAACCTGTGGATTTATGTTATTATTTCGATGTAATTGTAAGCTACACCGATGTAAGCTATACCACGAGAGAATGTTTGTGTGACCAACTTTTATTTCTCTCGTTTAGGGTAATTTAAAATGTATTTATAGCTACATTTTTGAGTCGTAATTTATATTTTCGATCGTAAAAATTTAATTTTGTATCGAGTCGTAATTTACATTTTCGGATGTAAGAATTAAATTTTGTATCGAGTTCGTGATTTATAATTTATAAATTATTAAAAAATTTTAATCGAGTCATGATTTGTTTTAAAAGTAGAAGTAAACTCAAAATTTTCGCGAGTCGTGAATCGATGTTCCTTTGTTATATGCAAACATATGTAAAATCATAAATGATAATAAAATATAAATAAATATTTAAATTATAGTTATTTTAGTCATTTTGATTATATTATTTAGA
Organism: Diogma glabrata; assembly: GCA_963693315.1. Lineage (NCBI taxonomy): Eukaryota > Metazoa > Arthropoda > Insecta > Diptera > Cylindrotomidae > Diogma > Diogma glabrata. Next base: position 105,849,831 of record OY856188.1, read on the forward strand.
ATATTATACAAGTGCTTTGTGTTATAAAGTGCATTATTTAAGTGAATTCGCCTTGGTACTAGCGAATGAAAAATATCGTTTTTTTTTAAATAAAAAGGGCAAAAATATTAATAAATATGGTGATAAATATATTAAAATTAAACATATCTTCTATATGGTGATTAAAATTAGTTAAAGAAAAATAAGTTTACCGTTTAAAATTTTTATTTAAAACAAACATTTAAAATAGGATCGTTGTATGTTTCGTCAAACGGATCAAACCAATATAAAAATTTTCTATTTTCTCATCAATTATAAGCATTAGAAAAAGTTTTGGAAGACAAAAATATTTAAGGATACAAGATCGTATGGAATTAGCAAAAAGCGACATACACGGACGAAAGTCGCTACCAACATTTAACATCATCTCAACAATCAACCATACATATATATAAGTTAAGTTTTTTTTTATTAACTATTATTAATATCTTAGTTTTCTTTTTGAATTATTATAAGACCATCATGGTTTTATAGTTTAGTTTTTTTATTAGAGATTTTTCTTGGGGCAGAGGCCGTATTGGTTTCTTTTGGTTTTTTGTATTCTTATATATCCTGTCATAACTGCATCTGAAGATACTGTTATAGTAATGCGTATGCGGCAGTCGTATATGCAGCTTGTACTAACGAAAAAGGTGAAATAAATGTAACAATTGTTTCTGCCAAAACTAAGGTCGCACCAGTACAAAAACAGATGACAATAGCAAAGTTAGAACTCTGTGCAGCGTTGCTTCTCGCAAATTTAATGGATAGTGAGTTAGAATTATTGACCGATCGAGAAACAACTGTTTTTATGTGGACCGATTCATCAATCGTCTTATCATGGCTGGAATCAACACCACGTTCGCTAGATGTCTTTACTGGAAATTGTATTACGCAAATCATAACCAATTACTCTAGAAGATTTTGGCATCATATAGCTACCAACCATAATCCCGCCGATTGCGCTTCTACAGGTGTGTTACAAGCTGAATTACTCCACCATAATCTTTGGTGGACGGGACCGGAATGGCTTAAATATCAAACCTCTGCATGGCCAGCCAAGTATCAATCTCAGTATCGTCACCATCTACGAGCATTATACAAAATACCAATTCACAAAAAACCAAATCTTCTAGGCTACCTAGCCTCGATCCTTTCCTTTGTCAAAGTGGTTAACTTCAAGTTTCTAACCATAAAGTTACAACGGAAAACAAACTGTTCACCGATATGGCTTTTAAATATTTCCATTATTCAAAGTTCGTTAGAATTGTTGCTCGTTGTTACAATTCATTCATAATTTAAAAGAACTAATAAAAAATGAACCGAAAGAGTACATGTTGTCAGTACAAGATTATAAGAACGCATCGGAACAAATAATCAAATGGACACAATTGGAATCATTTGAGATCAAAATTCATAATTTAAGCTATCAAAAACCATTACCAAAATGCAGTAAGCTGGTATCTTTAAACCCATTCCTAGATGAATATGGCGTTCTTCGTGTTGGAAGTCGTATCCGAAATGTAAATGTTCAATATGATACTAAATTTCCAATCATTTTACCAGCAAAACATATTGTTACTGTACTCATAATAAACGAGACGCATACTAAATATCTTCATGCTGCTCAGTCATTAATGATCGTAACCCTAAGACAAAGGTATTGAATCATCAATTGCAAAAATCTAGTTCGTCAACAAATTCACAAATGCGTAACGTGTACTCGATATAAAGCTCGAAAATTAACCAATTAATGGGCGTTTTACCACCTGCACGAGAGAATTTTAAATACGCATTTCACCAAACGGGAGTAGACTATGCTGGTCCTATTTGGCTGAAAGCGATGAATGGTAGAGTATACCGCAAAAGGCATACATAACGTTTTTTGTCTGTCCAAGCAGCAAGGCTGTACATATAGAACTAGTAACTAGTTTGTCCACCGAAGCCTTCATAGCTGCTCTCAAACGATTTAGGTCCCGAAAAGGTGTTAGTGCTGATATGTTTAGCGACAATGGCACAAAATTCGTTAGTGCTAGGAATGAGTTTTTGGAAATTCAAAAACTAAACAAATCAAAACAACACCAATCAATTAATAGCAAATTTTCTTCTAGATTTCAACACGAAGTGGCATTTTATTCCTCCGTATGCTCCTAACTATGGTGGTCTTTGGGAGGCTGCAGTGAAATCCACCAAGTATCATATTAAACGTGCGCTTGGCACCACACTTCTAAATTTCCAAGAGATGTCCACCTTACTGGTTCAGATTGAAGCAATCCTGAATTCAAGACCAATTTGTGTGTTGTCACCTCAAGAGGATGCATTGACGCCAGCACACTTTATTGTCGGTCAACCATTGACATTGCTACCAGATCCCGATTTTCGTTCAATAAAACAGAACTTATTGTCTCGTTGGCAGCTGGTCTAGCAGATGATGCACCATATTTGGTCCCGTTGGCACCAGAAATACTTGACGACTTTGCACAATCGCTCTAATTGGCAACACAAACAAAAAAACCTCAAGATAAATGATATCGTGTTAATTAGAGAAGAAAATTCACCACCAGCAACCTGGCCTCTAGAAAAAATAGTTAAAGTTCGTCCTGGCAAAGACGAAGTGGTTCGAGTAGTGACGTTGCGCACTAAATCTAGCACAATCAAACGAGTGATTTCTAAAATTGTACTATTACCAATATCGTGAATCGGATGATTCAACCCCGGCAGGATGTTTGTTCCTTAGTATTAGAACTTAAAATAATTACATTTCGAATTACATTTTTGAATTCAAATTAAAATTATATTTAATTACGAATTTGCCATAAAATAACCTAATTATAGATTTATTACATTTTTATGATTTTATTACTTTTCTGATATTTTGTATACAACAAAAATTATTAATTTTTGTTGTAAAAATTATTTTTGTACATTCATTCAAGTTTTGATTAGACATCAGAAACAAGTTAAAGTTATTAAACATAAATATTAAAATAAAAAATTAAAATAAATAATAGAAATCACATAAAGTTATTGAAAATATGTATAAAATATTGTGTTTTCATTTATTTTGTGAAGAATTCCAGCTTCAAAGCATATACATCATGATTAACGTCTATATGACCAGTCCGCATGTAGGAATGTTGTCGATTTTTAAATTATTTTTGTTCTACTGGTGAGATACCACATCACTGACAATAACAGTGGGATATCACTAGCCAAAGTATCTTAGGGGTGCTAGTGGATGCATTATAGTCAGTCAACGGTAGTAACACTCTATCTTAGCTATGAAATATTCCTTGATTGCACGTTATTTCTTGCTTGAAGAAACGAACCTTCAGAAAAACATATGTGTGGGCTTTAATCATTGAAAAAATAGTGCGTCACATGATCAGGGAATATGCCACTAGCTGGATTACTATTTTAATTTTGTTCCTGCAAACTTTTTAAAACAATTGCCTTTTTCTTCTTATTTTATTTTTATTTTCTCTGTTCTATCATGAAATATTGGCCTATTGGCCCACACAGCATATTTTATTAAACAAAAATAAGAAATTTTTTTTTCCAAAATCAAACAAAAAACGGCAGATGCTTACTTTTTAATTTTTTATATTAGTTTAGTTTAAAAGTAGTTAAAAGAAAAAACATATGCTTGCCACTTGTTCTTCGGGTTTAATATACACAATTGTATCTGTTTTACCCAAATCATTTTTCCTGTAAGCTAACTGTATATTAACATTTTTTATTTGATCTATAGAATCGCGTTGCCCATTGTTTGTTGACTTTTTAGAGATGTTTCCTGCTAAATTCTATTATGAAAAGATTTATAAACTTAACTTTAACAAGTTTTTATACATTTTAAATGTTTGCTTTTTCATGGGGACATATTACATTGAACTTTTAGGTTATCATCAGATCAAGAATTTCATATCTAGGATTAATAATTAAAGGGTAACCTTTATTTTAGTTATGGTTTTGTAGAGTCCTTCGTCGGGCTCTGCAATCTTTCCACTTAATGTCACTTAATGAAACTGGTAGACTTACTTGTTGGTAGTGGTTATGTTCTGATCTCCCTGCTTTTCACTTGATTGAAACACACGAATGATTTTTCAAGATTTATTTATATAATCTTAGTTTTTAATTACACTTATTTTTTAGTTAAAACTTATTTTTTTGGTTGAAACTTATTTTTGGTTAAAACTTATATTTTTGGTTGAAACTTAATTTTTTGGTAAAAACTTATTTTCTGATTGAAACTTATTTTTTGATTAAAACTTAATTTTTTGGTAAAAACTTATTTTCTGATTGAAACTTATTTTTTGGTTAAAACCTATTTTAGGTTAAACCTAAACTTATACACTTATAATTTTATTTCAAACAATCGAAAAACGCACTTGCAGCTTTCCGTAGATACCCTTTTATTTCTGTCGTTAAATCGCGATATAGACTAACGGTAATTACTATGGTATAGGTCGCGGTATAAACTGACTAGAATCTTGTTATTCTAGTGTTATTTATTACAAATTTTGAATTAGCTTTGACCAATCAGAAATTTGCATCATAAATTATAAAATATTATTTCTCAAATAACATAAAGTGTTTTTTCTCACATTAAACGTTGGGAAAAAATAGAAAATGCATCGTTTGAATTATCTTATGAATTTTTCATTATAGTTTGTCTGTCGTATTTTCTTTCATTCTAATGTGTTTTTATTTTAATTCCTTTTGTCTTTTAATTCTGAGTAATTTTGTTGAAACTGCTTTGGAATCAATTTTCTATGAGAAAGTCTTTTATAGAAAAAGTGAAACTCTTGTTAGTTTCGCTGAAAAATGGGTTTTTGGTTGAGTTTATAATTGAATTGGAGATTGAATGTTTATGTTCTGTCTGTGAATGTGAATTTGTCGGGGAACGTGAACTGTTTGAGATTGAATCGTGTGAATTGTTGAAGATTGAAGGTTTATGTTCTGTCTGTGAATGTAAATTTGTCTGGGAACGTGAATTGTTTGAGGTTGAAGGTTTATGTTCTGATTTTGAATTATGGGAGTCTGGACATGGTCGTTGTTCTGGTGGTTTTTTGCTACAATGTAGTGAGTCTAATGTTTGTCTTGTTTTAGGATCGCTACCGTTTTTTAATAGTGAAAGAATTTCAACCAATTCAATTCATGGTCCTCCCTTCGATTCTAACTTCACTGGTACGCAAAGATAATTCATGAACCCAAAGGGTGTTGCATTCATGTGATGATAATTTAACAAACGATTGTAACCACTTGGATTCAAAATTGGATGAATATGTAATAGTAGGTAAAGGAGGAATGATGAAAAAGGGAAAGATTATTAAATAAATAATTGCCAGCTCAATAAGAACACCAAGTCTCGATGAGGTTTCTGAAACTGACATACTTGAAGTTTTTAAGTTGACACTTAATGTTTAAATTTGAGAACTAAATATAGATATAGAATTTCGGACAGCCAACTTTAGTTTAGTTTAATACAAAACTAATTAATGTATTACTATTATTTGAACCTATTCAAGTTTACCTTTGAATTTTCGAACATTCCGAGCACTATTCAATATCTTGAACATTCGGAGCCCAATTCGCGTGAACAATAACTAGTACGATGTATTAACGGATATTCATCATTTAACTGTTTATTACAGTGCTACGCAAAATTACGAAGAATTATTACGAATTTTATTTAATTTTCTTCTTCGGTTGTGATTTAAATAAGTAATTTGAATTTATTATAATTAAAATAGCAACATATAATTTTTTGCTTACCAGAATATTTGAACTTTCATTGATAGTTTCACTTGCAGTTTTTTTCGGTACCTGAAAAAAAACAAATGTTTTAACTACAACTATTGCCGTAAAATATTAAAGACAAGAGCTTACTAGTCTTTTATGGTGTCTTGCAATATGTCTACGTAAACTGCTTTTCCATGGATATTTTTTATCGCACTCTGAACACTCATATTGTTTTTCACGTGTATGGATTACTATGTGTCTATTTAGTTTCCGGGAATCTCTAAATTGTTTCTTACATATCTTGCATTGGAATCGGTTTTGGTCCTAAAATAAAAACATGAAATGATTAATAGAAAATTTTACTTTAAAAAAGAAGGTGATCATTGGATCCAATTTGATTTTGCAATTATTATATTGTAAAATTTTCAAAACTTTAATTACACTAGTTTACAAGAAAAATCTCCCGAAATAAAACCCAGCTTTTCTTATAGATTTAGACCTCCTGAACACGAATATCATATTCATTTTTTTTTGTTAGCTCTTGTTTATCTCAAAAACCAGTTTTCACGAAAAAACAGTTTTTTTGGTGATCAAAAATGTTGTTTCGGTTTTCGGGTCTCATATTTTACAAAACCAACAAATTAAAAATATTAATGAAACAAGTGCATAGTAAATGTATCAACAAACATTTTGAGCTATATTTTGTAAAAATCCATTAAGGATTCTGGAAGTTACAGTCGAAAAAATTTGAAAAAATACGAAAAATTCACGTTTTTTTAAAATTTTTCCATTTTCAACGCCATCAATTTTGAACAAACAAAGACACTAATTTTTTTTAATTTCTTGGAGCCTATAGTAGCTTCTATTTTCTTTCTTTTAAGCTATAAGACACGAATATTGGTGCAGTTTGCACCAAGTTATTCAAGTTTTTCCAAAGAAATTCAAAACTCAATTTGGAAAAAATAATTTTTTACCTAATTTATTGTGCCATAAATAATAATTTTATAAGTTCAGTCGTTCTCAAACATCAGTAAAGAATTATTTTAAAATAGTAAAGGATAGTTTCCATTTTTGTTTTCGAAGTTGGAAATTGGATTGATATGAGACGTATATAGAAAAATATAAACAAAAGATAATGAATTGTGAGAAGAGGCAAAACATCATAACATCAGAAGTATTTAAGTTAGTTCAAGCATCATAAAGTTAAGCCCCTATTTATGTCTATTAATACCTGTAAGGTTTGTTTCTTTTCTTTTTTCTCTTTTTTTTTGGTTTTTGATAATGTAAATTTTTTTCTATCACCGCCTACCTTGTGTTACTCCTTAGGTTTATGATCATTTTAAGTTTAATTTAAGAAAGCAATTACTTCTCCTTTTTAATAGTTTTTCGGTTTTCCCAACTTTTGTTTAATTATTTAAAAGAGGTTTCTTTTTAAGTAGATAATTGTCGTATGATTAGTTGCAAATATAATCTCTCTGAGGATAAATTTAATTCCAAACATTCAAGTGAAAATAATAATTAAAAAAGAAAAAATATTACAAATATAAATTTTAAATAGTGTATTGTTTTTAAAAATCAATAAATCAATAGTGAAAGCTGCCTTTTAAAGCAAAATAAATTGTTAGCAAAGTGTAAAATCAAGTTTATTTAAATGGCGTCGTCAAGAAGTTTCAAGTGTAAAAATAGCACAACTTCATTTTGTTTTATTTGAGGAAGTTACATAATACACACTGCTTAATCACCTCATTTATAAGAACTGCCTATCTTCATTACTAATTGATATTTTGCAACTCCTAAAATAATTCCGAGGTGGGAGGAGCTAGATCATGTCCAAAAACTTCACAAAAAAAATCTCAATTTCGAGAAAAAGCATATACAAATAAAATAAAACTTTTGTCAAAAAAGGACATTTCATAATCAACAAACTGATATTTTTCGACTCCTTAAATAAATCAGAGGTGAGAGGAGCTAGATCATGTCAAAAAACTTTACAAAAAAATCTCAATTTCGAGAAAAATTATATACAAATAAAATACAACTTTTGTCAAAAAAAGATATTTCATAATCAACTAACTGATATTTTTCAACTCCTAAAATAAGTTCGAAGGAGGAAGAGCTAGATTATGTCAAAAAACTTCACAAAAAAATCTTAATTTCGAGAAAAATCATATACAAACAAAATACAACTTTTGTCAAAAAAAGACATTGTATAATCAACTAACTGATATTTTCCAACTCCTTAAATAAGTCCGAAGTGGAGGAGTTAGATTTACTACGAAAACAACTTATATATAAATCAATTATGTTGCAGAATTTAAATTATTCTTAAAGTTAAATTTTTATTCCAAATTTTGAGTTTTGACTTTCTTTGGGAAAACTTAAATAGCTTGGTGCAAACTGCACCAATATTCGTATCTTTTAGCTTAAAAGAAAGAAAATTGAAGTTACTTTAGGTTCCAAGAAATTAAAAAAAAATAGTGTCTTTGTTGGCAAAATGGCAAAATTTGAAAAAAACCTGAATTTTTCGTTTTTTTTTCAACTTTTTTCGACTGTAACTCCCAGAATCCTTAATAGATTTTTACAAAATATAGCTCAAAATGTTTGTTGGCATATTTACTATGCATGTGTTTTATTATTTTATTTTATTTGTTTGTTTTGTAAAATATGAGACCCAAAAACCGAAACAACATTTTTGATCACCGAAAAAATTGGTTTTTCGTGAATATCTCAAAAACAAGAGCTAACCAAAAAAAATGAATATGATATTCGTGTTCAGGAGGTCCAAATCCATAAGAAAAGTTGGGTTTTATTCAGGGAGACAAAAAAAGTTCAAAATTTGTAAACTAGTGTTATTTGTAACAACAGATCTATGTATGTCTGTGTCATGTGGGTTGGGCCTCAGTGCCTCGGTCAGCTTCCTTTAATGTTTAGTGGTCTCAAACATACTACTCTTTCATCTGAAGCAAACAGTTTACTGCAACTGAAGGTTTAACTAATTCAGTTCGTACCATTAAGTTATTTTGTTCAGTGGCAATCGGGAACCATATTCCAAAAGGTTGGACGATGAAACTCTCCAGAACAAACTTTTCAACAACAAGCTACTCTATCTGATATTAATATATAAAGCCTGGTGACTCCTCGTGACTCCTACTTCCGTAAGTTTGCAAAAGATGTGCCGTTTAGATGTTTTAGTAAAAAGGTTTAATTGATTAGTTTAAATTTTTATATGGTCCATCGAGCCAGATCCTTTAAGGAAGTAAACATAATATGTTTACTACCATAAACGATCCGGCTCTGTAAACCAATATTATTGAAAATTTCAACTCCATTGATATTTTAAACAAACATTTCGAAAATTTTCTCGAGCTAAGCCGTACCATAGTAGATTGTTCATTTGATTCGCTGAAGTACCGCTAAGCATAACCTTTCAGTTTCAGTTTACTTGCCCAGTTTACCACAACACGAAACTAGTAAACACTTTAAGTATCCACTGTACGATCGCGTTATACATTGTAACCATATTCAGTTTTTTATTTAATATTTTTCTTTAATTAATTGTGTAAACAAAAATTATAATTGATTGCAAAGCAAAGGGTTTATTCTGCAGTCTGCACATTACATTATATATTGGATTTAAATTTTTACAAAAATAGATGGTTTGACAGCAGTTAATTCTAATAGCAACCAATCAAATCCAACATGATAATTATTCAAAATGTGTGTGTTCAGGCCTGCTTGTTAATATATCATTCCGAATGTAGTGGATGCAGCGAATGTGGTGGATGCAGCCCTGATAAACATTCAAGATAAGTTAAGAAATAAACATAAATTTAGGGTTCAGAATCAGCTGCTCAAAGGTTGCAACTGAACAGGGAACATGCTTGCGTTGTTTTATAGGGACTTGGAACCACAGCTTCAACCGTTTCCAAAGCAAACGTGGGAACGTTTACTTTGGAACCGTTTCCAAACCGTAACTTAAACCGTTTCCAAAACAAACGTTTTAGGTTGAGTTCTAAATTCGAACCCATCAACACGTGTCAACTAGAAGCACTTACAATTCCAAAGATCACTTCACAGCTACCAACAACAGAAATTGACTTCTCTAAGTGGTCGCAAATACAGGGTCTGCAATTTGTGGATCCAAATTTTTCAAGTCAGGAAGCCTTGACATGCGTTTTGGGATCCATCAGGCTTTTCAAGGCTTTGCCAATATTTGATTAAGGTTTTGTTAATATTTGGTTGGATAATTATCAACCAACGTTGATAATTTAATTGGTCGTTTTCGGGCAACTGAGGAGATACCTGGATCTGAGCTATGGACAAATGAGGAAACCAGATATGAACGGCAATTTCAAAAAGTATTTAGGAAGCAAAGTGGTCGCTATATCTTAGAACTTCTATTTAAAGATAATTTAAATAATTTAGCCTAAGACAACAATAAAACGCATAAAAGCTATAGAGACTCGATTTAAAACGCAACCGGAGTTCAGAACTATTTAACAAGTGGTCATACGACAGAAGTTACTAAAAAGAGTGAAACAAAACGGGTAAAAATTACGAGTTATCTTTGACAGATCAGCCAAGACTAAGGGCAAGGTCTGAGGCTCTGAGTGTAAGCTAGTAGGCGGGTCGCAGGTGGTGGATAGCGTAACACCTGTTCCGATATTATTGTTTACTAACAATATCAAATAGGGACCCCGAACCATACTCTCTCACTTAATCCAGTGGTGTGGCAGCCGTGCCGAGGTGATCGATTTGCTGATGGTGATCTTCATCAGTCGCTAACGGCGCACAACTAAGGAATCGGTCTCCCTCTGCAGTATCGTGACCAGCAGCCAAATTCTGTAACTGTGAAGCGGTGAAGTGATAAAAATTTCTTCGTTTCTTTTCATTAAAAAACTTATCACTTCACCGCTTCACAATTACAGAATTTGGCTGTTGGTCAAGTAAGGCGGCCCGCTTGACTCAACCGTCTTTCCGACCATTATATACATGCATTATGGATAAATTGAACAAAAAAAATAAAAACACAAACTCGCAAACTCACACAATTACACATAACAGCACCAGAACGTCCAAAAAACCCAACAAAGAACCAGAGGAACATTCTGTGGACGGTAATACGTCCACAGTAAACTTTTCAAAATCTGGCAACAACTCCACCTCTACTCCGGAGGCTTGTGAAAATCTTCGGGTCGTGTCACACATGGCTTTTGGAGATTTAAACAAGTCTTTGGAAAGTCTCCATCTGGTGCAGTCGGAATTGGAGGTCAGCAAATCTTCGGAGATGCAGGCTGCCGAGACCACTGTAACAGTTGGAAGAAAGAGGAAGAGCAAAAACGTTTGTGGTTCAGTGAGGAGAAAAAAGAAGAAAGCTAAGACTGACTCCTCACTGCAAACAGAAATGGCAGAGCAGGCCACTACATCCAGCGGTCTCTCTACAACAACACCTCCCTTGGACACTAGGGGTGAGATGATCGAAAAGATTCGTCTGCCGATCACCTCGGTCCCGCATCGCAATGCGAGCCTTTGTTACCTGTGATGGCAGTTTAAATCCTATACAAGGGGATGACGACACGACTCACCTTGAGGTGTAGCTAGAAGCACAAAAGCGGAAAGGCTTCTAGTGATAATGTTTCAAAGAATCCATCGAAGTCGACGACAACGACGGGTCCGAACAAGGTTGCATCAAGCTATGCTAGTGCAGCCAAGAGAGTACTAGTTGGAATTGTTGAATCTAACAATGGAATTATCAGCCAGGAACAAAGCAATTTGATCCAGTAGCGCCTGTTTGAAGATATGCTGAAACAAACAGGAACTCTGCCAACCTTTGATGGGGTATCGTTAAAAGAAGGAAAACTTTATTTCCGATGTTCAAACGACTTCACATTGAACTGGTTGATGGAAGAAATTACAGGTTGCATTCCATGGGAAGGAGCAAGGCTTTCAATGAAGCTGTGTAATCTCCCTAAGACGCACCTGGCCAAAATCTAGTTTCCAGGTCATAGACAATCTGAGTGGACAATTCCAAATGGAGGATGAAACGTCTGTCGAAGGAAACCTCCTGTACATTCTTTTCGATGAAGATAGTGCGAAAGCAATATCTAATCGGAAAGCGACACAAAAGTATTAATAATTCAAGAGCCCATTATTAAAAACAGAGTAGCCGGTCTTTTATTGAAGGGCTGGAACATTCTGTATAAGAGGGGTTCTGACAAAACCAGAACCTGTATAGCATGACACCAAAATCTTGATATGCGTCTTCTGGCTGAGTTATCCTAAAGTAATTTAACCATAGGAATGCTCAGTTATGGAACAGGGGAGATTCCTCAGGGGACAGCCGCGGAAAATAGGGACCGAATGGACTGGATAATGGCAAAAAGATTTGTATTGCCCGAGGCTCTGTCTAGGGCTATCGGCTATTTTGAGCCAAACAAACCTCCAGGTCCAGACGGAATATGGCCTATTATAATACAACACTGTCTGGACATAATAGGAGATAGGCTCTTAAAAATCTTCGTGGCCTGCATAGCTCTCGGATATGTACCACAGGCCTGGAGAAACGTGAGAGTTGTATTTATCCCAAAACCAGGGCAAATCAACTATTGCGAAGCGAACAACTTCAGAACGATCAGTCTTTCCTCATACTTTCTAAAGTCTCTGGAAAGGTTGATCGACCGTTACATCAGAAGCGTCTGTCTGAAGAAAACCCCGCTAAGCAACTAGGCAACACGCTTATCAAACGAAAAAAGTCTACGGACACAATCCTTTCAGAGGTGGTCTCTGATATTGGAGAGATGATCTCTAAAACGGCTATAACCCTTGGCGCTTTTGTTGACATAGAAGGGGCTTTTGACAACGTCACTTTTGAGTCACTCCTTAACGGAACGGAAAGATACGGTGTGAATGAAACACTCCTAAGGTGGATACGACGGGCTGTGGAAGATCGATGTCTGTTTATTCACACGAAGGACAACACCACAATAAAGGTGGGTGTAAAGCATGGATGTCCCCAAGGGCACGTTCTATCACCCTTGATTTGGAACATGATGGTAGACCAGCTCCTAATTGAATTAAATGATAAAGGGCTAAACACATACGGCTATGCCGATGATATTAGCATTCTTTTGAAAGGAGATGGATCTCTCTCTGAAAATGGTGCAGGAGCTGCGGTTTACTTCAGTAATGAAGATCTAGGGCTGCAATTTCCGCTTGGCGAATACTGCACAGTCTTTCAGACCGTGGTGTTCGCCATAAATGCAGTATCGAGGCGAGCGACGAAGCTTAAGTGGAGTGGCAAGATCATTAATATTTTTACTGATAGCGAGGCTGCTCTAAAAGTCCTGGGTAATTATATTAAGTCAAAAATAGTGCAAGAATGTTCTAGGTCCTTGAATTATCTCGGGTTCAAGAATAGCAATCACTGATATGAACATCAGGGCATAGTGGGAATCTCGGGAACGGAAAAGCTAATGATTTAGCAAAGAGCTCCGCAGGGAGGCTCATACGCCCTGAACCAGCAATTGGTATATCGAAAGGTAGAATAAGATCGCTAGTCAAACAAGTTCTCTTTCGGTCCAGTAACTCTTAATGGATGACCACAGAAGGCTGCAAGGTCTCCAAGATGTTCACTCTAGAGTTGAGCAAGCAAAACACCAAATTCCAGTTAAATCTGACTCGGTCAGACTGCAGATTAATGGTGGGACTACTTACAGGTCTCCATCATGTGAACAAACATATACGGCTTCGAGTAGAAAATGATCCAACATGCCGCTTTTGTCTTGAAGAGGATGAAACAGTCCCTCACATTGTGGGATAATGTTTGGAAGGGTTCCGAAGGTTTGGGTTACTCACGGCTCCGAAGCGTCATGTTAGGATCAAACTATCTAAGGATAGAAGATTTCTGCAAAGCAGACCATTCAAGGCTGTTGGCTTTTTTCAAAAATTTCTTCAACTCTTGAATATGAGGATGGCATAAAGGACTTAGCAGTCTACATGTCAGGCGATGACTACATGGTCGCCTCGCGAAAAAAAATGGACAAAGCCTGCTTAATGAAAATCTTCTAAACGGACCTATAACTAAGAACAGTTCTCTCCTTAATTTAAATTGAATTTATTTTAGCAAAAATATGATAATTTAATAAATTATTTAATAAAATGCTTTTTCAAGACTCTTACAAGAATGACAGTTGTGACACAAAACAAATTTTCCTCTGAAAAATTACTAATCCTATTTTATGATGTTTTATTCAGAACAACCGTAATCTTAATTAAAAGTTTAATAAAATCATGATCATTCTAATTATTCAATATATGAAATTTTATACAATCTTACCTTTAATCCTATTTTTGTATGAACTAATAAATGTTTTTTAAGGTTATGTTTTTTCTTAAATATTTTATTACATTTGGTACATATATGGCAATATGGGTGTTGAGTCCGCATATGCATTTTTAATGTTTCTTCTTTTACCAGGGTTTTATTACAAATTTTACAAGTCTGCATTTAATATGTAAAGAAATAAAAATTGAAATTATAAAATTAAAATTTATGAATTTTTTCATGAGTGACAAAGATGGTTGGCATTGATTTGATGGTTCTAGTCGAAGTTGATGCATGTCACGAAACATTATCAAAAAACTTGAAGTATTTCAAATATAATCTAATTCGAAATTAGGTTTGGTGTTTATTAAAAACGCACAAATATTTTAATATCAAATATAAGTATGTAATTACGATTTGTAGACATTTTTAATAGAAACTAATTATTGGGTACAAAAAAAAAGTTCTAATAGTTTTTGCAATTTATAGTGGTTACACCGCTATTGTTTATAGCTGATGATACTATTCATGACCATACCCCCAACCCTCACCCCTTATTGAACTACCCTGAGTCCGGTCAACATTTTTACTATCACCATTGAACTCAGCATCCTCGATTATGTAAAAATCGATAATAATGACAATAATTTCGATACTTTGTGTAACCGACCCCTCAACCCCAACCTATTATTGGACTATCCAGAGACCGGCCCCAATTTTTACTATCATAATTGAACGCAGCATTCCCGATTATGTTAAAATTGATAATGATTAGGCTAATTTATATATTTTTTATAACCGACCCCCAACCCCACCCTTATTGAACTACCCTGAGTCCGGACAACATTTTTACAATCACCATTGAACTCAGCATCCTGGATTATGTTAAAATCGATAATAATGACAACAATTTCGATACTTTGTATAACCGACCCCCAACCCTTCCCCCCTCCCACATATTATTGGACTACCCTGAGTCCGACCATAATTTTTATTATGACGATAATTTCGATATTTTTTATAACCGACCCCCAACCTCCACCTCTTTTTGGACTACCCCGAGTCCGGCCCCCATTTTTATCATCATCATTGAACTCAGCATCCCCGATTATATTGAAATCGACACCAAACATGACATGCTAAAAAAATATTTTTTTCTTGGCCCTTGGGAGTAAAAAATGGTTATGTCACCGATCACGGGGTAATATGGGGGATTGTATTTGTTATGAAATTTTGATTCTTTGCAAACCAACTTTTGGACTCAAAACGCCGGTCTGAATAAAAGATAATGGTGCCATTAAATTTTTTTTATCTCTTCCAATTTATTTTATATAGATTTTTATATGCTAAAACTTAAAAAGGATGTAAAGGGGTGGGGGTGGGTCCTACCACCCCAATCTCATAAAGTTTTCGGGAGACAGCCACAACCGATCGATTGATATCAATATCACAAAATCGAGTCAAAAAAATTTCCAAAAACCACGTTTTCTGCCCGATTCTTAAAAAAAACGATAGTTAAGAAACATACCAGATCAATGAATCCATACCATAAGATATTCATCAACAAACACAGTGTCAAATTTTGTAGTGCAGTTTACCAGATAAGATCCAATTGTGCGGTGATTCGATTCAATGTCTAAAAAATTCAATTTTTTGGCTTCACAGAACTTTATAACTTTTTTTTAAACTGAAATAACTCCTTCTCTAGAAACGCATAGAACTAGATTCAAACCAGGCTTATGATTATTAAAAATCCACGTGGATTTACCACAACCAGGAACCCCTTCTAAGGATATTATTTCAGGCTGTGAGATCTTATAAAGGGAGGAGTTGTTTAATAAAATATTCTGTTGGATGTTAAAGTCAATGAAAATTTCAGTTGCAGAACAGCAATATGTATATGAATTGTCTATCAGATTTGAAATTTTAGAAAATCAATATCAAACTTAGCCAATTCTACACCATCGTACTTCGAACTATGAGTATTTCGACTTTCTATTAGGTACGTCTTGGATATATTATCATACAAGTATATTTTTGCTGAATTTAAAGAAGAAGCTGAATAAGGTAAAGTATTTTTAGTGTTTGTATAATTATAATCAAAATGATTAATAATGAATTGCTTAGAAAATTTCAAACAAAACATTATTTCGATTACTGAATTTAAAAAAATAATTATCAGAATAGGATTGCATGAAATTTGGAGATTCAACGGATGACATAGTTCCCTTCGGTTCGACTTGAGGTATATCATCAAAAATAAGCCGCGACGATAATGCAAATTTAAAAGAGAAAAAGTTGTTAGCAGGAACCAGAATTTTGAACTTAATATTATTCAAAAAACTACCTGAAATGAAAGATTATAGGTTATTATATTGTACTAAACGTAAGTCGAAATCAATACGAAAGTTGTTTGACTTCTCACTTAGTAAATTTGAAAGAAGTTTTATTAAGTGAATAACATCTTCACAGCTGGTCTTGAGCTGATTGTTGATGATGATGACATGTTGATTCCTTAATATATATGCAGAAGTAACACAATTGATATAGGTAAAAAGTTGATTGTTTAATACTACTTTCTTGCTCTTTAAAAAAATTTTCAGGTATCCGTTTTCCAGTTCATTAAACAGATTAACCACAATTAAAATCGAAGTTTTTGGAAGTTTATTACAATCACTACTCAGATATTTCCAAACCACTGGTTCTGAGAGACCGTCGTTATATGAAGCCAGTCCACATATAAAGTCCAAAATATTACTATTAATGGAAATAGCGCACTTAGCATTTGGATTTTCTATTCCTATCTTCGATTTAAGTTTTTGAAGCATTGACTTATTTGGTTTAGTTGAAATTTGCGTAGCAGAACCAGTTTGAGTGGAACCATCTTTAACATTCAGTTCAGTTTTTGATTTATATCTGAAAAATATGTCCCAACATGTTATATTAAGCATCTTACCTAACACTTCACAAGAAACGTTTCTCATTGAACTATCTAGTGGAGTGGTTTTGAATTGCTGGACAACTGCAGCATTTCCTGTTTTATCGACTAGTTCCTTCACGTAATTAACGCCTTGAGGCCATTTTTTTGATAATTTGATTTCTTTTGGCTCCAACCGAACTCTTGAACGATTAAACCAGAAGGTCAAGAGTGTTTACTTATTACAGTGTTGAAATAAGATTCTGGAACACTAATTCTAGGCGATGCGTAATCACAAGATACTCCATTTATCACTTTGGATGAAAATCTTATGGGATTCGCGCCTTTAACACATAACGAATTTTTAAAATAGCCATTCATTGCTTCATCGGTAACTGAGGTAGCACATTTACTAACAAAAACCCATTTTCTGGGAGAAACAGAAGCAATTTGGGATGATGGTATTATCAAAATAGGCTCTTCATTCTCCATAGTATTAGGTTGTGAAATGGTTTCTTGATTTGCAGTAATAATATTAGTCGACAGCGTTTCAGTTTTATCCACCATGATAATCGATTTGGAGTTATGACTATCGATTACCTTATCTTCCGTAATAACGCTTGTCTCATTCGAACTAACTGGCTGGTTATTGTCAAAAAGAAGATCGGAAACCATTGTATTTGTATTGTCAGCATGTTCATTATTGATCATTTCTTTGATCATATCCTTTAACAAATGGACAGAACTACTAATAGAATTGTCGCATTTCATTATTTCCGCCTGTAGCTTACGAACATTATCTATAACACAAACGCTTGCTCCTAATGTTATTATTGAATTCATTTGTAATTCATCGGAAACAACCTGAATTGAGTTGTTAATGTTTTAAGGCTACTTTGTATTTTTAACAAACTTATGCGTTGTACTTTGTGATGTTAAAATTTTTTCACAAATTAAGTTGATGTTTTCGATTTTATTATTACTTAGCGCTAACTCATCACTTAACGATGCCCACCTGTCTTCTAGAGATTTTATTTTGTTGGCACATACTCAGAGCTACTGGTAATACAGTTTATTTTTTGAACCAACTGTTATTGTGAAATGCATCAAACAAAAAAAAATAAAGAAACCGCAACTTTTTTAGTGGGTGTATATGGTTGATGGAAACATATAATTCGAACGCATTTCGATCGACGAAATCGGGTTATATGTTTCCATCAACTATAAATACTCGAATCCTTCTACGGATTTTCTCTTATTATTATTCTGCTGTCAGTTCGTTGCAAAAACTTAAAATGGGATGTCCGACGTTAATAAATAAAATTAAGTTTAAAAATAATTATAAAAAAAATTTATTTAATTGGAACCAAAAAAAAAATTATTATAAAAAATCCGGATCCGTTACCATCATGGGGTGAGTCATTTATCTTTATTATACATGGTTGAGCATTTTGTTTGGGTTTAGCTTAATGTCTCACCGATCTTTTATTTGCTAATGGGGTGTTCGTGACGGTCGCGGCTTCTTCGACCTGGAGGGCCGTCATAGTTTCCTTTTTGGTTCCTTTCTCCTTGTGTCCGATCTGATTGATAAGCGAAATTCGCGCACAACTCAGTTATTTTGTACTGGGCGGCAGGTATAATCCCTCGTTCCCACAGACTGAAGCTAGCTTAGGGTTCTTAACCTCATTAGGTGCGCCTGCCTTTACGGTCCTATTGGTTTTCCAATAGACCCAGTTCACCATTACACAAGTCGATGTTTAAAATTTTGAAGGCACGAAGAATGTGAGCCGGTTTCAGGTCCATACATTGTATTCAAAGGTTTGAAGATTTTTCAGATCTCTTGCATTCCCTGCTTTTGCATGCAAGGTGTAGATTTGCATCACATAACTCACAAACAACAGCGGGCATAGATGTTGTGATTTCTTTACTGCAATCTCCGCATAAATTATTCATTTTAAAGAAATTTTGTTTTAAAGGAAAACCTAGTTAAAACAAAACTTAACTAAGCCGAAAAATAAAACACGTCCGTTTGTTGCGAAAATTAAATTGAATTACAAAAACAATCAATTAATTTTTTTCACATGACTAAATCACTTATCAAACAAAAAAAGTTTGATGAAATCTGTATAGCCGTTCTTAAGCAATTTAATTTCAAAGTTACATCGGATTGGCAGAATTTTTATTTTTCATGCATGTTGGGGTGCCCCCTATCTCAAACTATGCACTTTAAAAAAATTATAAAATAAGCTGTATTTTTTATTTTGTCTATACTACTTATGTTATATGCCAAGTTTCAGAAAAATCAAAAATGGTCAAGTTCAAATCTCGACTTTTTCACCTGCGTAGATCACGTTTTTCATCATCAGCAGAAATTTTTATCACATTTGGAGTATGAATATTTTTGCGTGTGTGAATATTTAAATGTTTTAAATCTTGAGAATTTTTTTAATAAAAAAAAATTTACTCGATTTACTGTTTCAGATCAAGTTATGTAGAATTCGACACAAAAAACAGCAAAGTTTATGCTAATCAAAGATACATTCTTTTTCAACGAAACAATTTATTTTTTAGCTTAACAAACATTAATTAAAACTGTAAGAGTAACACTTTACCTGTTTATGAGTCAATTTATGACCCTCTAGCTTGTAATAAGTTTTAAATTTTGTATGACATTCAGAACATTCATATGGTTTTTCACCTGTATGAGTTATCATATGTACTTTCAAAAAATAAGTACTTTGAAATTTGAAATTACAGAGTTTACATTGCTGAGACTTATCAATCTGCAAAGACAAATGGTTGAAAATAAGTTCAAAAAGGATATACAAAGCAGAACCAAATTACGAAATCTTACCCTTTTTTTCTTGTAATGACTTTTTCGCCTGATATGTCTTTGTAAACAAGCTCTTCTCGTATACTGTTGTTTGCATATTTCACAAGACTTTATGTAAGGAAAGAAATAAAAATATTTAAATTATTAATAATTTAAAATTAAAATAGTAATTTAAACTAAATATAAATGAAATATAAATTAAAAATTAAAAACGCTTGTTCTTATTTCGTCAATATTTTTTATTTCATTTTGCTCAATCCATTTCGACTTACACCATTATCAAGAGCTATACAAAAAGGTAATGAAAAAAGTTGTGATTCGAATCGAAAATAAAATGGAAAAAGAATAACTATTGTGCAACTTTTAGATCCGCCCCCCCCCCCCCCAACCCCAATCCCTCTCTACGTTTCGATGCTGATATACGTTGTTTTTTTATAAATGTCGTTACCAGCAGTGCTAGGATGTAATCGGATTAATCATACGTCAGCCATATTATTATACCCGTTTTACACGTACAATCGATTTATGCATACAGTCAAACTGTTAAGATTACTCACTGTAATAGTGACAAAATGCAGAGAGATTTCTTTGTCCGTACATCGTACAAATTAAATGCTTTGCTCGAATCAATATTCGTTCAATCCACATAGGTTTAAAAAAACCGTTCCTTGACACTTCAGAGCGCATGTTGTTGTGGGACCTTGGTCTTAAAAGGTATGTATGTGTTGGTGTCCCAGGTAACAATTTAACCTAGGTAATCATTGAGTAAAGCTTTAAAAGAGGAATTTAAAATGGAAGGGGAAATTTAAAATTCTTGAACTATGCATGAGAAAAGTTTTATACAAGCTCTACTCAAGGAGAAAAGGCGTATGAAAAAATATTCTTTATTCAAAAAGGCATATATAATGCTTTATACATGTTTTATATAAGTGTTTGAATAAAGTGGTACATAAGTTGTTATTCGAGGCTTATTCAAATACTGTCAAAATGTTACTTGAATAAAGTGCTTGAATAAATATTTTCTCAAGAGAATTACTCAGTGTCTATTCAAGAAGCTATGCCACTGAAAAAAAAAATTGGTGATTGTTTCCTTTAGTTATTTTGGTTAATTGGCGCATTAAACTCCTTTTTTTTGTATATTGCTGCTATTGAGAGTTAATCTTTTAAGGGAAATTACAATTTATTTTACACATTTCGCATCTTTACAAACGCCTGTAGCTGGGATCGAACTCGTAACCTTTGATTCTCCAGGACCGCACGCTATCCACTTCTCTATTTAGCAGCTGTCATAAAGAAAATTGAAACTTAATCACTATTGTTTAACAAATTATTTGTACACATTTCATGTTTCGGACCACTACCACGACTATGAATTAATTTTTATTCAAACATTTTGATTAGGAATGCATATAAAAGTGTACTAATTGTTTCCTAAAATGAGAATATATGGGTTTTTGTTAAAAATAATATTGGTTATGATTGAGGACACTCTCGAAATGAAAATAATTTTGCGTATTCATATACGATATCTAAGCCTGTGTTTCCATTCAATTGTACGATTAAAAATGATTAAAGAATAAAAATAAAATAAAAAGAAGGAAAATAAAATTCAGAAATGAAAACGTGCCTGGCAAGAATCGAACACAGACCCTCTTCCTCATCGTTTACCCTTACGCACGTTCATTAAATCAATTTCCACGACAAGAATAAAGCGTTACTCAATACAGAACAAAAGTATTACTCAAGCTTCGTAAGGGGTATAGTATGCTGTGATTGGCATTACTTTCAGTTGCAAAATTTGGCTGATTGATAAATAAATGTTAAATGACCATATTAAATAAACGTTCTACGTTATATTTTCCATAAGTCAGTTGCAATCTGTTGCAAGTTTTGATATAATTTTTTCCCAAGCGAATTGCGCACAATATGGCGATTACATACATATAATACAAAAATGAATTGTATGACAAATTATCATCAGTTTATTTATTTGTTGACCAACTCAAATCATTATATAAACCATCATCAGAAATGGTAAATCTCAATCAATTTATAAACCATCATCAGAAACGTTTGAATAAATGGTTGCGGAATAATGGCAATTGCAAATTTCCATTGACGAAAATATGTCTACCATTTTGATATAATCTTTTGTATTAATCAATAATAGTTTGTTAAAGTTCTTAAAGGTTTGTTAACTTTTTAAACACGATAAGTGATTTAATAAAAAAACACACAATCGCGAATTAAACAACGAACTGTCAAAAATATTGACAGATCGATTTGTTGTAAATCTTTTAATATTCATTGAAAACAGCCGTATATAAGAAATATTACTTGAGTAACAATTTTCTTGAATACTACTAAAATTATTATACATAAATAAAGTCGTATACAAGGAACTATCCTTGGGTAAGAATCTTCTTGGATTCTTCCTAAAAGTTGTACTTTAATAAAGGTTTATATAAGGGATTGAATTCTTGAGTAAAAACATCTTCAATACTACCTTAAAAGTTATATGTGAATAAAACCTTATAAAAGGTATTATACTTGAGTAACAGTTGCTTGAATATGCCCTAAATATTTATTATTGAATTAAGCTTTACTTAAGGAATTACATAAGAAGCTTAGTGAATCTAGTCTTTTACAATCTTTTTTTATGTAAAGCTTGAATAATATGGTCTTACACAATGCTTTTTCAAGTTAAGTTGGAATAATTTAAAAAATTTAGGCGAAATTGTTACCTGGGGTGACACATATTGTAATTCCTATAACGTAATTGACACGCTGAGTGACAGAAAAATTTGAAAAAAATCACACAAACAAATTAAGACAAATTGGTAAATTTTGAATGAAAATTAAGCGAAGTTTCAAATTATTATATTCCTGTGTGTTCTGTGGACGGGTGTGGGGAGGGTAAAACAAACCATTTTCGTCCCGAATGAGTGGGATGCCATTTAAAAGAAGAGCATCTAATTTAAGAGCAAAAAGAAAGAGCTTTGAAAGAGCATCTAATTTAAGAAACATTGCCATTTTTTTAGAATTTTGCGATAGTTTTTGAGTTATTGTTAAAAAATGCTATTTTTAGTATGTACCCCCTTAACCCCCAAATTTCGACATTGATTTGAAATGCTCAAGAATAGGTTTTAAATAATTTGTATTAGTTTTACTCAACGATAAGCGACGGCATAATCAAAAAAATGTTTCACCCATCTAGTCCTTTATTTTTGCAAAAACAGACAACATAACGAAAACAAGGAAATTATGAAATCAGTTGTGACATCTTATAGCTTCTATAAAAAAGATGACGACATTGATTTTCGATGAATATTCTAGTTTTTTTATAATAGAGAGAAAACAAAAGTCATCTCCAATCTAAATTGTAATAATAATTAGAAAAAAAAGAAAAATAAGATATAACTATTGATATTATCAATAGACATATATGTAAATATAGTAGAATTTTTTTGCCAGAGAATTTTTGACAGATAGGACGCAGCAAGAGATAAAAGATGAGACAAAAAGTAAATTGAGATGTATTATTTATTTTGTGATAAATTTGTTTTCAAAACAATTATATTAGTTAAATTTCTATTCCTAGTTCGTAACATTTGTTTGTTGTGATATTTGTTTACATCGACGCCTATTTTTATTGTAATTATTTTTAATTATCAAAATTTTGTTATATTACCTACAAAATCATTAATATTTTTACTAGTTTTTGGTTTTCTATTATAATTGGTTGAATTTCAATAGTAATTTATTAATTTTATGCGTTTTTTTTGTCCATTTCAATGGAACCCCAATAGTTTTTTTTAATATTTTAATCGAGACACTGACTATTCGCGCATGTGCAAATCAATATGCACTTAACAAACAAATTTCGTCTTCGCTGGCAAAAAAAATCTACTATACTTAATTTGATCATTTTTGGTTTTATTTTAAGGAAATAAATAGTTGAAGAAAATGAAAATGAGTAAACAAAGTTGTTTTCTATTGAGGTTTTCTCCTATTTGAAGTAAAACTTCTTTAGGCGCGTTTTAAGAAATTTGCAACGGAAAGACAAAAAACGAATATAATATTCGGCAAATATACGATACAATTCAATTATGACACACATATAAATGTCGACATATAAATGTCGGAAGAAGTCATTTGAATAGATATATAACCATATATATTCATCTCTATCATACTACAGTCTGATTTTGAATTTTAAACATATACATGCACACAATTCCAAAAAAACTTAAGTAGAAATTTAAACACAATAAAATAAAAAGAAATTAGAAGTAAAAAAGGCAAACGAATATTATGTTCGGCAAGTATGCGACAATTCGAGTATGTGTATTGTATTTTTTATACGCTTATTCAGTATCGTATTAAATGTTAAATGAGTTGGACGTGTCGATCTTAGATTTAAATATCTAATAATACAATATTCGTAATATTTTATTGAGTTTCGTAATTTTTTAAATTTATATTTTGAATTGTTTAAGTTTTTTGAAGTAAAACTTCTTTAGGGGGCTGGTTATAGTAGTCATTGTGGTCATGGTGGCCATGGTGGTCATGGTAGTCATGGTGGTAATAGTGGTCATGGTGGTCATAGTGGTCATGGTGATCACGGTGTTCACGGTGGTTATGGCGGTCATGGTGGTCACGGTGGTCATGGTGGTCATTGTGTTCATTGTGGTCATGGTGGTCATAGTGGTCATGGTGGCTATGGTGGTTATGGTGGTCACGATGGTCATGGTGGTTACGGTGGTCATGGTGGTCATGGTGTTCACGGTGGTCATGTTGGTTATGGTGGTCATGGTGGTTATAGTGGTTATGGAGCACATGGTGGTAATGGTGGTCACGGTGGTCACGGTGGTTATGGTGGTCATGTTGGTTATGGTGGTCATGGTGGTCACGGAGGTCATGGTGGTCATGGTGGTCATAGTGGTCATGGTGGTTATGGTGGTCATGGTGTTCACGGTGGTCATGGTGTTCACGGTGGTCATGATGCTCATATTGTTCATGGCGGTCATGGTGGTAATGGTGGTCACGGTGGTCATGGTGGTCATGGTGGTCATGGTGTTCATGGTGGTCATGATGGTCGTGGTAGTGTCAAGGTGGTCATGGTGTTTAGAGTTTGCATCCCGGGCTTTCCCGGGCGGGAAAAAATATTTGTGCTGATTATATATGTTTTGTTAAATAGAAAAATGAGTGGTGTAATCTTTGCACGCGGTTGAAATAAATTTCTTTGGCTACTGTGGCAGGTATTAATAAAAAGATGAAATATAAAATAAATATGTCATATTACAATTTAGAGTTGCATTTCTTGATAATATAATTTGCAGCATGTGTAATAAAAAGTAATATTTACATAATGTATTACAAAGTCAATTCAATTATTAACATAACTAACTAGAGGTTTATGACAAATTTGCTAAATTTTTTGAAAAATGCATCAATTGTTGTACCAATTGTTAAATTAAGTGGACATGTATTCATCGTGAAATTTAATTTGTAATACGTTGTAAGACTTTGAAAAACATGTAAATATGGCTTTTTATTACACATTGTTGCAAATTATATTATCAAGAATATTAGAAAGAAACTCTAAATTTCAATATGACAGATCTATTTTATTTTAAATTTAATATTTTTAGTAATACCTGCTGCAGTGGCCAAAGAAGTTTTACTTCAACAGCGTGTAAAGATTACGCACTTCATTTTTTTTGTTTGATTTTTTTTTGTTGGTACTGTGAAAATTAAAAAAGAATTGAAGTGCTGCGTCACAATTGAATAATTCATTATTTTGTTTAGGGGATATTTGGCACAAAAGAAAAAAAATTGTGACATTTGCTGGGTTAAGGGCTTAAGGAATTTGTGTTTGGAAAGGAACTAATATTCAGAAGGAATTTGTGTTTGCAAAGAATAATAATAATACGGAGGAATGTGTATATGAAAAAGGAAGTAAACTAACTGTACTATTACAATGGATTTTCGGACGTAGACCCACTCGACATAAAAGACGACCACAGGAGCTAGCAGTGTTCAACAAAATTAAGTTAAGTTTTTTTTTATATAATTGCTATCAAATTTATTAGTATTATCATCATGTTAGGCTAAATCACTCTTAAATAAGATATTTCTCAACTAGGATTCGCTCTGAGGGTAACCGCTATCTCGTATCATTTGTTTTGTTTGTTAATTTTGTTTAAAAAGTCCATACCAAATTACAAGTGGCGCAGAAAACAAACTACCAATTTAAACCATTTACAAGCTGGTGTAATAGAATCTTTTTTTAGTTACCATAAACAACTATGGATAAGATTTAACCTGAAGTAATACATTTTTTGTCTTTTCGATCAATGTAGATGTGATTGACATTTTCTATTGACATTTTTTTACAATAAAACGGTTATTTTGTTGTGCGTCTATCAATATAAAGACTTTACAACACAACTTTATGTTAATTATTTTTAATATTGTATTGTTTTACACTCACGAAGCCCTTGGCGAGCGAATTTTATTCCCACTTGTCCGACATATTCGTATTAATTTTGAAAATTGCCTGGTTCAAATCTGATGTCGGCATATGGTTTCAAAGATTAAGCCATTCATGTCTTAGTACACACTCTTGTAAGGTCAAACCGCAGATGGCTTTGCATATTAGTTATAGCTTATTAGATCGTATTCATAATTACATGGATAACTGTGGAAATTGTAAGGCTAATACATGCAACAGATCACGATCCGCAAGGAACGTCTGCTTTTATTATTGGCAATCCAACTAGAATATAGATTATTAATATATATTGAGACGCTTTATATTTAATTCATAATATTCTCTTTATTAGTCAAAAGAAAAATGCAATGCCCACAAATTATGTGATATCTAACATGTATCGAATATAGAAATATACAATCTGATACAGAACGATTGAGTTCTAAGTAAATATGTTAGTGAAGGAATTAGATCTTTGTAGTTAAAGCCTAACAGTAAAGACTAATTCTGGAACAACACAATTTCCTATTTTTCATTTATGCATTTTTCATTAACATTTTTTTACAATTAGTCGGTTTCAGCTGATTTTTTGACCCACTGTCGAAGCATCAAGGTTGTAATAGTTTTTGTTATATACTTGCATTCATTGTTATATTCTTGCTTAATAAAAAGCGATTTTTCTTTTTTGTTTGTATCGAATAAATGACAAAATACAATTAAAAATATCTTTGGAAAAACGAAACAACCTGTGATTTTTTTTTTGTGTAAAGCTATTGATAATGTCGACAACTACACCACGAGAGGGAGTATATGCAATCAACGCTTCTACTCTCTCTTGTTTAGTTAATTTTAAAAATATATAAAGAATAAACATTTTCCAATGTAGTTGAGTTGGAATTTAAAATTGAAACGAAAAATATTGTTTCGTAAGTAGTGATTAACATGATTACGATTTTATTATCGAGTCGGGATTTGAATTTAAAATTAAAAATAAAACGCAAATGGTCCAGTCGCGATGTATATTGTTAAGCACAATTGTGATATTTATAAAATTAAAATCAGTTCGCATTGTTTTAGTTGCGATTGATAATTTAAGAATAAAAATAAACTCAACGCAATTTTTATTGGTTTAGTTTAAATTCAATTTGTATAAAAGGAAAGAGGAGATTGTTTAATTAATCAATGGACAACATTAATTATATAAAAATAATTTTCTTGGATAAATAGAATAAATAAAAGTCAATTGCGACAAGAAGAAGGACTGACATGCAAAAATAATTCATTTAGAGTGTGTTCGAAAACCAAATATGCGAAAGTTATAAAACTGCAACACATATTAGCTTAAAATCAATCGATATATTAGGTATGCTTGTACACTATATCGTTTTTTTAATATGAATCTGAATAACACGTTGAATGGCTCGTACCGGCGATGGATCTTTGAAATGTCTGCCTAATCATCTATTGATGGTAGTATCTAGGAATATCATGGTTCCAACGAGTAACGGGGAATAAGGGGTTCGATCCCATAGTGGGAGCCTAAGAAACGGCGACAACATCTAAGGAAAGCAACAGGAGCGTAAATTACCCAATCCCAGCACGGGGAGGTAGTGACGAAAAATAACAATACAGGACTCAAGCAGAGGCTCTATAATTGTAACGTCTGGATATATTTTAAAACTATGCTCTAATGACATAGCTGATTTTAATTGCGTATTTTGATGTAAAACTTGATGACATGAGACTGATGCCTAAAGATATAAATGCTTATATTGAAGTATCGTTTCAATGTGGTTTTTATTTGATTAGATTAGTAGCATTTGATCGAATCTGGCATGCCAACTTGATCAACAAGCTCGTTGCGTACGGACTTCATTCCGCAGTCGTTTTTAAGATCCTCCACACCAGTCGTGTGTGGTATTACACATTAATTAATATGCCAATAGCAGGACCGGAGTACGAGGGCTTGTTACAAACGTAGATCAAAAACTAAAAAACAATTTACAAATCCACAAAAATTCATTCCTCCATGCGGAAAATGTTTAAGAAATACAATATGCATAACCCGCACTCTTATTAGCTTTTAATTTAAATTAAAACTGTGTTTACTATTATTTCCAACAACTCCCCATAAATTTTAATTTAACTTTAATCTGAAAAATTCAACAGCGGAACATGACAATAAAAATAGATTTTCATGACTGCTAACGAACTTCTAGCTCAAAGTAACAAACGGTGTTGGAATTCACTTTTATCAGGCATAGATAAAACAGATAACAGATATTACATAGTTATGAATTATGATCAAATAATAACTTACCTTTAATTCCTTGGTTAAATCAGGTTTTGTATGTTTCATCCAAGCAGATTCTGATATACATTCGTAACCACACTCGACACATTTATATGGATTTTTATATGAGCTTTTATCAGATACCTATAAAAGAAAAGAAATGTGAAAAAAAGGTTACATTAATGAATTTATATCAAAGAACTGTCAAAATCACGAGTAACCCTTTATATAGTTTTGCGGATGATAGGTCACAAATTATTCGTCCTCTATCATCAAAGGGTTAAATACATGACCAACAAATCATGCCCACCGAAGCGCAACAATCAATGTAAAATAGTACTTTTCCCATATGGGCCATATGGGAATTGGACTAACCAAAATTTGGTGAATTTTAATTAAGAAAAACAATGTTATTGAATGTTTCTAGTTTGAAGACCGAGTTGTCCAACTATATTTCTATCAATATGAAAATTGGGAGTTAGCATTTTCATTAACATTTGTTGGACGTTGTACTATTTCCAATGACTATCTTTGAAACGCTCATTTGATATCAAAGACAAAAAGCAAGTATACAAAGCTTGGCGGCCTCCATATGTAACATTAACAATGCTTCATTCCATATCAATTACTTAACATTTATAAGTCCTATATTCGTCTCTATGTGGAATATTGTCATCATGTTTGGCCCTCATGCACTCTGTTCAAAAGTATGTTATACGAAGTGTGCGTCATCGAAATTTAACATCAAATCTTGATTCCCTTCGTTTCGTCGCACTGCTGCTGATCTAGTCGTTTTTTAGGGTTCCGTATTTTGAAAAAGTAAAAACGGTACCATATTGGTGAGACTTCGTGTCCGTCCGAATTTCTACACAATCGATTTACTCACAAACTATAAGTTCTATCAACTTACAATTTTCTACAGTTATTAAATGTGTTTTCGCACGCCTGCTGAGAACAAAAAGATTTCAAATTTTTGTTTTTATTTATATTTTATGGACATAGATAAGGAGATAGTAAAACAAAAGTTTTTTTAAGGAATCGAGTTGGTTTAGAAAAATCGAAAAAGATGCAAATATTTCAAAAAAAAATTCAATGAATTTTCGAATGCTTAGTTTTTGAGTTATTGCCATAAATGGTTGTTTTTTTCCCGTTAAATAATTGTGAAAATTTTTTAGCTATGGACGTTCATAACAGACGAGGATTTGTTGCACAATATAAGCTATGTTTTAATTGCTTACAACAATCATGAGTCAATCGAGATATAGATACAAAACCTGTGCAGCGAAACATCACAAAACGTTGCATCAAGAAATAGTTAATAGTAATCGAAATGTAGCTGCAAATTTGTCTGTAAACTGTCCTAACACTTCCTCAAATTAAGATATTAATACATCGATCGCAGAGGTACACACGACCCTGCTAAACAATTGCACTTTGCCACAGCCCGAGATTCAAAATGCATCACCGAAGTTTCAGTCACTTGTACCAACTGCGATAGCGCATATTCGCGATCCCTCTGCAAAAATGCATTTTTGTATGTTATTACTAGATTCGGAGCTCAGGCTTCGTTTATTAGTGAAGCTTGTGTTCAACGTCTTCAATTATCAAGGCAAAATTCCAGAATTACTATAAAATGTCTTGCTTCTGGAACATTAAGGGAATTGCAACAGCCACTGCCTACTCTAGATTTGACAAGAACAACAACATCAAAATAAATCTTCCAATATTGCCGACTTTGCAAAATACAAGATAGCGGTAACAGCTGATGTCACAAAAATGTATCGGGAAGTGGCAGTTGACGAAGTTGATACAGAATATCAACGTATTTTATGGCGAGATGATACAGATCTGCCAATAAAGCGTTTTTAGCTATACGATGTCTACAACAAATAGCGTACGATATTAAAGATCAGTATCCAGAAATTGCTAATTCTATACTGTCAGATTTCTACGTCGATGAGTTTTTATCAGGAGCGAGTTCAGTCGAAGAAGCAAAAGAACTAAAAATAACCTAGCTTTGAATACAGATGGTTCTATTCTAAGAAAATGGAAGTCTTACATTCGTGAGCTAAATGAAAATATTTCTGGTTTCAAATCTAGCAATGTCATCTCAGTTGACAGTAATTTACAAACATCAAAAGTTCTCCGCTTGCAATGGAACTCAGCAGAAGTTAATTTTTCATTTGAAGTTAAAATATCGACGCAGAAGGAAGCCACAAAGAGATCGATGATATCACATTTGGCGAGAATGATCGACTTTTTCGGTTGGTTTGCTCCATCAATAATAGCTGTCAAAATTCTATATCAGAAGATCTGGTTGAGAAAAAAAGCATGGCATGAAATTCTACACGAAGACCTTCAAACAGCATGGGTCACTTTGAGTGGTGAATTTAAGGAATTCGAAAAAATAGGTATACCGAGATACATTCCGCAAAATAAAATAAAGCTGCATGGGTTTGCCAACGCGAGTGAACAAGCTTACGCCGCAGTTGTATATTGTAGATCCATATCAATGACAACACAATTAAAACAAATATTAGTACATTAAAAACAAAGGTACCAAGATAGCACCATTGAAGACAATTTCGTTACCCAAATTGGAACTTTGTGCCGCACATCTGTTAGCCAAATTGCTTGCTGACGTTAAACAACATTTTCCATAATCAACACCAATTTTTGCGTTGACGGATTCAGCAATTGTGATGGCCTGGTTGTCCGATCACCCGTTACGATTGAAAACATTTGTAGCGAATAGAACTTCACAAATTTTGGCAACACTACCGCGTCAAAATTGGAATCATGTGAAATCAAGTGATAATCCTGCAGACCATGCCTCTAGAGGTATATTACCATCAAAATTGATCAACTTAAGCCAATGATGGAATGGACCTATCTGGTTAAGAGAATGAAAAACAAAACTGGTCATGTGAAGGTATGAAAGTTAATCTGACGAATTTCGAAGAAAGAAAAATTAGACGTCTACTTCTGCATTGTGTTGTCGAGAGTGAAGTCATTAATAGTTTAATTGATAAACTTTCATCTTTTTGGAAGTTAATAAGAGTGTTGGCATATGTGTACAGGTTTATCAATAATATCGAATAAAAAACCGGACCTCGAAAAAACTATCCAAAGAAAACACCTTACCCAATAACAGTTGTAGAGCTAGAATTTGCAGAGGAACAATGCATAAAACATGTTCAAAACAAGGAATTTAGTAAGGATATAAGTGTTTTGAAGAAATATCCAAGGGTTAGTTCTAAAAGAAAGATTTTATCATTGTATCCATTTCTGGACAATAAAGGAATTTTAAGGGTTGGTGGAAGATTGGCGAATTCTCAATGCGAATACAAAATAAAACATCCGGTAATATTACCCAAATCTGTTAAATTTTGCAGATTAATCATTCAACACATACCTAATAAATGTTTTCATCCGGGTTAATCCTTATCGTCACATTTGATTCGCCAGAAATACTGGCTCATACATGTAAGAAGTATAATCCGGGCTGAGATAAAACATATTTAGTCTTTTTTCGGCATAAATGCACTACTGCAAAACAAATAATGGGTGAACTTCCTTTAGTCAGAGTAACACCTGCTAATGCTTTCAGACGGTCAGGAGTCGATTATCTATATTGAACAAAAAGGTTAGAGGTGCCAAAACAACAAAAGGGTACATTGTAGTATGTAGAACCTCAACAGTAGCAGAATCACGTCTTCAACGGTAGGCAGTCATACTGTAGATGTATGATTATGATTTTCAGTATAATAGACCAGCAAGCAAAATGGCAAATGCAGATGGGCTTTCAAGATTGCTATTGCCTATTAATACAGATAGATTTAGATGCAATTAATGTTGTAGATCGGGTGTGATAATAAACAAGCTAATCGCGCTACACCCTGGTTTACGCTAATAGTCTATTCAAACTTGGTAGCCAAATATTTCATTTCGAACTCTTGGTTGTGATACAAAAAAAAATAAACATGAGCCAAAATAAAAATCACAATAACAACGGTACTTCTCAGCACCATAAGACAGAAAATATTGGACCCTCAGTCCGTATTTTGCAATTGAACATTGAAGGCATAAACAAGTCAAAAACCGAACATTTACAAATAGTATTAACAGACTTCGACATCGACGTTGTAATTCTGCGAGAAACGCAAGCAGCAGATGAAGCGCAACTTACCTCTAGAGGAAACATTGTTGATTACAAATTAATTATTGCTATTTACCATCAAGCATGTGGATCTGCCACGTATTTTAAGTCAGAAATCATGAACTGCACCCATGTACTTACACAGACGGACAACGATATTCATCTTATTGTTGTTGATATATCGGACATGAAGATTGTAAACGTATACAAACTTCCAAATACAGGATGGCCAGCTGCTACTCTACCATTATTTCACCACGCAGCAATATATACTGGTGACTTCAATAGTCATCACACCCAGTGGTCCTACTCAAAAAACAATCCCAATGGGATACAACTGACTGACTGGGCGGATGGTAACAACATGTTCCTGGTATATGATGCGAACGACATGAAAACCTTTAGATCTGCTAGATGGCGACGCGATTACAACCCCGATCTCGGTTTTTTCACAAAAAATGAACAACGTAACCCTATTCTAATATCTAGGGCTGTCTTACAAGGTTTTCCACGCTTTCAACATCGTCCAGTAATTCTTGAGGTAGGAATTCAAATCCCACTCGTTAACTTTACTCCTAAACCTAGATGGAATTTTAACAAAGCAGACTGGGATAAATTTAGGTCGGAGTTAGATGCAATAATTCGCTGGATTCCACCCATTCCTAAAAATTAAGATAGGTTCGTTGGAACCATCATCTCAACTGCAAAGAAATACATCCCCAGAGGCTTCCGAGAAGAATACATTACGGCTGGAGTAGAGAGAGTGATAAATTATATGAGGAGTACCTTAGTAGTGGTGAGACAGACGTGGCTGATGACTTAATTTACTCACTGGACGCCGCGAGGAAACAAAAGTTTCGCTGTTGAAAACATTGATTTTTCCCAGTCTCCTCAATGTGACTGCGGAGCTCCACAACAAACCATAAAACACATTGCAACTGTGTGTCCAATTCGACGATACAATGGCGACATCTCAGACATGAAATTGGCAACTCCCGATGTAGTAGCATGGACTCACTCGATGTAAACATCCAATGTTCAAATATTTTAATATTTTACTTTTTAATTTTTAACTAAATTACGCGCAATCAAATCGATTGTAAGTTCATTTAATGTGTACTCATGTTTTGTTTTATGTAGATTTCATAGAAAAATCTACCAATTTTAAGTTTTATTTTTATTTTTAATGTGTCACAACAAAAACCATACGCAAAATAAAAAATGTTGTAGATGTTGAAGAAAGCAAATGTGAAATTCTAGTTAGTAGGAGTAATATTGTAAAATGTTTAGAAAAGGATGAAGTTTTGTTGCAGGTAAGTAATTTTGTTATGAATGGGTGGCCTAATACGGTAATGCGTGGATCAGAATCCTACTACAAGGTTAGAAATGCGTTAAGCGTAGAAGATGGGTTACTTTATTTTGGCATCCGACTAATTATCCATGAGAAGTTTGTAGCATATCTGTTAAATGAACTTCATAAAAACCATGACGGCACTGTACGAATGAAAATTCTGGCAGGTAGTTTGTTTTGGTGGAAAAGTATGAACGTTGATATTGAAAATAAAAGTAAATCTTGTTTTATCTGTGCATCGGCACAATATGTTTGTAATGCGAAAAAAGTAACGCCATGGTATAGGTCAGAAACCCCTTTCGAAAGAGCTCATATAGATTTGTTTGAATTTGGTAAGGAGAAGTTTTTGGTTTTTGTCGATTCATTTAGTAGATTTATTGATGTCAAACTCATAAGAAAATCACATGAATTGCAGATAATTGAAGAGTTGTTGAGTATTTTGAAGCATTTTGGTTTACTAAAACAATTGGTGTCTGATAATGGACCTCCGTTTAATTCACATCTTTTTGAAGAATTTGGTAGAGCCAACGGTATCATAATTTCTCATTCACCAGAATCGAGTCGATTTCCTTATCATCCAGAATCGAAAGGTTTGGCAGAAAGAGGGGTACAAACCATAAAATCTTATCTGAAGAAATATCTATTAGAGTCTGAGACAAGAAAACTTCAACTAATAAAAAATTAAATAGACTTTTGTTTTCATATTTTTCATTTAACAATACTCCATCATCCGTTACTATGAAAACTCTATATGAAATGATTTTTAGTTACAAAGTAAGAACCACGCTGAATTCTATCAATCCTAAGGTAACTGATGTAAATAAAGAATTAGATCAAACAATTGAATCAAAGAAAAATAAAACTGTAAGATTTAAGTTAAACAATGTAAAAAGGGGAAAGACAACAAGGATCATAAAAGCTATTGTTTTAATGTTGGCGATAAAGTTATGTATCTTAGTCACTATAAAAATTGTGTTATTAATCAGTCTGATATAATCTATTGTAAATAAAAGTCATAGTCATAAAAGAATAAAAAGTTTATATTTAATTAATACATATTACGTCAAATTATGCAAATTGCCAATTTCGGTTAACGAATGAGTCGTTAACGTGGGGGGAGCATGTTAACGCTGTTGTTAATACAACAAAAATAACACAAATGCCAACGAGGGTTAACAATAAATTAATTCAGCAGAATTATTAATTTCTTTACTTGTCAACCAACATGCACTTCATCGATCTCTTTCTTTACCAAATGCGAACAGAGAAAGATCTCTACCAGCGAATCTAATCAACTCAACACAAAAACAGAACTATTATAAAAGACAAGTTTATAAAATAATAATTTGTATTTGCTCCTAATTTTTAAAATAAAACAAACCAATTCATCAATCAACTAGAATAAATAAATTTAATAAAACTGTTATTCTAAAAATTTGGATATTTCTTTGTTGAAGTGTTACAGTGGCAAGGTGCGAAAACAACAACAGCAAACAAAATGATTGAAGTTTTAGACATTTAACAATTCATTGATTTTTTTTATTAATTTTTCGAATAAGTTTTTCTGTTTTATTTAAACATATTAGGCGAAACACCAAATGAATTTGATGAATCATTGAATGATTTAAGTGTGTAATTATCATAAAGTTGTATTGAATGAATTAAGAAATAAAACTTTATGAAATACATATTTCTGTAAATGAATTAGCCAAAAATAAAATCTAATATTAACTATGAGTTTTAACGAATCGAAATGTCTGAAACCTGAAACAATAAAACATTTCAGTAAAGTTGTAGAAGTTTGTATTAATCTTACATTTTCAACTAATATAATTTAAACTAGATGAAAATGCGACTTTATTTTTTCTGTGTAGTAAAACTGTTTATAGCTAATGTGAGCCAATTGTTTTTAATTTGGGTCTCGCTGTTTTGTGCAGGAAACCGTGTTGTATACTTGTCTAAAATTTCATAACTAGGACTCATAATTAACGGGTAACGTTTATTTTAGTTTTGTTTTTTTAATAGTCAAATAATTCCAAACAATTCAATTTAAGGACTTACCTTCGATTCGAACTTCACTGGTACGCAAAGATGATTCATGAAACCAAATTTATATGTAAACTTTTTATAACATTTGGAACAATGAAATCCCGTATGCACTCTCATGTGTATTTTTAACCTTGATTTATCTGTAAAACTTGCGTAACAATATTCACAATCATAACGATTTTTGACAAATAACCTTGTTTCCATTTTCTGTGGAAGACAATAAAAAATATTAAATATTAAACAAAAAACTTTATTTGTCGATTTCATTATTGTATTTAATTGCAATTTTGTATTATATTCAATTTATTTTCAACTTTATCAATAGTCTGGGCCCATGTCGATTTCTTCTGATGTTCACCAAATATTTTATACTTTGTGAGTCGTCTGTCCTTGACGAGTCCGAAAATTTGTGTTCTGCTATTTTTCTCAAATCGGCCGCTTTTTCGTTCGACAAACGACGAAAAATGCCGATTGCTCGGGATCTAGTAATTTTTTTTACTATGGGTGTTTAGAATTTGTTTTGTCTGCTATTGTCTAGTCCGACAACCCAAACATACTTAAATGTTAGTTGTCGGACTCGACAATATCAGACATATTTTGATCGGACAAGCTTATCCTTCTGTTCTAAAACAAATTTCCAACCTCCACTGTTAAAAAAAAATGTGGTAGCAAATTCACAAGATCGCGGGCAATCGGCATTTTTCGGAGCTTCTCGAACGAAAAAGCGGCCGATTTGAGGAAAATGGCAAAACAAAAGTTTTCGTGCTCGTCAAGGACAACCGCCCCACGAAGTATAAAATATGTGGTAATTCTCATATGAAATCGGCGTGGGCCCAGCGACTACAACTATTGCAACGTAATATTTAAAAAAAAATATTATTTTGTAATATTTAAAAAAAAATATTATTTATAGATGAGGGTGTGAATCGAAGGCAAGATCAAGTCCAAAACTCAAAGCTAAGGTAGACACGTACGCTGATAACTTAGCATAGTTAAGGGGATGCTTGATCGCTAGTACGGAACTCTGGATAGAGGGCGTCCTTTAGTTGCAATATAGCCTTACCACAACACAGGGCTCTGTTGTGACATACCTTTTCTACTCCCTAATTTTCGTCCAACCACTGTATGTTTAATTATTTAGTTTAAAATAAAGACGAGAGTAGTGCTTCTCTAAACGCATTACCCAACCCATTAAATGCAAACTCGTGTTCGCTGGAGACGAAGATCGTTCCTGATTTATCAGCACATCTTCATTCCGGCAACATAAACAGAAGTATTAAGGTCGACGAAAGTAAACCTCTCACCATGCAAGTAACCATCACGTCGGATATACATGAAAAGGTAGTTAATATCCACGTATCCAATACAGTCGCAGTAAGTGACCCGAAACAGGATGTTCCTCGATCCGACAATCAATCCCAATACCTTCTTGCCACAAACAGAACGCGCAAGGGGGCACTAAAAAAAAAAGGCCTCTCTGAAGAGGAAGCCATACAAGTTAGTACCCTTCTCACGCACTTTGATTTGACCATTGACCCTGGTTAAAGGTTGCATACCTATAGAGCTAGCTCTGCAGGTAGTAGATAGAAAGAAGGGCATAGGTATCAAGAGTAGCAAGATGGTCTGATCCGAGGAATCGCTAGACTCTTCACAGTCAGCTACATCTGGATTCAAACGACACACGTCATCTGCCAGCGACTGACCACAGCATGGGCTAGGGGATACTAAAAGCACATCCAACAGCAAGTACCTCCAACATTCAGCGATATCGCCAAGCGCATCAAAGTGTAAATCGCTACCGAAAACTTTCCAACCACCCTCCTGAGTTTTGAGCAATTCAGCGAGCTAAAAAGACAACTCATGGATTTGATAGTAGAGCAAGGATTCGAGTGTTTCGAGCATCCGAGAAACATATCACAAGATGAAAATTCAGGTTAAACTGGATCTGCGATACCAAAAGAAGAAGTACCCAGTTGTACCGAGAATGTGTTGGCAGCTGGAAGCACTACTTCAGGGCTTTCGGTCGCAAGTGAAGAACCATCCACATCTGTAAGG
The DNA here is from genome assembly GCA_963693315.1 of Diogma glabrata. Classification (NCBI taxonomy): domain Eukaryota; kingdom Metazoa; phylum Arthropoda; class Insecta; order Diptera; family Cylindrotomidae; genus Diogma; species Diogma glabrata. The sequence goes on from OY856188.1 coordinate 105,888,067, forward strand.
AGCATTTCCAGCTCGGTGTATGCTAACCTGAAAACATCGACCAAATCCTCCTTAATCAGAGTAAAACAACTACGTATTAAAATCATCAAACTAACCCCGAACGAGCGAATTGTTGCGTCAGTAACTGACATGTCTCGGATGTAGCTTCTATGTCAGACCAAGCATACATATCCTTCAACATAGAACACCAACTGGAGAGTCTTCATTCCCCATGAAACCTGATATTTTGTTTTTAACAGAAACGATTATCAGTGCGCGTGCTGTGACCTTAGATAAAAACAAATACCTTTGTCCCAATTATGAACTTGAATCCTCATTCTACATTAAGCATGGAGTTTGTGCTTATATTAGGGATACTATACCATATGTGAGATTAAATAAATTTGAATTAAATGCAAAATTTCACAATATGGTGTCACTAAAAATTAGTTGCCCAAGTCAAACGCTGTTTGTCTTTGGACTTTACCGTTCACCTAATTCACCTGAGAACTCTAATTTATTTCATGACTTATCTGAGAAAATAGATAGGTTGGTTGAGTATCCTAATGTAAAGTTTATAGTCCTTGGAGATTTTAATGTCCACAATAAAGAATGGCTTACACACAGCTCTAAAACTGACGAGGTTGGTAGACAGGCTGAGTTGTTTGCTCTTTATCACAATTTTACTCAAATAATAGACCAGCCAACCAGAGTTCCTGACATTCCTGGTCAAAGTAGTAATTTGCTTGATTTATTTTTGACAAACGATCCATATCTGGTTCAATTTAAAATATCAGAACCATTGGGTGGTTCAGATCATAATTTGATCTCCACACAACTAAATATACAAATTCCAAAACAATTTAAAGCGAATCCACGCAATGTTTGGGATTACAAAGCTGCGGATTGGCAAGGACTTAAAAGTTTTTTTAGATGTTTTCCTTGGAAACGCTATTGCCTTACCGGCCAAGACCCAGACATAGCTGCATCAAATTTTTCTGAAACTGTAATTGATGGTATGCACAGATTTATTCCTAATAAATTGATCATTCCGAAAACTGATCTATGGTTTTCTAGTAAATGCAAAAAAGCTATAAAAGTTAAAAAAAAGGCTTTTCGAAAGTTTAATCAAAACAAAACCGATGAAAACCTTAGACAGTACCGTAAAGAGAGAAATTTATGTCGTAAGTTAATAGATGAAGAGAAACATCTATTTAATAGGAAAAAAGCGTCTAAATTCGCAGAACATCCGACTGGTTCACGCAATTTCTATAAAGCCGCAAAGGGTGTCCAAAGCAACTTTTGTAAATCTTCCCTACCGCCTCTTGTTAATAGAGATGTCCCTATCATTGATCCAAAAGAGAAAGCTAATTTGCTTGGGCATTATTTCTCTTTAAATTCTACTTTAAAAGAACCTAATTTCCAACCTAAACCTATTTCTAAAGTTTCTTATAAAATGAGGCGGATAATTTTTCGGAAAAACATTGTTCGAAAAATGCTTTTAAAAATCAATACTAACAAAGCAACAGGCCCTGATTTTATTCCTCCGATTATACTTAAAACATTTGCTAGGGAGCTAGCACCAATCCTCACTAAAATTTTCTATTTATCATATAAGAAAGGAATTTTTCCTGAAATTTGGAAAATGGCTAGTGTACAGCCAGTTTCGAAAAAGGGCAGTAAGACTGATCCTACGAATTACAGACCCATTTCAATTTTATCGGTAGTTGCTAAAATTTTTGAGAAATATGTCAATTTTAATTTAATGAGCTTCTTAGAGTCTTCCAAAATTATTAATGAGAGACAATATGGATTTCGAAAAGGAAGAGCGACGGGAGATTTGCTGTCTTTTGTCACTCATATCTGGAACAAGTCGCTTGAAAACTTTGGAGAAACATTCGGTGTTGCTCTTGATATTTCCAAGGCATTTGACAAAGTTTGGCATAACAACCTTATATGCAAATTGAGATCCTATGGTTTAGACGAGCAGCTTATATCTTGGACACAGAGCTTTATATCTGATCGAAAATTTCGCGTCAATGTTGACGGTGTATCATCGAATACTTTTTCAACTAATGCAGGAGTTCCTCAGGGTTCCGCTTTGTCACCAACTCTTTTTCTTATCTATATTAATGATTTGTTGGACTCAACGGTTCATCCTATACATAGTTTTGCTGATGATAGCACGCTTCATGCGTCTCATGAAGCACCTATATTATATACACCCTTAGCGCTTAGTGAGTGTAGGTCAAAATTGATAGATTCCCTTAACACTGATCTTAAAACAATTATGGATTGGGGTATTGCTAACAGTGTTGAATTCAATACAAGCAAAACACAGGTTTGTCATTTTTCTAGGATAACGACACCCAATCCTTTTCCATTAACATTTGGCCCCAAAAATCTTTTAGAGAATGAGTCTGTCAGACTTCTAGGAGTTGAGATTGAAAATAATATGAAGTGGAATTCTCATATTTTTAATCTGGCTAAGAATGCTGTTCAAAAATTAGGATTTTTGGGGCGATGTCGTAAGTTTTTCGATAGCGAACAACTTCTTTTAGTTTATAAATCTTTTATACGTCCCTGCATGGAATACTGTTCTCACATATGGGGTGGAGCTTACTTGAGTAGCCTCAACTGCCTTGATTCTGTACAGCGTAGAGCTATTAAACTCATTGGTAACCCAAGTCTTACTAACGGTCTTGATTCCTTGCAGCACAGAAGAAATGTTGCTGATTTGACTATATTTTATAAATATATTATGGATGAACGAGCTTCTGAAGAGATCAAATCGATTTTACCTAAATCAGCAAACCTTTCGCGTCACACCAGAGCAAACGTAGCAGCGCATCCCTTTACAGTTCAAATAATTAGGTGTAGAACTGTAGCCTTTCAACGTGACTTTTTCAACAGAGTCTCTCATCTTTGGAATGCCTTACCTTCCTGGGTTTTCCCCGATGAATTTAATCCTCAAGGCTTTAAAGTTAACGTTCATAAATTTCTCAGAGAATCTTAATCTGCATTCCATTCTTATCCCTAGTTGGCATGGTATCTTCGGATATTCAGAGACGTTAATTTATAATTTATTATAATTAACACTAAACATGCCTAACTTTGAATAAAAAAAAAAAAAAAGGAACCCCAGGAAGACCGATTGGGATCTCTTTAAAGTACATTTTCGGGATAATGTAGGCGATTGTGGCAGGATTAACTCCACAATGGAGCTCGACTATGCGACAAACCACCTACAGGATGTTATTACAGGATGTTACTAAAGCATACCACCGCAATTCACCAATTGCCAAGTCTAAAAGCACCAGAGATGTACTTTGGTGGAATGACAATTGAAAGGATGAGTAATAAAGTACGCAAGCTCTTTAACAAAGCAAAAAGAACAAACACCTGAACGGTATATTAATCGGTTCTTACTAACTACAACAAAGAACTCAGACGATCGAAATGGAATAGTTGGAAAGAGCTTTGCGGAACGATTGACAGTCTACCGGCTGCAGCTCGACTCTAAAAACTGCTTGCGTCTAATCACACAAACCCTCTGGGTTTAATCTGTAGGATAGACGGTTATTATACTACCAGATCCAGACGGTAGAGAAACTATTACAGACCCACTTCCCGGACTCTACATGCGTGAGCTCAGAAGAGGAAAATATACCAAACTCTGGTACGTTGCATCCTGAAACTAGGAAGGTTTCAGACCAACAAACTAACTGAATATTCTCTCCCAACAGAACGATTTGACCAGTACCCGATCTTCCTGCAAAGAGTTTAAATACCATTCTCCCATACCTCGAGCATCTGTTGCGTACATTCCTCAGACGTGGAGAGAAGCTAGAGTAGTATTCATACCCAAGCCAGGCAAAAAATCGATCGAAGCCAAATCATACAGGTCAATAAGTCTTACATCTTTTCTTCTAAAAATGATGGAAAAGGTACTAGACTACTACATTCGGCATGTATGTTTTAAGTGAATCCCTCTCAACTCATGCCAACATACATACAAAACCGAAACAACTACGGAAACGGCATCGCATAAAGCCGTGAAAGCCTTTAAGAGCACATTGACATACACGGAGGCACTTTCATGCACATTTATGGATTGGACATACAAAGGGCCTTTGATAATATTCCAGCTAAAATTACAGCTACATTAGGAAATACATCGGTTACTGCTTCTAGAGGATCTCCCCAGAAAGGGATACTATCTCCGTTACTCTGGCTGAAAGTCGCTGATGATCTTCTAAATAGGCTGAAAAATTCTGACTTAACCACTTTAGGCTGCTTCGACGATATGGTGAGAAGTCAAGGTGAGAAGTAAACTTAACTCTCCCGTCGGTGAACGAACCCAGACAGTCCTGGCCTCGTAATGAATAGGTGCAGCGGATTTGGGGTGTCTGTTAATACTAGGGTTTCTAAATATCCGACCTATTTGATTATCCGGATATCGAATACATAAACAATAAATTATCCGGATAATCCGGATATCCGGATAATTAAACAATAATTAAAACATGTTTTTTACTTTGCGGTATTTAAATCATTTATGTATATTTTTCGTGTATCTATATTAATTAATTTTTATATATAGTCACAAAATAACAAAAATAGTAACAAATCAAATTAATCAAATTAACAAATAAAATTATTGATAAATTTAATTAAATTAATGAAGTTATTGATGCATTTATAAAAATGCATATTTTAGAAAAATTATTGCATTAATTAATTAATTATTACAATGTCTCGATATTGAATCGAGTTCTAATTTTTGTCTTGGTAAGACCAGCAATTGAAAATACCCGCTCCGTTGCAGTCGATGTAGGTTTTATTTGTAATAATACGCAATATAGAATATTTAAATAGCCCTCCGCTTTTTATAATTATTTAAATAAATGAAATCTTTTTTCAGCAATATGGAACTTCCTTCATTCTGCTTCTCAACATGAGTAATTAAAGCAATAGCATTCTCAAATACTTTCTGCAGTTGCGATTTCTTATACAAACTTCACTTCTTAGACTTTCTTCATCTTCACTTTCAATAGTAATTTCATTAGTGATTTCCTCAGAGTCATAATTTAGAAGTACAGCTCTCATAAACTTTAAAAAAAATAGCCAACACTTCAGATTTTATTGACAGGGCCACAAGTTTATAAAACATTAGTTTTTTAAAATTAATATAGCATTAAATAAATATTAGTAAAATATTTTTACACTGCAGATTCACGAAGTGTTTCATAAAATATTCAATGATTACAGTTTTCAAAACATTAAAGTTGTAAATAAATTTTTAAAACTTGTAGTCACTTCACTGCACTAACAAACTTTGCAACGCAAGTTAATAGTTATTTGAACTTTTCAACGCAATTTGATTATTTTTTTACAAAAATAAATGGTTTTTTAATATTCGGATAGTTGCAGAAAAGTATCCGGATAATCGAATAGTCAAAATATGGTCGAATAATCCGGATAATTCGATATCCGGATATCCGGATTAGAAACCCTAGTTAATACATAAAAATAGTACCGTAGTTTTACAAACAAAAGGAGTTTTAACTTCTTCCTCAATAGCAAGCTCACTTGGAACTCACACGTAAAACATATCTCGAACAAGCAAACGTACAGAAACCTGTACGGAAAAACCTAAGTATTAAGCACCAAAATGATACTTTGGTTACAACTTACATCAAAGTAGAATAAACCCCACACTGTTATACGCAGCTTTGGTCTGGTGGCCAAAAACAAACCAAATATCTGCTCAGAGTCTTGACAAGAATACAAAGACTTGTGTGCCTCTGTGACACAGGTGCTTGTAGAACCACACCAACATCTGCAATGGATATACAAACCTGGTAACCTAATCAGTCATCTAACGATCCTCTCGGAACTGCAGAACGAAGTGAAGAACTATTATACTTCGGACTGTATGTCAAATATCACTGATCTAGATAGACGGTTGATTGTCGAAATAGAGGAGAGGGAAGGGAGCGAGTGATGAGTAATGATTTGTGATGATTTATAAACACTACCATTCAATGCCAGTATCTGGTATACGGATGAATCCCGAACCAATGAAGAAACTGGTGCAGGGTTGTTTGGTCGTAGGGTCAAACGGGCGTTGGCACTGATATACACATTATTTCTGATAGTCAGACGACGCTGTTTGCTCTGAAGACGCGCTTCAATTTAAAGTTAACATGGGAATGCTACCAAAATCTACAACAAATTTCAGAAACTAGCCGCGTTACACTTAAGTGGTAGCCTACAGGAGTAGTTAGCAATGTAGTAGGAGAACTACTCGACAAGAAGACGCCACTCTAAAGTTCATTGGACTAGAACCGTGCTTTGGATTAACCAAGAGTTTGTTCAAATGCGTGATCCAAAACTGGGAAGAGGAACAAAATAAACAAGTATGGAGTATGCGGTAAGGTCTACTGCATTCAAAAATGTTTCTAGGCAGCTTCCCCGTCTCCCCACTTAAAGCAATCGATCTTGAACGAGAGTCTCTAAAGATACTAACATGGTGCGTCACAGAACAGAGTCCGATAAATCACCACCTTAACAAATTTGAAACCATGGAACACATTATCTACAACTGCGCTGAACTTGGATGGCGCAAAAACATTAAAAACGGTAAAGGGAGACTAAAACTTTCTCTACCAGAAAAATTTAGTCCAAGCCGGCTAATTAACTATGTTAAGGGGCTCGGATTTGATCACATTGTACATTATGCGGTGAGTGATGATAGATATTTGCCGGATCGAAGAAATTAGTCTTCATATGGATTTATGTGTGTTCAGATTGTTATAATATAATTTAATCATTGGTTGTGCGTGGTGCATTGTTAAGTTCAAATCATGATTTGCAATTTCTCAAAAATTAACGTATCATAGAATCTCTCCTAAATTGTTTAACTGTTTCGTGATGATATTGATATAAAGTGAATTGACTCAGAAAGAACAATTTTTTGTTGTTTTCAAGATATCATAAAATAAATTAACTCCAATACTAACTTATCATTTTTTACTTTTTTATCTTGTCCTTCTGCAACAAAAATTATGCTAACAAAAAATCTTGATTACTTACTGTTTTATTATTATCACTATGGTTAACCCTCAGATGATGTCCCAAACAAGCTTTTGAATAAAATGTTGCTTTGCACAAATGACAGTTAACCTTAAACGTAAGCCAAAATTGTAATGTCTTTAATATGTTTGTATTGTTATTATTTAAAAAAAACCTTACACAATCATTTGTTAATTTATTTATCATATTCATGTGTAGTTTAAAACTACTATTGAATTGAAAACGTCTACCGCATGATGGACATTGACATGAGTTCTGGAAAATAAAAAATAAATAAATAAATTTTTTAAGCAGATATTCGTAATTTTTCAAATCTATCGGTATAATTGATAATTGGAAGCTGGGTGTAGTATTAAAACATCTGTTTGATTGCGGTACTACCATAAATTTCCAAATTTTGCGTTCAGCTTTTCAATTAGCAAATGTTCAACACGTCACAAAAATATCGGATAGATTAATCTTGCAAATGCAGATATTATTAAAATTTTCAATTTTTTCTCCATAAATAAACTGTTATGTAATGTTACGAACTTGTATTTCTCGATTTCAACACTTGTTTCATCTGGAATATGTGTCGGATTGGCTGGAGTTTTGTGAAAAAGTTGAATTTATTTATTCTCCTAAGTTTTAGATTTAAGATATTTTTTCCAACAATCAAATGCCTTTTCCTTTTTAAAATTGTCTCCACTTCAAACAACAGATTGTTATTTATGCAAGATCAACCAAAGCATTCAAATCTGTCGCAATTTGTTAGATGTGTATCAAAAGTTTGATTGAAAATTGCATTGTTAATGGGACATACAAAACTTAGCGTGGTTCTCGATACTTTCTCTATTTATTCTAAACACAATTTTGAACAGGATGGTCATTTTGTTGTTTTTCCTTATTACGAGATATTAACATGAGGTGTTCTTCTTTATGTGTCAAAATAAACAAACAATATTTTTTACATAAGCGAAAGCAAGACAAAAATATATTGCATTCACTTATACAAACAAACTTAACATCTCATGTTAATATCTCGTTATGAGAGAACACAACAAAATGACTATCCAGATTTAAAAATTCTAGACATTTATTAAATGTTAGATGCAACGTGAGATATTACATTCTACTGGATAACAGTGAGATATCACTAGCTAAAATGGTGATTTTCTTAGAACTTTTTAAGTATTTTTGGACACATATTGTAATTCATACTACACAACACATTTTATTAAAAAAAAATTAAGAGGAATAAACAAACAATATAATGATCGAGATTATGACCTCGAAAAAAGTTTCATTAAATTACAACGCTTGAATGTATGCAAGGATCGATTTTACAAATATTTAGTATAATTTATAATTTTACTTACTGATTGAGCTGGTTCTAGCTGATGTTTCTTTCTAAGATGATTAATTAAGGCAGATTCTGTCAATAAGTATGTCCTGCATCGGTGACATTTAAACTAAAATTAAAACAAAAATGATTAGTGTAAAGTTTTGAGTTGAGTTGACAAAAAGTATTGTTTTACTTTAAAATAAACGTACTTTCTGCTTACGTTCCCGCATCATATGGCGTTTTAAATTATCTTGTCCTCGGGAATTTGTATCACTAAAAGCACATTTAAACGGTTTTTCATTGTTGTGAATAAACATATGATTTTTGAATGAACTATACCATACAAATTTTTTACTACAGTTGTCCCAAGAACATTCATATTTAAAGTTTGACTGTAAATAACAATAAAAAGAAAAATAGAAATCATTTATTTTTTGTTTTTAATAATTTTTAATTCACCCTTAACACTGCCAAAAAATGTATGTATCTGTTTTAATTTGCATATACTAAACGAACATTTTCTTATATGTAGATTTCCTAGACGTTTTGTTTCGAATCAACATTATATTAATTTAGGTTGCCATATATTAGTTTATTATTATAAATAGGAATCGCCCAGTGGCCGAAATTCGGCCATTGTAAATAGAAATTGTAAAAAGATCGCCTAACAAAATAGCTACAAAACATTATTTCAGAGTTTGATTAATTGATATAATTGATTTTGAATTGTCTATTTATCTACTACTCAAGACCATTCCAACGATATACATATTACCACACCTTTGATGGGACAAATATTTTAAAATTGTACCACAAAAATATTGCTTACGTATTTATATATAGATATAAATTAATTTTGAATTGTGAAACAAATAACTTGAAAAAAAAAAAGTCAGACAAGTGCGAATAAAATTCGCTCGTCAAGGGTTCCGTGAATGTAAAAGAATACAATATCAAAAACTATTGACAAAAAGTTGTGTTGTAATGTCCTTATATTTCCAGACCATAGACGCATAACAAAATAATTAATGTTTAATCGTAAATGTCAATAGTAAATTGTAATCAAATCCACATTGATCAAAAATAACTCAAAAAATGTTACATTAGGTTAAATCTCATCCATAGATGTTTATGGTAACTCAAGAAAGATTCACCAGCTTGTAAATGGTTTAAATTTGATTATTTTTTCGGTCAATCAAGTGTTGAAATTTAGGAGGGGTAAAGAGGCTACATACTAAAAATATTTGTTTTCAATAACACAAAAACTGTGCACCGCTAAGTTCTAAAAAAATTGTAATGTTTCTTAAATTAAGTGCTCCTTCATACGACACCCCATTCGCTTGGGTCAAAAGTGGTTTTTTTTACTCTCCCCACACCCATCCCCTAAACACACAGAAATATAGTTATTTGAGACTTTGCTATGATTTTTATTCAAAATTTACAAATTATCCTGTCTCTGCGAATTTTTTCAAATTTTTCTGTCAATCATCGTCGAAACATAGGGAGCGAAACGATCTGAAATTTGCACTTTTTTGATAATAACTCAAAAACTTTACATGACAAAACTCTAAGAAAAATTGCAATGATTTATAAATTAGGTGCTCTTTTAAATGACATCTCACTCGCTTGGGTCCAAAAAGATTTTCCTTTACCCTCTTTACCCCGGTCCCCTAAACACACAGAAATATAATTATTTGAGACCTCGCTATAATTTTCATACAAAATTTACTAAATTTCATAGCTCTGTGAATTTTTTCAAATTTTTCTGTTCTCTGTGAATTTTTTCGAATTTTTTCAAATTTTTCAATCAGTGTCGAAACGTAGGTGGGGGGAACGGTCTGAATTTTGCACTTTTTGGTCCATAACTCAAAAACTGTGCACCGCAAAATTCTAAAAAAAATTGCAACAAATTTTAAATTAAGTGCTCTTTCATATGACACCCCACTTTTTTTTACCCTCTTTACACCGGTCCCCTAAACACACTGAAATATAATTATTTGAGACCTCGCTATAATTTTCATACAAAATTTACCAAATTTTCTAGCTCTGTGAATTTTTACAAATTTTTCTGTCAATCAGTGTCGAAACGTAGGGGGGGGGGGGGGGGAGGGGTAACGGTCTGAAAGTTGCACTTTTTTGAAAATAACTCAAAAACTGTGCATCGCAAAATTCTAAAAATAATTGCTATGTTTTCTAAATAAAGTGCTCTTTCAAATGACACCCCACTTGACATCATTTTAAATAGTGATTTTACCCCTCCACATATCCACCCCCTTAATAAATCTAAGAATGAGAATATGACACATTTTTATATTTTTTATTAAAAACGTACTAATTTTTCTATCATTCCAAATACATTTGAAAATTTTCGATCAGTTAGGTTCGGAGCTAATTGAGGTAAGAAAACACGAAAAAAACGTCATTATTCCAAATTATACAAAAAATGGTGAGGGGTGTAAAATTCCAAAATAAATTTTTAAGGAATGCTGAAATGAAGTCCTTTCATATGATACCCTACTTGAATCTATAAAAAAATATATTTTCTCAAAGGTCTCACATCGTACCCCTGTAAACCAAACGAAAACCACTTTAGTTTTATTTGTATCCGTCATTTCATGTGAGCAGATTAGTTTTATACGCATCTCAAATTTCAAGTCCATAACATTTATAGTTTACGAGATAATCGATATAATGTGAAAAATTCGTTTTACTCTCAACAATAGTGTTCCGTATAAAAAACGGAACCCTAAAAAACAAAATAACCGAACCAAAACTCATAAAGCTCATTTTTCCTGAAAAAATCATCTAAATTCAAAAATAAGTATTTTTCGGCACGTCTACTTTTCATGACCTTTCCAACGATATACATATTGCCACACTTTTAATGGGAGAAATCTTTAAACATTGTACCGCAAAAATATTGCTAACGTATTTTAGATTGATTTTGATTGATTGATTTTGAATTGTGAAACAAATAACCTGAAAAAAAAAACAAAATAACCGAACAAAAAATTCAAAATACACACCTATCACATTTTTGCCATTTTTTCTGAAAAAAACGTCAAAATTAAAAAAAAAGTATTTTTGGGCACATCTACTGGTCAGGACCTTCCCAACGATATACATATTGCCACACTTTTGATGGGACAACTATTTTAAAATTGCACCGCAAAAATATTGCTTAAGTATTTATATATCGACTAGGAATCGCCCAGTGGCCGAAATTCGGCCATTGTAAATAGAAATTGTGAATAGACCTCCCAACCAAATAGCTACAACACATTATTTCAGAGTTTAATTAATTGATATATATTGATTTTGAATTGTGAAACAAATAACTTGAAAAAAAAAACAAAATAACTGAATAAAAAACTCACAAAACAAAACTATCACATTTTTGCAATTTTTTCTGAAAAAATCGTCAAAATTCAAAAAAAGGATTTTTCGGCACATCTACTACTCAAGACTTATCCTACGATATACATATTGCCACACTTTTGATGGAGCAAATATTTTAAAGTTGTACCGCAAAAATATTGCTTACGTATTTATATATAGATATAGATTGATTTTGAATTGTGAAACAAATAACTTGAAAAAAAACAAAACAACCGAACAAAAAACACAATTATCACATTTTTGCCATTTTTTCTGAAAAAATCATCAAAATTCAAAAAAAAGTATTTTTCGACACATCTACTACTCAAGACCTATCCTACAATATACATATTGCCACACTTTTGATGGAGCAAATATTTTATAATTGTACCGCAAAAATATGGCTTACGTATTTATATATAGATAGATAGATATAGGTTGATTTTGAATTGTGAAACAAATAACTTGATAAAATAAAAAAACTTAAAAAAAAAAAAATAGAAACGACTTCAAAAAAATACAAAAGAGGCACAATAAAGTGAAAAATAACTCAATTGTTGCTTTTAGAAACAAAAATACGTTACATTTTGTTTATTTTAATTTAAATATACATTACTATAGACAAAAAAATTACGCTATTATTTAATAATTTACTTTTAATTATAATTTACTTTTTATTATAATTATTATAGTTATTATAGTTGTTATAATAGTTATTATATTTTAAAAGTTATTTGTAGTACAAAACTGTTGGAAATCGGTGCTAAGCCCGAGACATATTAGTCGGTTTTTCGTCAATGTGGCACCGACTTGGAACAGTTTAGTACTACAAATAACTTTTAAAATATAATAACTATTATAACAACTATAATAACTATAATAATTATAATAAAAAGTAACTATTTTAATATAGTAACTTTGTATAATAGCGTAATTTTTTTGTCTATAGTAAGGTATAATTAAATTAAATTAAACAAAATGTAACGTATTTTTGTTTCTAAAAGCAATAATTGAGTTATTTTTCACTTTTTTGTGCCTCTTTTGTATTTTTTTGAAGTCGGTTCTATTTTTTTTTTAAAAAGTTTTTTTATTTTTTTATTTTTAGTGTAGTCATAAAGCAAATGTCGGCCAGAAAGCGTTCTAAAAGCAATAACTTCAAATGCCGGAAAAACTATCATCAGTGACAATCTTTTAATTATGGTTTTGCGATTTTTTGCACAAATGGCATACATATTTCCCGTGATAGGAAATTATTTACGATAACCTTGAAGATTAAGGCAATATAATACTGCCCAAAACATCCAAACAGATTAATATGTTTTGACAAAATCAGCGAAAATGCATTAAAAATGTGGTTTTTTCTAATTTTCTGAATAACGGTATTTTTCACATCATAGAAAAAATTATGGGACCCTCTGGAAATGAACCCAAATAGAATAAAATTTAAATTATCCAAATCGAACGAGCCGTTTTTGAGAAATCGGTGTACATATATAAAACAAAAACCTACAGTGAAACATTGAACCAGCTCCTTCTTTTTTGAAGTCGGTTAAAAACAAAATAACCGAACAAAAAACTCAAAAAACAAAACTATCACATTTTTGCCATTTTTTCTGAAAAAATCGTCAAAATTCAAAAAAAAAGTATTTTTCGGCACATCTACTACTCAAGACCTATCCTACGATATACATATTGCCACACTTTTGATGGAGCAAATTTTATATAATTGTACCGCAAAAATATTGCTTACGTATTTATATATAGATATAGATTGAAGTTCGATTGAATACACGTTAAATATCTTTATATATTTTAACACATTATTTATTTAATTAATTATTACATATAATTTGTGTAATTACATTATAACACAGGCCACTATCTTTGAGTGTTACTTATTCTACAACATCACGTACACCGAGTATAGTTTATAGCTTTTATATATTCGAGCTATATAATAATTTGATTTATAGCTAATAGTTCACGCTATAATTTTAAGCACAGTAGAGTAATTAGAAAGCCAATAGCTAGAATTTCCCGCTGTATGGTTTTTCAAAGCGTTCAAGAGATCCTCCAAATTGTAGTATCTTGATTTATTTATTTTTATAGAATTTTGGTAGTTGTTGTTAATCCAGTTAAATAAAGTTCTGGTTACTGACGATCCAGTTGATAAAATATTGCTTTAAGTTAAACATGCAAAATTTTAGATATGATTGACAATTAATTTAATTTGTTGCAAGTGTATAGTAGTTTTATATATATAGTTGAGTTATTTGTTGACGATTATAATAGAAAGAGTTTGGAATGCTTCATTGCTATTAACCTTCACAAATACTATAATCAATTCTTCATTTTATTTCACTTTTTATTTCAAGTATTAAAATAAGTTTTATATTAATTTAGAATACAATAAACAACACAGAAGAGATAAGCAGATTTTTGAAAACAAACCCATTTTTTATTTAAGATAAAATATAATAAGGGAATTTTTAATTATTTTATTGAAATTTGGAAAAACAAACTTTATTCAAAAAAAGAAAAACCAGAACTCTATATAAATCTATTTTGTTTTTTTTTTTTAAATTTTAAACGATAAAAAAAAATCGCTTGCTAAAATTAAATTTTTGAAAACATTTTTTTTAATTTAAATGTTCGCCAAAAGTTTGCTTCTGTTTCTTTATTCAATTGCACTGAATATAGTTTTACTTCTGTTTCTTTATTCAATTGCAGCGTCAAGCGCTTGGAATATGATATGTTTTCATATATTTATTTTAACGCTGATTATGTTAGAATGTTATAAAAGTATAGTGTAGTGTAACCCTTATGGTTAATCACTACAACATAGACGCAACGAAACACAAAACAAAATTGTATTCAACTTGAATTTACTAAGTATTTTAGAGCAAAACCAGTTTGTGATAAGTTGAAGAATAAACTATTTCAAAATTTATGTTGTTTGAGCGATCTTTGCACTCCTTGAAATTGTATTTACAAGTTATATTTTTTTTTAATTTTTATTTCTTTTTTACTCTAGAAAGGGTGAATTATTTATTTTATTTTAAAGTAGTGTAAACATTTAAAATGCTCTAAACATAAAATTATTTAGAGGAAATTGGTTTAACTTACATGTCGTTTTGTACTTGGTATTCTGTTATCATCTATACTCGAAGAAGCTGATGAGTTACAATCACTAGAATAATTATTGAAAATATGTCTTTTGTTCTGCTCTGTAACGTGAGCTTCTTCTTTGGTTATTGTTTTCTTTTTAATCTGTAATTGAAAAATTGAAATACATATTAAGTAAAAAACGTAAAGGTAACACCCAGTATTTTTAGTAACCTACACAAGTTTCATGCTTTTCTATCACAAAAGAACTATCATAACTTTCGTTTTTTGGTTTCTGATCTATGTTTATTACTTCAATTCTTTCTTTTTCGTTTTCCCTTTTGGTCTGTAGCTAAAAAAAATATGCATAATAATTAAAAAATAATAATTCTTAAAATCGGATGGTTCTCGAATGAAGACAGATACAAGAGCAGAAGTGTCGGCTCCTAATATGAAATTAAACTCCGCACAACTGCTCTAAGTCTGGTTTACTCAGTGGCTGAGTACAGCGCACCAGTCTGGCTGAATAGCACACATACTAAAAAAGTTGACTGCCAGCTGCATGCCGCGATGCGTACTATAAGTGGTACTATCAGGTCCACTCCTTTACCTTGCCTCCCTGTGTTGAGCAATATCGCTCCACCTGCACTCAGACGCTCGCATGCACTCATGCGTGAACATAAAAAGGTAACCAACAACATCACGTTACCCTTGCACGAATATTACGGTGACCACACTCGTTGTCGATTGAAGTCAAGAAAGCCTCCACATAAAACTGTCAGCAACCTGCTGGCAACTGATTTTATTATCTTGGATGCCTGGGACACCTGGCAACGTTACAACACAACTGGCCTTTCTATTACTAACCCGACTTCTACCCAACCTGGTTTCGATTTGCCTCGTCATACTTGGACCACACTAAACCGAATAAGAACGAATCATGGTCGTTGTGCTGATTCTTTCTACAAGTGGGGCATTTCAGAGTCCCCTGAGTGTGACTGCGGCGCTCCACAATAAACTATAAAACACATTGCAACTGTGTGTCCAATTCGACGTTACAATGGGAACACCTCAGACATCCATTTGGCAACTCCCGATGTAGTAGCATGGATAGACTCGCTCGATGTAAACATCTAATGTTTAACTGCCCAATGTTCAAATATTTTACTATTTTACTTTTTAATTTTTACTTAAAAGACGCGCAATCAAATCGATTGTAAGTTCATTTAATGTGTATCCATGTTTTGTTTTAGGTAGATTTCATAGAAGAGTCTACCTATTTTTTAAGTTTAATTTTCAATGTGTCACAAAAAAAAACCGTACACTAAATAAAACAGGCGTGCTTTGAAATTGATTGATGATCCAATATTAACATCGGGTATGGATTCGCTGCATCATAGAAAAGCGGTTGGAGCTCTTACACTGTTTTACAGATACTACTACGGTAAATGCTCTAAGGAAATTAATAACCTAATACCTCCATTACGAAGATCTTCACGAGCCACAAGACAATCTTCGCATTCCCATAAGCATACCTTAGAGGTCTCTTGTGTGAGAACATCTAGCTATAACAACTCTTTTCTTTCACGCTCCGTATACTGGTGGAATCGATTACCAAATAATGTTTTCCCTGCTTCGTACAATCCCCAAGCTTTTAAATCCGCAATACATCAACACTGTCGCTCTAATCCTATCCCAAGTCCCTAAATCCTAACCTTCTAACTTTCCTTTTCCAACGTTAACACGTGCATCAAGCATTAGAGGTTTATAACCTAAGTGATTAACCTGAAGTATAAAAAAAAAAAAAAAAAGCCCTCACCTCTTTCATATGATGATTACCCTGAAGCACCTGTCTTTGACGAGTCCGAAAACTTTTTTACCTGTCATTTACCTCGATTCGGTCGTTTTTGCGTTCGGCAACCACCGAAACATGGCGATTACGCGGGGTCTTGAAAATTTACCATCGCAATTTTGTTTTTTATTAATGGCGGTGGAAGGGGTAAAATTTTGTTTTAGAAAAAGAAGGGTAATCTTATTCGACAAACATTTGTTTATTATTATCGAGTCCGATCATTAAAATTTTTGCATTTTTGGGATTTGGACTCGACAATAGCAGACAAAATTTTGATTGATAATCTTATCACACCTCCCGAATCGAGGAAAATGGCAGATACAAAAGTTGTCGAATTCGTCAAGGCGCCTCACGAAGTATGAAATATATGGTAATCATCAAATGCAAGTGACGAGTGCCTGGTGACTAATATTGAAATATGCATTTTCTCTAACCGTCAAGTCGCAATTTTGACATTAAAATCTCCGTTCTTTGGAGACTGGTAAGGTTCAAAAATTCTAAAAGCCCAAAACCGTCAAAAGCCCAAAACCGTCAAAAAGTTTCCTGCAGTAAATGTGTCACGTTTATGTAGGAACCCAGTCACACAAGAAAATGCTATTATCGACACTTTAGCTTAATGGGGTGTCAATAATGTTTGTTAGACCGGAACCAAGGGTCGAAATATCTAAAAGATTGCTAAAAAGTAATCGGTTTACGGTATTATTACTATATCGGTATATATTACTCCACATTTATAAGTCCTATATTATTCAAGTTGGAGGCTCTGAATCTTCTTCCAACCTGGCTATTTTGGACTCTATTCAAAATGCTATACGAATTGTGGGTGATCAAAATTTAACATCAAATCTTGATTTCCTACAACACCGTCGCACCATACTGTTGCTGGTCTCGTTGTTTTTCGTTACAAATATCATCACCGACAGCGCGTATGAAATCAGATTCATCATGCCTCAACTATATTCCTTTTCTCCGTTTTACAAGCCAATCGGTTTGTGCAAATAGACAAACAGTTGACATCACTCACTGTCATAGTTACAGAATGCAGAGATTTATCCGTGCATCGTACAAATGGAATGCTTTGTCCGAATCAATAGTCTCGGGCGCATTCAATCCACAAAAGGTTTTAAAAAATGTTCATCAACATCTTATAACGAATGTTGTTGCGGGACCTATGTTTAAAGGTATCTATATGTGTTGTGACACACATTGTAGTTCCATATAGACAACACTATTTTAACACACAACATTAATATGTTTAGCACAAAACTGGAAAATCTGTTACTGGATTAAGAACTACTTATTATATATACATTAATAGTTTTAATTTTATATTTACTTACCGCTGTTTTCTGGAAAATATGCGCCACCATGAAATGTTGTTTTAAATTCATTTTTGATCGAAAGCATTTATTACAGTTAAGGCACCTAAAAGGTTTTTCATTATTATGAGCCCGCCTGTGATACACTAGCCCAAACCGTGATGCGTATTTTTTGTTACAATTTGCCACTGTACAAGCAAATGGCTGACTACCCTTTAAAATAAATAGAAGGATTACAAAAATTCTTTTGATAATGAGATAGAATAGAATGACGATATAAAGAAGAATAATCATATAAAACAATAATATTTTGAACAAACTTTGGTACATGTTTCGGGTTGGATAGGTGAATTTATCTGTATATACATTTTGCAATGTTCTAAATTTTTTTCATGTCTAGAACGGCCTGGATCATAGGACCATTTCATAGCATTTAAAATTATCGTTATAATTTGTTATGTCATTGAAAAGGAAATTCGTTATTTCGTTAAATTAAATAATACAAATCCAATCTCTATACTAAAATATTTTATTTTTAAAAAATTCTGATTAACGTTTAAGAGAAGTTATTGAAGATCTGGAACATCGAATCCAGCCGCCGATAAAATAAGAAATTTGAGAACAACTTTTTCCAAATGACCAAATTTTTTGTCATCTCAATCGGTGACATTTTCTCGTTTATATTAATGTCAATGTTCTAAATTTTTTTCATGTCTAGAACGGCCTGGATCATAGGACCATTTCATAGCATTTAAAATTATCGGTTGTAATACCACGAGTCATTGAAATTTTTTCGAAAATTTTTTGATTTTACGAATTAAATTATTTAGCAACACTGCGAATCAAAGCGCACAATAAACCACGAGTCCGAAGGACGAGTGGTTTTAGTAGTGGTTTGATTGAGCAGTGTTGCTTAAAAATAATTTAATGAGTAAAATTGAAAAATTTTAGACAAAAATTTCAATGAAGAGTGGTATTTAATGAGATAATTTTTTTTAAATTATAATTTTATTTAAAAGATAATAATTATTAGTTTCTAAATAAAGTTTTTTCTACAAATTATTCAGCTTATAAAAAATTATGTAAAATTGCAAATAATAAAAATTTCCGTTTTCATTCATAAATGATTGCTTGTTTATGTTTATTTGTCAAACATAAATTACAAATTTATAGCATTTATGCGCCTACTAAGATAAAATTATATTTCATTTTGTTAGAAAAAAAAATGACAACAAAGAATTTTCATAACGACAAAGCAAAATTATCGACGACAAGAAGAATTGCCGACAGTAAAAACAAAGCCTACTGTTTAAATACCATAGTTTGTATGAATGAAAAATAAAATATCTGACAGCAAAAAAAAATTATCGTTATAATTTGTTATGTCATTGAAAAGGAAATTCGTTATTTCGTTAAATTAAATAATACAAATCCAATCTCTATACTAAAATATTTTATTTTTTAAAAAATTCTGATTAACGTTTAAGAGAAGTTATTGAAGATCTGGAACATCGAATCCAGCCGCCGATAAAATAAGAAATTTGAGAACAACTTTTTCCAAATGACCAAATTTTTTGTCATCTCAATCGGTGACATTTTCTCGTTTATATTAATGTCAACGTCTCTCCGGATGGGATTAAATCGTCTATGAATTTAACTATCTAGGGTTAACTATCTGGAGACGAACGAAAATTGTATTTAAGGAAGCCTTTTTTCTAGAAACAAACATTTAAGATGGGAATACAATAGTGTAAACTGAAAAAAATTATTGTAATCGAAGGAGAATAAAAATTTTTTGTTTTATTTTTGGACGCTGGGTTTATACTTAAAATATCTACGATCAACCGTTGAAGTTTTAAACGCTATTGAAAGAATATTCTAAATAAAGATATTGTTGGCTGTACTGTTTTCCTGTTGTGAAACAATAAAGATGTTGAATACATTAAAACACCTGGGATTGATGCTTATCAATCAGTGATCGAATTGGGTGTTAGATTGATTTGAGAAAAGATGAAAAACGTGACAACATAATATTGATTTAAGTTAGACGTAGCATAGCAACGATAGAATTCAATTATAGAACCAACATAAAATTCTAAAAATATTGCAAAAATTATAACAAAAATTAAAAGTTTTTCCAAAATTCTAAAAATATTGCAAAAATTATTACAAAATCAAAAATAAATTTTTTTTTTAAAATTCCAAAAATAATTCAAAATTATAACAAATTCAAAAAATGTCTATATCCAATATCTTTTCAATTACATTTATGTCATAAAAACGGCAAATTTTTTTTTAAATTTTTAATAAATGAAATCATTTTTTGACACACTTGACATTATTTTTTTGACAAAATTATAATGCCATAATTCTCAATAATAATAATAACAAAAGTCATATAAATAATTAATTTTATTTTTTTCCAAAAAAATGGTAATAAAATCAATCAAAATCTTTCTTTTGACAGACTTGACAACATGTTTTTGATAAACTTATAATGCAATAATCTAATTTTGGTCTCACATACCAATCCCGACCATCAAGATTTCTCCGCATTCTTTGTTTCTACTCATTATTACTTGAAATTAAAGATTTTTATGCAAAAAATATGCATATTTGCTTGTTTTGACACCCTTGACGATTTTTTTGACACACTTCCGGTACAGTTATCGAACACATCGTCCTTTCAGCTCTTACCATTGAGTGTACCTATTTTTAGAAGCCAAAATTTTTAAAATCCCTTCAGCCGTTTTCTAGATTTCGTCGGATGTGACGGACGGCCGGCAGACAGACATACATTTTTTTTTTTGCTTTTTTAGAATCAGAAGGTCCTAAAACGTCGTGAAATGCCAAAAAAGTGGGGGTAAGAATTTCACTTTTAGCTCATGAATGTAATACTTAGATCTTTCAGACCGAAGTAATATTGCTGATGAGAAAAACCATAATACGAGCAACATTAAATAATGAGAAGTTAAAATGATAGTAAATTAATAAATCTTGCTTACGTCTAATCCATTTGCATTCACTTTATTCGAGTCTGTTAGAGCATTACTATTGAAACCATCCAAGATATCGGTTATTTGCGTTTTATGCTGAATTTCATCATTCGATTCTTCAATTTTTTGTTCGTTTTCACATTTAATCTGAAAATTTAAACGATATGCTTTAAAAAACTATACGCATTGTCTCGTTTTATGATATATTAAAATTTACCTTCTGCAATATTTCAGCACCTTCATCATCACTTTCAATTTCATTCATTTCTGTTGCTGTTTCTAATTTATTTACTGTTGCATTAGCGTCATTCTAAAATATTAAGAATAAAATATTGAGTTGGCTTGTTTATATCATCAACATATTTTAAGAAATCAAATTAATAAAATATTAGGACGCTATAGATTCGTCGCATACAAATAAGATTCGATGGAATAATTCAACTAATTAACAACAAAAATTTGAATGAAATGTTCAATCAATACAGACGACTTAGACTCTTTTTGTCTACCTCTGTTGAAGAAAAATCAGAGAAATTTTTAGTAAAACTGGCGCTCGCTACATCCGATAGTAGAATTTAAAACGTTAAACTAACTTTACACAGGAATGGTGTGCGTGCTACCCAAAAGGTAACCGTTTTAAAACCGATTAAAAATTCAAAGTGGACTAGTCCAATTGTTATAGTTCCTAAGCAAAATGGCGATATTCGAATTTGTATAGACAGACGTGTCAGAATTAATAAATATATTGATACTAGTCATTACGCCTTGCCTCAAATTGAGGATATTTTTGCGAGTCATGCAAACGCAAAATATTTTTGCGTAATCGATTTGTCTGGTGCGTATCATCAATTGCCTGTTATCGAAGAAAGTCATCAGTATTTAACAACAAATACACACTAAGGTTTATATCAATATACGCGTTTGCCTTTTGGAGTTTTAAGTTTTAAGTTTTCCAAGTCTATTTCAGTCAGTCGTCACTCGTCGATCAAATTAAATTTGGTATAGAAATTGTATGCGGTTATCTGATGATATTTTAGTAGGAGGTCGAACGGAAGAGGAATGTTTTCAAAAATTGTTAGAAGTATGTAAACGTTTAACTTGTTAGATATATATGACCCATCCAAACCTATAATGACATCTTCAGATGCTAGTCCATACGGGGTAGGTGCGGTTTTGTCGCATATTGAAGATGGTCATAAAAATCCTGTCCTATTTTGCTTTTAAACGTTTCCATAAATATATTTATGATCACAGTTTCAAAATTTATACAGATCATCAGGCCTTATGAGAAATTTTTCATCAAAGGGAAAATTCTCGAGCTGTAGCAGCTGCTCGTCTTCAAGGGTGGGCAATAACTTTATCAGCGTATGAGTATGAGCTGGGTATAGGAAAGAATCAATGTCTGTCTAGATTTACCAGCACTGAAGTCGATGAAAATAGTTGTAAAAAATTTTTAAATTTCTCGCCAGATTTGCCATATGACATTGTTGAAATTTCTTTTAAAACATCAAAGGATGAAGTTCTTAGCGAAGTTTTAAAATATAGCACCACTAACTGGCCACAACAAATACTACAAAATCTGAAATCATACTACCGTCTTCGTTATAGCTTGAGTTCGGAAAATGGTTGTTTATTTTATGCTAACCGAATTGTAATTCCAGAAAGTCTCTAACCAAATATTTTATTATTTTTACCTCAGAATCATAGCGGTATTGTAAAAATGAAATTGTTAGCTCGATCATATGTTTGGTGGTACAGAATCAATCTAGATATAGAAAAAAGTGTTAAATCATGTGAAATTTGTCAAGTTACAACAAATGTACCAAAAGAAAATCAAACTTCGTCATGGCCGAAGAGTGAATTTCCTTTAAACGAGTACATTCAAATTTTTTTCATTTTTCGAAATTTGAATTTTTAATTTTAGTCGATTCTTATTCTAAACGTTGTGACGTCATGCTTTTGAATAATATAAATGCTAATAATTTCATTAAAAAATTAACCAAAGTTTTTATTATTTTTGGTTTGCCATCAAAAATTGTACGGATAACGGTATACCGTTTTGTTCACATGTATTTGACGATTTTTGTAAAAGGCAAAAAATTGAGTTGGTACATAAACCAACATAAATGGATTAGCTGAACGTAATGTTCAAACTGTCAAAAATGTTTTTAAAAGATTTCTTCTTTAAAATCCAGTCGAGGATATTCAGAAAAAAATAAATAAATTGCTGATAACACAAAGAAATACACCTAATACTGTTACAGGAAGTTCTCTAAATGATTTTATTTTTTCTTTCAAAACCAAATCGTTGCTGTATCTTATAAATCCAAAAAACGAGTAGAACTCAATTTAGACCAAAATGGTGACGAGATTGAAAGCTTCAATAAGGAACATCAATTGCGTAACTTTTTTCAACAGGTTAAAACCTTAAAGAAGGGACCTCAAACTAGATCGACTGCTATTCAAAACGAAGGTGGGATGCTACAAGTAGAGCTTAAAAATATTTTAGATACTTGGGCCGCTTTATTTGAGAATCTTCTCAACTTAAGTGACCAGCAACAAGTCGGGCGACGGGAAAAACTTATTCGTGCGTCAAAGGTTCATGTAGACGAACCCACAAAAGAGAAATTCGAAGCGGCGCTGTCAAAATTAACACGCAATAAAGCACCTGGTATCGACGATACGACTCATCCGAGTGTTGAAACTCTATCCTTAAGATTGTTTGAATTTGTTCAATAAGATCTGGCGGACTGAAACCATGCCACAGGACTGGAACTCAGCCCGATATTGCGTCTATGGTCGAGGATGTCCAGAGAGTTTGTTAAATTAGCATCATCAATTAACTTGCATGCCCGACGCCTGATTCTATACAATGCGACTAAATGAGTTTTTGCTGCCAAATTATATTCGATATGGGGCCTAATAAAAGCTTTATATATAATCAGTAATTCAGCAGGCGTAAAGTAAAATTTGCTTCTTCTTAGACAACCTAAAGTTAGCCGCATTTTTGGCTGTTAAAGTAATATGGTCTTCCCAAGAAAGTTTGGAATATATTTCTAGACCGAGCATGCGCGCCGATAGAGAGTTGTCAGTTGGGTAACCCTCAACGCTAGGTCAAAAGTCTCTGGTCTCTGGTCTGTCGCATTTATGCGTATAAAGACACGCTTGAAATTTAGATGCATTGAATGCATTTGACTTTGAGTCAAGAGTCAAATACTCTGATACATTATGCACCCATTACAGCATTTTCAGAGGAAATTTTACAAAATTGACAATTGCCCCAAAAATATATGTTAACTCAAGTTCTGCAAAAATTTTGAACAAAAAAAAACAAATATAAGAACAATATGATCCTCACCTTCACTTTAGCACTACCATGAACATTCATGTATTCTGCCAAATATTTTGCGGTAAATTCCTTTTCACGTGTGTGAATCTTTGCGTGAATGCGTAATGATCCTTTTCGCTTGTACTTTTTATTGCAAAATTGACATCCAAATATTTGCTATGCACAAAAACAAAAATTAATCTGTAATAAAGTTTTTGAATATTTGATAGACTAACGTTTCTGGTCATTACGAAAATTAGAAAGTAATAACCATTATATAGGACAATATAGATCTTTAATAATTATTGCACAGCTTACCGTTTTTTTAGGTATGCTGGTATTGGTGTCTATTGTATGGGGTTCTGGTTGTTTTTGTGGTTCTGTTTTCAAACCGCAAGTAGTTTTTGATATCTAAAATTAAATTGAAATTCATAATAAATTTCCTATGATACTTATGAAAATCTTACCTCTTCATGTTTTTCAAAATGTTTCAGTTTCATTTTTCACAAATATTAAAAAAAGTATACAAGTGAAACTGTCAAAAATGACAATAATTTTTGATGTTATATTCCTATAATCGTTATTTTCGTTATTTTCTAGACTCGTTATATTTTGTTTCCACACAAATGAGACGAAAAAAACAAACTTGAACAATAGAGAAACAAAATTCAAATCGTTTATATGTGAACTGCCGAAACGGGATGAATCCACTTTTTAGAATTATACAAGAGACAATAAATTAAATATTGAATGAAATCAGGGGCGCACACAGAAAAAGTTTTGGGGGTCCAAAGAATTTTTTTTTAATAAAAAGTGTTTTGTAGGAATTACAACAACAGACATAGATACATTTTAAGACCTAGGTCCCACAACAACATGCGTGTTGAGGTGTTGATGACTGCTTTTTAAACCTTTGTGGATTGAATGACCTGGGACTATTGATTCGGACAAAACATTTCATTTGTAGGATGTAGATCGGTGTATTTCGATCGGTTGTTGATCTTTTGTTTCGAAAAACGTATTGGCTCTCAGATTTCAAATATTTGTCTTCCAACAATTTTTATATGTGTTTATCGGTGATGCCAGACTTAAAAAAATAAATTGCCCGTTGACGTATCAAAACATTCCGATATTTTTCCGTTTGTTTAAGGAAAAACTTCCCATCAAGCTTTGAATAAAAAAATATACGTATATATATAAATCCAATTGTTTAAACGAAAAAACTTTAAAAACCATCATTATAACAATATTTGTTTTGACTCTTCATACAACATGTGGAATAAGATGGAATTGTTATGAAATGGAGCATTAAATCTATTAAAATTGCAAAAGACGTGTTTTAAAAAAAGCAAATATGCCCAAAAATTTTAAAATTGCATTACCTCTTTTTCGATACGTAAACGAAATAATGATACAAAACATTCCATTATTTTAATATGTTCATTCATAATGCATCAATGCAAAAAGAGCAGCCACCTTGTTGTTGCAGGTGATTTTATTTATCGTTTCGCAGTGTGAAAATATTCCCGAAACTCAGAGAATATGATATTGCTTTTGGAATTTTTGAAACGCTTGTTTCTATTTCTCTAAGAAATATCAGAACATCAACATCAGAAGGCTGAAATTCCATGGATTTTACCGTATACTAAAGCCGATGAATGGCAGATTCATTTAAACAAAATTATTGATTAAGCAACATCTTTTTGGAAGCATAGTAAAAGAATAATTTTTGCGATCATTTTGAAATAAGTTTTAGTTTAATACACTTCTACAATTAAATGAGAAAAAGCACGCACTTGCCAAGTTTTTACCCGCCGTCTCGTTTTAAATGAAGTATCCTACAAATGGGAAAAAATCAGGGCATTGGCTAACTTCCAGCACGAAAGAGGAATATCCATCTAATCTAAAGGATTTGTAGAAAATTTTGGCAACAGTAGGTGCAAGTTCTTTTAAAACTGGTTTTAGAATAATAGGAGGAATGTTGTCCAGACCGGAGGCTTTGCTGGTATTTAACTGCCTTAAGATTTTTTCGATAATTGTGGATTTGAAATAAAGATCTTTCATATTAACTCCTGAAAACTGAATTTGTTGTATTTCTGTAGGAGTTTCTAAAATGGTCAAGTTCAAAGCAAAGCGTCCCGCGAACAATGTGGCTTTTCTTGCTGGATCAGTGACGATACGATTGAATCACTGTCAATAATAGGAAAACAAAAATTTGGTACCAGACTTTAAAGAATTAGCACTCTAAAATTTTTTGTCAGAAACTGACATCGTAGAATGTTTTGCCGCTTTCGCTCTATCAATTCCTGTTTTTTTTTTCGTTTTCGATTATCTGGTTTGATGACCTATTGGCCTGTAGATATTGAAAACGATTTAATGGATTTTTGTTATGGATCCAAATTTTTGATAATCTATGTTTGTTTCTAAGGGGCAATGTGGCTGCCTTTGAAAACAAATATTTTTGTTGAGATTTCATTATTGAGAAGGGAACGGATTTATTAAAAACATTCTAGCTAACGATTACGCCGTTGAGGCGATGACACGATGAAGTTTCAAAATTGAAACTTCTTCATCAGTTATTTTTTTTTACTTAAGTTGATTTTTCCACTGTCAATAGACTCCATATTATGGAAATGTTTTTACATTATTTGGGATTTTTTGCATTGAACTTCTAGACAATGCTTTGTGTGAATTCATAGAATGGCAAACATTTCTATTCTAATTAACATCCTAAGTCACGATTGTATAGTCATTATTTTTGGAGATAATTTCGTAATTCCAAGATACTGGTTTTCGAACTGCCTTTTAATAATTATAGTGGAACTTAATAAAACACGTGTTTGGTAATTGAGTTTTATTTTATTAGTACAAAAATAATGACATGACAGTTTATACATAGGGTACAACAAAAGAACAATAGTATTACATGATTTACAGTATTCTGTAATCGTTGACCAAATGGAAAGCGCTGATGTTATTAGAGTCGAGCTTGTGGTGAATTCTGATAAGATAACCTTTATATGCATCTACAGGCTCCATGGTCGCAGTCAAGGTATGTTTACTAATGAATTATCTCAATACCTAAGTAGAATCAAATCCAAAAACTTGATAGTATTGGGTGACATAAACATAAATATCCTAAACCAGTCAGTATCATCCACTGAGTATCTTTTTATGATGTCATCCTTTGGACTCGACTCGTTGATTAATGAAACCACCAGACCTGCAAGTGGTACTTGTATCGACCACATTTTTAATCGTCAATCGTTGGACTGTAGATTTACCCTATCTACTGAAGTCCTGAATTTAAACGTAACAGATCACGCTTGTCTTTGCTTAAACATCCAGTACAATACCATTGTTTCGAATACGAAGGATGACTTGTGTTGTAGTACTTTCAAAGAGGTAATTGATTATAATAAACTAAACTGGGTGCTTGCTAAAGAAAATTGGTCTATAGTGTATGCGGAGAGTAATCCTTCATTTGCGTTTGATGAGTTCATGAAAATTCTAACTGCGAACATAAACAATTGTCGTAAGAAACTTAAAGTTAAGCATAAAACTAAAAAACTACAGCCTTGGCTTCCTGATGACTTATATACGAAAATTCAAAGAAAAAATGTTCTCCAAAAACAAATTAAGAAAACCGGCTGTTCTCTTTGCTTACAAAATCTAACAAAAGAAATTAAAAAGCTAGTGAAAATTGAAAAAGATAATTACTACCGAAACATTCATTAAATGTGGGAAAGATATCACGGCTCAATGGAGATTGGTCGACAACATCCTTGGTAGTTCCAAAACTAAAAAGGTACCAATCACAAAGATAGATTGTAATAATGGCTTAATCACAGAACCCGCAGAAATTGCACAATGCTTTAATAACTTCTTTTTTAATGTGACATATGATCTTAGAACTAAAACCAATAGGCGCATAGGTATACAGTTTTTTGAACAGGAGATGTTTAACCCAAAAACTTTCTTTTTCATCCCTGCTACATCAACTGAATTGCTTTCAAGCATATCCCAGCTCAAAAACAAACCCTTACGTGGATATGATGGACTTGATAACATTACTATTAAGTGTATAGCACCTTTGATTGTGGATGTTTTAAAGCATATTTTTAACACAAGTATGGAATGCGGTATTTTCCCAGATAGTTTAAAAAAGGCTTTAATTGTTCCCATTCACAAAAAAGGTGATAAGGCATTGGTGGAAAATTATCGCCCAATCTCATTGGTCTTTTATTAGTAAAATTTTTGAAAAAACTCTTAAAACAAGACTAGTAACATTTCTAAATATGTCAGACTTCCTTAGTGGGGCTCAGTTTGGGTTTAGGGAAAATTATGGATACAGAAAATGCGCTGATAACATTTTTAAATCGAATTTTTGCCAGTATAAATAAGAACAAGTTCACTGCTAGCCTGTTTATCGATATCACTAAGGCGTTTGATATGGTTGACCATGAACTTCTTCTTGATAAACTGCACAGAATTGGGTTTCGTGGATGCATCAATTCCTGGTTTCGTTCATACCTCTCTAATAGACAACAAGCTGTAAGAATTGGTTTACACGTTAGTTCCTTTGGCAACCTATCAACTGGAGTTCCACAAGGCTCTGTACTGGGGCCTATATTATTTTTAATATATATATAAACTCTATCTTCAACATTGTTCTCCATGGAAAAGTTACAGGTTTTGCTGACGATCTAGCTTACACATATGAAGGTTCGAGCCAGGATATACTCGTAGCCTATATAAACAGCGACTTAAAAAAAATAAGAACTTGGTTTGATTTTCATTCCATGTCACTAAGTAGCAAATCCAGTCATGTTTTTTAAAAGTAGTAACATCGCTAACACCGTGGTCTACCACCACCACTTATGTGATGGGATTGCATGCAATGATTTTTAAAAGTAGTAACATCGCTAACACCGTGGTCTACCACCACCACTTATGTGATGGGATTGCATGCAATGGTTCCTGCACAGTTATTGAAGCAGTTAACACCTTCAAATATTTGGGTATCACGATTGATAATCAGCTCAAATGGAAATCTCATATTGATCACATCAAAGGTTATTTGCTCTGTGCAATCAGAAAGATGTATCTTTTAAGATCAGTATGCTCATCCACCATTTTAAAAATGTGCTACCATGCACTAATAGGCTCAAAACTTCAATACTGTCTAACGGCGTGGGGCTCAGCATATATTAATCATCTCTATCCGATTATTAGAGCTCAAAAGCTCCGACTTATATTTGGCAAAAACAACACACCCGTCTTTATCTCTTTTTCGACTAGCGAATATAGCCTTTTCGGCCTTTCTACATATTTTTGGTGCTGAAATTATTTTTTACATTCAGCAACAACAGAAACCTTAGAATGGTTACAGCATACAGTATGAGACAAAGAAATTTCTCCGAAGTACGTAGAGCGAACTCAGAACTATGTAGAAAATACTTCACAACTATGGCGCCGTTTCTTTTTAACTCTCTGCCATCTGAGTTAAGAGCAGTAACGTCTCTGGCTATATTTTTAGTATCTCTTAAAAAGTTTCTCATTACAACTGATAATGTGGAACAATTTTTTATAGGTAGGGCGTAACCCACTTGTATCTCTTTTTTGTCTGCTAAGTTGTTCTGATGCAGCTGTATAATAATTGACTATGAACTAATGGGGATGATATTGTTTAATGTTAACTTGCGTATAATTCGCCACTAGCTCGGATTTTCGAATTCGAACTAAAGAATTATACATAAACAGAAATTTTGAATCTCCTCCTTAAAAACAAAAACCAAAACAATTAATTATAAATTAAGCCTCGCAATTATCAATTTTAAATAGTTTTATTGTTGAATGTTTGTTACTTTGAGGGTTTTAAAATATGTAATACGAACAATGTATATAAATAAATAAAATAAAAATTACATTTCATTTATTCAACTATAGATGTCATCTGTTTATAGGAATGTTTCTAACACTCCCACTCATTCCTATAGTAGTAGACAATGCCTTCTTAATGTCTCGAACCTTTTCGTTGTTAATAGTTTCGTTAAAATGTCAGCAATCATATCAGTTGAAGGACAATATATACATCTAATCATCTGCTTTTCAATATAGTCCTTAACAAAACTAGTCTTTGTATCAATATGCTTAGTGCAGTGACTTAATTTTTCATCTTTAATTAAATTTAAACAAATTTGATTGTCCTCCCATATTGGATCAAATCATTTTTTGAAGGTTATGTCTACTAGGTTCAGCGTAAATAAGCAAAAGTGGTAATCGCTATTTTTTTTTCACGAACAGCGATCTACCGCATCACTTTGATTTTTATTGCGGTACATTTAATTATTTAAAGGAAGAATTTGTGAATCTTATGTAATAAAAACAATTATAGAAGACAAAGGAAATATTTAACTATTCTGAGTATCATTCTGAACTGGTGGTTTTTTGAAGAACAGGTCAGGACTGGTTAACGGGGAGAATTTTATGTCAGTTTGTTCGTTAAGCACTTGCTTGTTGAAATAAAAGGATTTTCTAATTTCGAATGACTCCAAGGCATCTAACTTGGGACTTTTCTTTTCTATGTGTAAAACATTTAAATTTTGATTATTACGGAAGTTGCTATTATGATTTTCAGAGATTAGATGGTTGGCAAAAGTAGAAGTTGTGTATCCTAGTTTTAGTGAACGAAAATGTTTGGCGCAACGACTGAGGAAACAACGGCCAGTTTGTCCCACATATATGGCATCGCAATCGGAGCAAGATAATTGTTAAACACCGGAGTTAGAAGTTATTTCGCGTTTCGGTTTAGAAGATTTTGTATTGTATGTTTGTTATAAAAGGCACAAGTTATGTCTGAATATTGGGAGATGTAGTTTCCTATTTTTTGACTGAGTTTACCTGTATAAGGCATCCTACGCCATTTTTTAGGGTCTGGTTTAGAACGCGGGTAGATAAGGTCGTAAGTGAGAGGTTTTTGCTTATTGCAAAGAATTTTGTATACAATTTTGTCTTCATATCCGTTATTATTGGCGATTATCAGGATTGTTTGGGGTTCTTTTTGGAAATTAGCAGGAGAGAGGAGGATTTTGATTAATCTATCTACAAGTGAATTAAATGCGGAGTGTTTGATGTTGGTAGGGTGATTGGACGTGGAATGTGTTACCGAGTCTGTACACGTAGGTTTGCGATAAATATGAAACTCGAAATGAGGACCAACATGTTTAATTGAGATGTCAAGGAAGTTGAGTGTCTTCTCGACTTCCTTCTCAATGGTGAATTTAATAGATTCATTATGAGTATTAAGCACGTTGAGAAAGGAGTCAAGCTGTCGCTCTGTTCCTGTCCAGAGACAAAGGATATCGTCTACATATCTGTACCAAAATTTAACGTATTTAGAGAGGGGAAGTGAACTATTTAAAATTTGGGTTTCAAACCAATTCATTTAATAATTAGTAACTATTAAATAATGACAAGAAAAGCAATGTCGAGATGAGTGAACTGCAGATAACACTTTAAACGTAATTTGTATTTTTAGATTCAAAATATCAACTGATGGTTGGAAGTCAGTATAACTGCGTTAATAGTATCACCATCAGGAAGATTAGAAGAACTACGTGCCTTGCGAGGTTTAATTACGATTAGTTTCAATCTTGCGGACTCGAGCAAGTAATTCCTCAGCCCAGTACAAATGCAGAATTGCACACAAAAGAAAATAACACGAGAGCGGATTTAAATAAGAAAAAAAAAGAACAGGAACTCTGACGACTCTAAAACAATACTCTTATTACTTCTTTCATTGCCTTTACGTGGTTGCGATCTGTGGTTGCGTTAAGCACTGTCATATTTCAGATCGTCAAACAGGGCATTTAAAAGATTTATGTAGTTAGTACTATTATTTTTGTTGCTTAAATTCCTGTTTTGTGATGTTGTCATCTGCTGACTCCACTAAATATTCTAACAGACTCATAGATTATTTTAACAATTTTTACGAGAATAAAACAAAGCTAATTTTATACTCAAAGATGTATTGTAGTCAAAGATTCATTCTTATTTTCAAATCATTTATTCTTAAAGTTTTATTCTATAAACAGCCATTTCAATCATCGTTCGGTAGCAGTCCACCAAAAAAAATTTAACAAGAATATTACTTAGTATTCAGACGTTTCAATCAAAAATAATTATTTCTTCTTTACAAATTGATTCATCATAACATTTATCAAGAGGTTCAGTAGTAATTGTGTTGTCACCGTGAGGCTGAAATACAAAAAATATGAGATAAAATAATTTTAGAAAAACGGATATTAATGAATAAAATAAATGTTTTTTATCATTTACTATTTAGTATATATATTGGAAAGATAATTTTGGCTTTGTGGTGTTGAATATAGTTCAAAGAAAATATGCTTACCACATCTTCGAGTTTAACTGTATTTATTTCCACCAAATCATTTTCTTCATCATTTAAATCTATATAAGTTGTGGACATTTTAGAGCTGCTTTCTGATAATTTCTAAAAAGGCAAGAATTATAATTATTATTATTTTATTCAGCTTAAGTTCTTATTAAAAAGAACTAGTCTAAATTATTTAAAACAAAATTTTTTTATCATGTAAAATTGTCAAAAAACTTCATATTAAACTTTTCAATTCAGAAACTTACTTTCAACTCTGAAGTCACTGGTATGCAAAGATGTCGCATAAATCCAAATTTATATGTAAATTTTTTAAAACATTTGGCACATTGAAATGGAGTTTCTCCTGTATGCTTTCTCATATGTAGTTTTAACGTACATTTATCCAGAAAACTTGTTTTACGATCACAATCGTAAAATTCGTTGACTTCGGTATTTGTTTTCAATTTCTGTGAAAGAAAATAAAGATAAAAATACAGTTAGAACTGTCTGAGGATGGTAAGTAAGGAAGTTTGTATCTACCAACGGGTTCCTACATTTCTCGAGTTACATTACAGCTAGTTATCCTTAAGTCTCGTCCCCCGAGTTTTACGGTTACAATAATTCAATGGTTTTTAGCCGTATCGAAACGTTGACGGGCTGAGTTGTGTGACATGTGTCGGACTTTGATCGGGTTGAACCACCAACTAGCTAGTTGGCGGTTTCACTTACCGGTGCCATTAAATTATTGAACGGATCGAGTCCTTATTGGCTCAAGAGTGCTTAGCACTTTAGGTGAGACCATCAGTCGGACCTGTCAGAGCAGGATGCATACGAATGGAATGTTGCTGATTGTCGGTAGACCTACCAATACAATCTAGCTCATATGTTTCTCAAATTGTAACAATTTCAAATAGGGAGGAGATATAGTAGAGAAATAGAGAAAAAGGCTACAGCTTTTATATAACAGATATTAACACGTTTTTCACCATTCTACCAATTGGCAGTAAAGTAAATTATTCCACTCCTTAAATACAATAAAAATTGTATTTAAGGAATTTCTTTTGCAAAACAATAGATAGTTGAAATTGGTATGCGAAATTGTGTTAAAAAATTAATTGAAAACGAAACGCAGTATCGTGAACATGAAATCGTGTAAATAAAAGTAAAGTGAATTGAAATTGTAAATAAAGTTATAAATTGTATTTTATACAAATATTTTGTGTATTATTTTGAACACTGTGTTTGTACTGTAAATTTTTACAATCAACTGTTTGAGTTTGTGAAGCTGTTGAAGACATATTCTTGTTTGGGAATATTGTTTGCACTATTGTGTTTCTGTTGTTGTGAAACAATAAACGTATGGAATGCTTAATAAAACCTGGGTTTCAAATCAGTGATCGAATCTAGAAAGGAATTGAGTTTATCGAATTTAAAGTTAGGACAATTTGAAGGTTAAGATAGAAAGAGCGTGACATTATTTTCTATTGGTTAGTTTAAAATAGTTAAAAGAAAATATGCTTACCAATTCTTCTTCATGTTTAATATGTTCAACTTTAGCTATTTTAACCAAATCATATTTTTTGTCAGTTAAATGTAAATTCTTCTTTTTGATTTGATCTATCAAATCCTCTTGTATATTATAACTTTCTGACATTTTAGAGCTGCTTTCTGATAGTTCCTGTAAAGGAAAAATTTATAAATTTAATTTTATCAGTAATCAGTAATCAGTAATCAGTTTTACGGAGTAAATTATCATTTTATTAAGCGAATATATTTTAAACATGCCATATTTTCAGTGAAGTTTTAAATTACCATCCAAAAATATCGGCTTACAACCATAGGAGATCAACAGCCTACATTATGCCAATAAGTGCTGAGGACTATTAAGAAAACTGAATGACAAAAAACATATACAGGTCAGTGACAAAACTATATCTATATATATAATACAGAAGAAATGAAAAAGCGTAGCCATACCTAAGGAAAGGAGAAAAAGCGGTAAGGAAAAAAGAGAATATAAAAAAATTAATATAAAAAAATTAAACGATTAAATGAAAAAAAAACGAAACATCAAACGAAATAAGAAATTTAAATTTTAATATTTTCAATTTAGTTTATGCTTTGCTTGAGGAGTGGATAGACGTATTATTTTGGATTTAATTTATTTCAGGCTTAAAAAAATATTTGTTTTAAAATTTCAGCTGTATAAATTCATTTTTCATTTTCTTTTTTTCGAAAAATTAAAAATGAAATTCATACATAGGGAAAGATTTAAAAAAAATTATTGTAAGTTTCTTTTCTTCTGCATCTTAACTTTTATTTTAGTCATAATTTAGTTTGTTTTTAAATATTTTCTATTGATTATTAAAGAAACAATTCATAAAATTGATTTGTACTTTCTTTGCAAAACAAGATAAGCAAGGTACAGACCTTCAATCATTTTGTCAATCAATTCGAAAACGAAAATAAAGGAAATAAAATTTAGTGTAAAAATTTGAGTGTGGGGGGGGGGGGGGGGGGGGGCCCTATACTTATTATGTTAAACAGAGGTCGATAAGACTTAAAAACAAAATTGAAAACAAAATTATAAAGAGTATATATTTTTTGTCATTCAGTCATTCAATAAACAAAATGGAAATCCTCACAAATTAAGAACATAAAAAATATATAAAAAAACAAAATATCAGTCTGTGTTGTAGCAATATAAACCATACGAACAATTTGAGAAATTTGTTTACATCTAGGCATATCGACCGCATAGCATGGAGAGATCTGTTTGAGATATCGATCTGTAACTTTTTTAATTTTTGATCTACGGGTGCGACGACCCCGCGTACTTCAAACCCCGCTATTGACATACGAGATATCGTGTACCGATATTACATACCGATATTACATACCATTGGGAATAGCAGTTAGATGTCACTAGCCAAGGTGATATCTTATGAAAGCTGGCAAATGAACTGTACTCAATCAAGAGTAGCACCCTCAATTTTAGTTATGGTATATTCCTTTGATGATGTTTCCTTGCTTGAACAAACGAGCCTTCATATAACTCTATATGTGGGATTTAACCATCGTGGAAGAAGGTGCGTCTTATGATCAAGGAATGCCACTAGCTGGATGATTGACAACCCAATTTTATTTTGGTTCGTGCAAATTTTTTTTAAAAATTTGCGTTTTGCACTTTTATTTTTATTTCCTTTATCCTATCATGAAATTTCTGTTTTTAATATTAATTTATGCCTTTCATTAATGGAATTATTTACAATAACATACAACAATTTTCAACTAGAAATGTATGAATATTTTAAAAATCGAATGCGTTTTAAGAAGTCTTAAATGTGTTAGAGCAACGTATTATATACTATAAGCATGTTTAAGTCTTAAGAAAAATTATACAAAATACAATATTTAAAAACTTATTAAATTATTCATTAAGATTATTACTTCGGTCTGAAAGAAGTGTGCCAAAAGTAAAATTCTTACCCCCACTATTTTGGCATTTCTCGACGTTTTAGGACCTACTAGTTCTGAAAAAGTAAAAAAAAATGTATGTCTGTCTGTCTACCGACCGGCCGTCATTACCTACGAAATCTAGAAACCCGCTGGAGGGATTTCAAAATTTTTTTTTTCTAAAAATAGATATACTCAAGGGACAGGTCCGAAAGGACGCTGTCTTCAATAACTGTACCGGAAGTGTGTCAAAAAAAATCATTATGTGTGTCAAAAATAGCAAGTTTTCATATTTTTGGCTTAAAAAACGTTCATTTTAAGTGATTACGAGTAGGAAAATATAATTTGGAGAAATCTTGATGGTAGGGATTGGTATGTGAGGTCAAAAACTAGATTATTAAGTTTGTCAAAAAAATGTTGTCAAGTTGTTTTTTTGATTTTGATTTTTTTTTACCCAATTTTTGGAAAAAAATAAAATTAATTATTTGTTTAAAATGAAATTTTATTATTATTATTGAGAATTATGGTATTATAAGTTTGTCAAAAAAATGTTTTGTCAAATTTTGAAAAAAGTTTGTATTGTTGATTTTGTAATAATTTTTGCAATATTTTTAGAATTTTGGAAAAAGTTTTAATTTTTGATTTTGTAAGAATTTTTGGAATATTTTTAGAATTTTGAAAAATTTAAAATTTTTGATTTTATTAAATTTTCAAAAAAAATTTCAATTTTTAATTTATTAATGATTTTTGCAATATTTTTAGAATTTTGTAAAAAGTTTGAATTTTTAAGAATTTTTGGAATATTATTGGAATTTAGAAAAAGTTTAAATATTTGATTTTATTCTAATTTTTGGAATATTTTCGGAATTTTGAAAAAAGTTTGATTTTATTGATTTTTACAATATTTTTGGAATTTTGAAAGAAATATGAATTTGTGATTTTGTAATATTTTCTCGAAACGCTAAATGGAGAGGTTTTTGAGCAGTTTGCTGGGTGTATCATCTTTTCACTAAATTATTTTAGTTTATGATCTGTTATAATTTTCCGGCAACGTATTGATGTTTCGTGTCAGTTTTGTAATAAATTTAATTAAACTCAGACCGATGTCTTGATATTTCAGAGCTGTGAGATTTCAGCCCCTCCATATTTTTTCAATTACATTTACGTCATAAAAACATTAATTTTATTTTTTTCAAAAACTAAATTAAATAAATAAAAAAATCTTTCTTTTGACACACTTCACAACATTTTTTTGACAAACTTATAATGCAATAATCTAGATTTTGGTCTCACATACCAATCCCGACGATCATGATTTCTATAAATTCATTGTTCCTACTCGTAATCACTTAAAATGAAAGTTTTTTAAGCAAAAAATATGCAAATTTCCTTGTTTTGACACACTTGACGATTTTTTCGATTCCTTTCGGCTCTTCCCATTGAGTAAACCTATTTTTAGAAAAAAAAATTTTTGAACTCCGGCCAGCGGTTTTCTAGATTTCGTAGGTTGTGACGGCCCGCCGGACGGCCGACAGACAGACATCCATTTTTTTTTTGCTTTTTTAGAATCAGTAGGTCCTAAAACGTCGAGCAATGTCAACAAAAAGTGGGGGTAAGTATTTCAATTTTAGCTCATGAATGTAATACTTAGGTCTTTCAGACGCTAGAAGCGCTAGATAATGATCATGTTTTGAAGATCCTGAAGAATACGACGAAAAAGATAAATCAGAGGTATAAAACTGGATTAATTGGAAAAATGAAAATATTCGAATGCCAGATAGTTTCTAGTCTCTTTTCTTGATAGCATTGAAAACAGATAAAGAAAAATCCTGAGTATATCACTAGCCATAGAAAAAAATATCTGACAACTTAAAGAAAGGTTATCCAAAAAGAATTGAGAGAAAAACAGATCAATGATGTGGGATTAATAACTTGGTATTTAAGACATTTTGGAGTTCAGAAGGCGAACAAGCATAAAATTTTTCGATTAGTTTTTGGTGCTCAGAGTGACAGGTTTAAATCAACCTATTTTAGCCGTACTGTTTAGATTTTGTTTCGAAAACCTGTTGCAGTTTGTGATGATATCAAAGAAATGTTTCACCAAACAATGATTCGGTAAGAGTGTTTTTTGTGTAATGAATTAATTTAGAACGGCATAGAGGAGGAACTGTGGTTGACGCTGATGTCGGTAATAATAAGAGGTAAGTAGTATTCACAAGCGGTTACGACGGATCCTCAGAGGCTCTAATTCTCAATCCCATGTTCCTCATTCAATTCGCCGCAACATCTAGTTAATTTATTTGAAAAGGATTAAGACTTCTTGCTGTCCGATTACAGCAAACACTATGATGGTTTTACAGTAGAAAAGAAAGCATTGCAAGATATAGAAACAGTACTGCGAATGCATTGCATGAACCTGGTCCGATTCACAATTCCGAAAGTGTTTTCGATGTTGCGAATAACCAGAGAGAGCAATTGGTCTAATCACTACACTTAATCCTAAACAACAACAAATATTTGCTGAGATAGCTGCTTCGTTTGATGATTTTAACGCTGAAGAATTATGGATAGCTCTGTTCTCTATAATAAATAAGCTCAAGAAATGATGATGTCACCAAATTTAACTAATACTAATAAATTATTTAACAAAATTCTTTTTCAAGACTCTTACAAGAATGACAGTTGTAACACAAAACAAATATGTTTTCTCTGAAAAATTACTAATCGTATTTAATGGTGTTTTATTCAGAACAACCGTAATCTTAATTAAAAGTTTAATAAAATCATGATCATTCTAATCATTCAATGTATGAAATTTTATACAATCTTACCTTTAATCCTATTTTTGCATGAACTTTTAAATGTGCGATAAGGCTACCTTTTCTATTAAATGCTTTATTACATTTGGTACATATATGCATATGTTCTCGGTGATGAATAAGCATATGAATTCTTAATGTTTCTTCTCTTACCAGGGTTTTATTACAAATTTTACATGTCTGCATTTAATATGTAAAGAAATAAAAATTGAAATTATAAAATTAAAATTTATGAATTTTCTCATGAGTGACAAAGATGGTCGGCATTGATAGCATGGTTCTATTTGAAACATACGGGTGCTAGAGATTAAGTTCTGTACTTGTGTACAGAAACATTATCAAAAGACTTGAAGTATTTCAAATATAATCTAATTCGAAATTAGGTTTGGTGTTTATTAAAAACGCACAAATATTTTTTTATCAAATATAGGTAATTACGATTTGTAGAAATTTTTAATCAGAAACTAATTATTGGGTATACAAATAAGTTCTAATCGTTTTTGCCATTTATAGTGCTTACATGACAGCGCTATTGCTAATTTCATACTGTGGTAGCACTATGGTTTGAAACGTCAATATATAGGTTGTCAAACGCAGTAACAAGCAATTGATTCAAGTGTAAACAAATTTCTTTTTTGTCGCGTTCAAAATACCGATTTACGTGCAAAATAATTGGAACTTGCGGGAGATTATACATTTTGATTTTTGCTGAAGAAAAGTGCAGCGGGAGGACAAAGTTTGACCACAAAAGTTCACGGAGAACATGGCATGGTATGGTGCAAACAAGGCGCGCCCAGACCATCGTGGACAAAGTTAATATTAATGAATCGAAGGTTAGCGACCCATTTGGTGGGACCAGCGAAGTGTTGGTATTAAAGCTTTTAAAAACAGGCGAAACAATCACGGGGGAACGTTACTGACATATACTGATGCGTTTGAAGCAAGCCGTGGAAAACGGTCGCGAAAAACAGCCTGAATGGCACAATTGCCACGATAAGTTGATTTTTCAACATGACAAATCTAGGTCATATATTAGTTTTGTTGTCAAAAACTACATGGAAGGGTAACGATTGGACCCTCTTAACCCTCTGTTTTCACCAGACATTGTTCCGTACGATTGTCATTTATTTCGGTCTATGCGAAACCCTGGCTGACCAACACTTCCGCTCTTTTGACGATAGTAAAAATTGAGTCGACGTTCGTTCGAGTCGACGTTCGAATTCGTTCATTACCTGAAAGATTGTAACGATGCATACGCATTGATTTTGATAATTGATTCATCTCATTGTCTAACTAAGATTTCTCAAACCTAAAAAGAAAGACCTGAAATGTTTAATGCTCAATCATATTATATCGAATCATATTGACAGTTTTACGATGAAAACAATATTTCAAAAAGTAAATATTATTTATAAACATAAAACTGATAATTTAACGGTTTTGATTATGATGACATACTATCGTAACTTATTTAATTTTAATTGTTTTTATTTATGATGGAAGCAAAAATAATTTTTGTTTTTTGATTATCAATATTTGGCAATGAAATTGTTATGGAATGCATTTTTAATGACATAATTACGAATTGTTTGTTTGTTTTTAATTTTTTAATATAAAAAAGAACGATTATGTCATGCTTTTTGTTTTAGGAATTTAAAACATTTAAATTGTTTTAATTTATGATTATGTAATTGTAATTTTTGGATGATATTATGATTAAGATGAAAATAGGAAATAGGAAGCAAAGATTGTATAGGATAAATGTAAATAGGTTAGTAATTTTTAAGAAGACATTAGTTATGTAGGAGAATTAGTTGTGAAGTACATCAATTGTGTAAATCTGTTAATCTGTTGATCAGAAGAATAAATTAAATCAGATGGAGAATATCAAGAAGACAATAAACTTATACTTATATACATGAAGAGAAGGTATTTTATTTGGAGAGATCATCATATTCATCTGTGGGTGGAGTATTAATAAGAGAAGATCATAAAGCTACTGTCTACGATCAGGAATGACCGCCGTTTGGTCATCCGTTTATCTTATTGATTTCTCACCTCAGGGGTAAACCCACGGGCAGTTTAAAATGGAAGAAGATTGTAGATTCAAATGGCAATTACTTTGATTAAATAAAGTCTTACTTTCTGCTGTTGTGTAAAACTACCACCCATTACTTTGATACATGTGTAAGTCAATATGTCAATTAAAGATTACAAATATGTAAGTTTATTGGATATTCCATATTCTAAATAAGTTCATTTTTGTAACTCAAGTTCCTTTTTTAAGCATGCTACAGACTTTACAATCAATTTGTCAATCAATCGAAAACGAAAATAAACGAAATAAAATTTAGGGTAAAAATCCCCTAAATTTTATTTCGTTTATTTTCGTTTTCGATTGATTGACAAATTGATTGTAAAGTCTGTAGCATGCTTAAAAAAAGAACTTGAGTTACAAAAATGAACTTATTTAGAATATGGAATATCCAATACACTTACATATTTGTAAATTTGATTGTAAATCAATAAAGTAGTTGTAAAAAGAAAGTTGTAAAAAGATTCAGATCTAGTAAAGGGTCCGTTTAAAAGGGATCAAATTATGATAACATAAAATAAAACTTATTGTTGTAATTAAATTCCAATTGTAATGAAATAAAAGTTGTGAAACAAATACAATTAAAGTGTTTCGTGTTCGAGAATATTTTTATCAACTCCAATGGATCTCCTGACAATTATATAAAACACAAGAACAATTGCATTCAATTTTTCGGTTGTTTCAGTTGCTTCAGTCAACTCGAACATAGCTATAATACACAACATAAAACTGGTGACAGCGCTATTTGTTTTAATTGTTGGAGATAAAATAATGAAAGAAGTATTTCAATGAACAAATGTGTTGCAATTACAAAAAAGAAGGAAAACATCTAGAAAAAACATTGCATCATATTTAAAGGAAAATTTTTGGAAAACGTACAAAGAATATGGCAGAATGAAGGGGTGCTGAATTTTTTAAATTGGTTCGTAAATTTTTTTTTGGTGTATAAAATAAGAAACAAACAACTGTTTCTGATTTTATACACCAAAAAAGTGTGAATTTGAATTGAAATTATAATTAAAAACTCAATATAAGATTCATTTTAAAATGGCGAAATAGATACATAGTAGAATTCATGTCGAACTGGAGAAACAACTTTAATTGAACTACATATTGTCGATTTATTTTTAAATGCAGTTTTTTTGATTGTAAATTAATTTAAGAGAAAATCTTTAATTTTTTAAATTTTATTTTTTGGCAAAATACTGTTCTTTCTTTCCTTACATTTTTCCATTTAAGTATGAATAAGGATCAAATAGGTGGGATGCCGGAAACCATTTAGTATTGAGAAATAAAATTGTTCAAAGAGACGAAGATAGTCCCGCAAACTCGAATTTAGATGTAAGTAAAACTTTTGTTAATGCTGTTTTCGTGAATCAAATTTTAAACGAAGAAATTAATCAAAATAGTTTTTGTAATAATAATTTAATCGAAAGTTGTGTTATTAACGGTACTTTAAATAGTGAAACAAAATTTTTGGAAATGTTGTTAAACGTGGACCAATTTTTAAAAATAGTTCCGGAATTTGATGGAAATTCTTCGGACTTGCATAAATTTGTAAGATGTTGTGAACCACTTATGGTAAAACCTGAAAATTTTAATGAAGAGTTGTTTTTAAAATTAGTGGCATCTAAATTAAGTAAACGTGCTTATGAAATTATTAAATATAATGCGTTCGATTCATGGAAAAATGTAAAAAAGGAATTAACCAAACAATTTAAAATTCATAAATCGGTAGAACAATTACAAATTGAATTAGTACAAGGAAAACAAAAAACAAATGAAACCATTTTGGATTTTTCAAATCGAGTGGAACAATTGTTATCGTTATTAAATGATGCTTGTATATCTCGTGAAGGTATTGAAGCAAAAAAATTTGTAAACAATTTAAATTCGGGTACAGCTTTACGATCTTTTATCGATGGTTTAAAATCAGAAAAGATTCAAAATGTTGTCAAGAGTTGTCGTTTTGTAACACTTAAAGATGCAATTAATCAAGCTATTGAAGAAGAAATCTCGTTAGCAAAAAATAACCCACCAATTCAATTCAACTCAACTCAATATTCTCCCAATTCAACACAATATTATTAATACTTAAATGCCAATGGTGCAATAAACAAGGCTATATTGCAAGTAAATCTTTTTCATTAACAAATAAAGTTAATTCTAATCCGAATACAAATTCTGATCCTTTAACTTCGCCAACCACAAATACAAATAATGTTTCTGAAAACACAATTAAATTATTTTGTAATTATTGCAAACGAAAAGGTCATTTAATTGATAATTTTTTTTGCTGTCAGATATTTTATTTTTCATTCATACAAACTATGGTATGTAAACAGTAGGCTTTGTTTTTACTGTCGGCAATTCTTCTTGTCGTCGATAATTTTGCTTTGTCGTTATGAAAATTCTTTGTTGTCATTTTTTCTTCTAACAAAATGAAATATAATTTTATCTTAGCAGGCGCATAAATGCTATAAATTTGTAATTTATGTTTGACAAATAAACATAAACAAGCAATCATTTATGAATGAAAACGGACATTTTTATTATTTGCAATTTTACATAATTTTTTATAAGCTGAATAATTTGTAGAAAAAACTTTATTTAGAAACTAATAATTATTAACTTTTAAATAAAATTATAATTTAAAAAAAATTATCTCATTAAATACCACTCTTCATTGAAATTTTTGTCTAAAATTTTTCAATTTTACTCATTAAATTATTTTTAAGCAACACTGCTCAATCAAACCACTACTTAAACCACTCGTCCTTCGGACTCGTGGTTTATTGTGCGCTTTGATTCGCAGTGTTGCTAAATAATTTAATTCGTAAAATCAAAAAATTTTCGAAAAAATTTCAATGACTCGTGGTATTACAACCGATAATTTTTTTTTGCTGTCAGAAATTTTATTTTTCATTCATACAAACTATGATATTTAAACAGTAGGCTTTGTTTTTACTGTCGGCAATTCTTCTTGTCGTCGATAATTTTGCTTTGTCGTTATGAAAATTCTTTGTTGTCATTTTTTCTTCTAACAAAATGAAATATAATTTTATCTTAGTAGGTGCATAAATCCCGAGCAGAAATCAGTTAGGGAAAACCTGAATACAGTCAGGTCGTGATCAGGGCCTGGTCAGTCCTTCAAGGGCAATCCCTATTAGAGCAAGCTGATGTGGGCCTGTTCAGGTTCTTCTAACAAAATGAAATA
This sequence comes from Diogma glabrata, assembly GCA_963693315.1. NCBI lineage: Eukaryota > Metazoa > Arthropoda > Insecta > Diptera > Cylindrotomidae > Diogma > Diogma glabrata. The sequence goes on from OY856188.1 coordinate 105,932,431, forward strand.
TAATTTTATCTTAGTAGGCGCATAAATCCCGAGCAGAAATTAGTTAGGAAAAACCTGAATACAGTCAGGTCGTGATCAGGGCCTGGTCAGTCCTACAAGGGCAATCCCTATTAGAGCAAGCTGATGTGGGCCTGTTCAGGTTCTTCTAACAAAATGAAATATAATTTTATCTTAGTAGGCGCATAATTAATGCTATAAATTTGTAATTTATTTTTGACAAATAAACATAAACATGCAATCATTTATGAATGAAAACGGACATTTTTATTATTGGCAACTTATATAATTTTTTATAAGCTGAATAATTTGTAGAAAAAACTTTATTTAGAAACTAATAATTATTATCTTTTAAACAAAATTATAATTTAAAAAAAATTATCTCATTAAATACCACTCTTCATTGAAATTCTTGTCTAAAATTTTTCAATTTTACTCATTAAATTATTTTTAAGCAACACTGCTCAATCAAACCACTACTTAAACCACTCGTCCTTCGGACTCGTGGTTTATTGTGCGCATTGATTCGCAGTGTTGCTAAATAATTTAATTCGTAAAAGCAAAAAATTTTCGAAAAAATTTCAATGACTCGTGGTATTACAATCGAAAATTATAGCGAACTCTCAAATAATTATATTTCTGTGTGTTTAGGGGATGGGTTTAAGGAGGGTAAAAAAAACTTTTTTTGACCCAAGCGAGTGGGGTATCATTTGAAAGAGCACCAAATTTCAGAAACATTGCAATTTTTTTTAGAATTTTGCGGTACACAGTTTTGGAGTTATTCTAAGAAATGTGCAAATTCCAGACCTCCCCCCCTACGTTTCGACACTGATTGACAGAAAAAATTGAAAAAAATTCATGGAGACAGGAAGTTTGCTATATTTTGAACGAAAATTATAGCGAACTCTCAAATAATTATATTTCTGTGTGTTTAGGGAATGGGTGTGGGGAGGGTAAAAAAAACTTTTTAAAACGACTGGGGTATCATTTGAAAGAACACTTAATTTAAGAAACATTGCAACATATTTTAGAATTCTGCGATGCACAGTTTTTTAGTTATTGATAAAAAAAGTGCTATTTTAAGTGTATGTATACCACCCTATATTTCGACGCTGATTTATAGAACAAATATTCCCAATTTAAACCATTAAAATACTGGTTAAATCTTTCTTTAGCTAACATAAACAGCTATGGATAAGATTTAACCTCAAGTAACATTTATGATCAATGTAGATGTGATTGACATTTACAATTGACGTTTACGATTAAACATTTATTCTGTTATGCGTCTATAGTCTGGCGATATAAAGACTTTACAACATAACTTTATGTCATTTATTTTTGATATTGTGTTCTTTTACATTCACGGAATCCTTGGCGAGCGAATTTTATTCGCACTTGTCCGACTTTTTATTATTTATATAAATAAATTTCGTTTGTTGTAAAAAGATTCAGATCTAGTAAAGGGTCCGTTTAAATGAAATAAAAGTTGTGACAGAAACAAATACAATTTAAGTGTTTCATGTTCGAGAATATTTTTATTAACTCCAATGGATCTCCTGACTTATATTATACACAACACTGCATTACAATTTTTTAAGTTTAGCAAAAAAAAACGATTAGAACTAATTTGTATTCGAATAACAACATTTAAGATCCTGAAAACTTCCTTTCAGCAGAAATGTTTATCACATTTGGAGCATTCACAAATATTTTTGCGTGTATGAAATATTTAAATGTTTTAAATATTGAGATTTTTTTTAATCAAAAAATTATTTACAAGATACAGAGTAGATCAAATTATGTAGAATTCGTGTCACAAAAAAAAAAACAGCAAAGCTTATGCAAATCAGAAGGTACAAGAAACTTCCAACGAAACAATTTATTTTTTAACTTATCAAACATTAATTAATACTGTAAGTGTAACACTTTACCTGTGGTTTATGAGTTAACAGCCTATGACTCTTAAGCATGTAATAAGTTGTAAATTTTGTATGACATTCAGAACATGCATATGGTTTTTCACCTGTATGAGTTATCATATGTACTTTCAAATCATGAGTAGTTTGAAATTTTTTATTACAGAATTTACATTGCTGTGACTTCTCAATCTGCAAAAACAAATGGTTTTGAAAATAAGTTCAAAAAAGATATACAAAGTAGAACCAAATTACGAAATCTTACCCTTTTTTTTCTGTAATGATTATTTTGCCAGATATGTGTTTGTAAACAAGCTCTTCTCGCATACTGTTGTTCGCAAATTTTACAAGACTTTATGTAAGGAAAGAATTGAAAAAAAACTAAATTTCTAATAATGTAAAAATAAAATAGTAATTTTAAACTAAACAAAAATGAAATATAAATTAAAAATTGCAAACGCTTGTTCTTATTTCGCCAATATTTTTTATTTTATTTTGTCCATCCGTTTAGACTCACACCATTATCAAGAGCGATACCAAAAGGTTATGACGAAAATTTTGATTCGAATCGAAAATAAAATGGAAAATGAATAACTATTGATGAAAAACGTGTTCTAGACAGAGTTGTGAAAACTTGACCATTTTTGATTTTCCTGAAACATGGCATGTAAGTAGTATGGACAAAATAAAACATACAACTTATTTTAAAATTTTTTTAAAGTGCATAGTTTGAGCATAGGGGGCACCTCAACATGCATGAAAAATGAAATTTCTGCCAATCCGATGTAACTTTGAAATTAAATTGCTCAAGAACGGCTATACCGATTTTATCAAACTTTTTTTTGTTTGATAGATGATAAGTTAGTCGTTTGAAAAAAAATTCATTTATTGTTTTTTTAATTAATTTTTAAATAAAATTATTAAAAAACTTTTTTAAAGATGGCGCTAGGGTCGAATATCAATTGGAATTAAATTAATTTTTTTTCTGAAAATAATTCTATCCTTACTCTAAAATATATTAAATTAACTCAGAGGCGTTAATTTTGTTCTTGAGATATATAATTTTAAAGATTTTTAGTACGACTGAAATTCGAATTTTTCTTCATTTTTTCAAACAACTTCCATTAACAAAAAATTGTAAAATCAATCAAATTTTAACTTTTTTTTTAAATATAGCTCTAACCTTACTTTAAAATATCTCAAATTTACAAAGAGGCGTTAATTCGTGTTCTTGAGATATTTAATTTTAAAGATTTTTAGTCCGATTAAAATTCTAATTGTTCATTATTTTCTCGAACTTCAGTGGTTAACATTTTTTGATGATATAACTTGTTCGCCCATAGTCCGTACCGGAGATGGATCTTTGAAATGATGGATGGATCATCTCTTGATGGATCATCTCTTGATGGTAGTATCTAGAACTATCATGGTTCCAACGGGTAACGGGGAAGCCGGATTCGATTCCGGAGAGGGAGCCTTAGAAACGGCGACCTCATCTAAAGAAGGCAACAGACGCGTAAATTACCCAATCCCAGCACGGGGAGGTAGTGACGAAAAATAACAATACAGGACCCATGCCGAGGCCCTGTAACTGTAACGTCTGGATATCTTTAAAAACCATGCTCTAATGCCATAGGTGATAACAAATTCTAACTGAGTATTATTTTAATGTAAAAACTTGATGGCAGGAGACTGATGCCTAAAGATATAAATGCTTATGTTGAAGTATCATTTCAATATGGTTTTTATTTGAATAGATTAGTATCTGGTTTTAAGATCCTCCACATCAGTCGTGTGTGATATCGCATATTAATTTATATGCCAATAGCACGGACTGGAGTACAAGGGCTTGTCACACACGTAGATAAAAAACTAAAAAAACAATTTACAAATTCACAAAAACTAATTCCTCCATGCGGAAAATTTTTAAGAAATACAATATGCATAACCCGTACTCTTATTAGCTTTCTATTTAAATTAAAACTGTGTTTACTTTTATTTCCAATAACTCCCCTTAAATTTGAATTGAACTTTAATCTGAAATACCTATTGTAAGACAACCTGATTGATGTTTGAAGATGAAGATGTTTGAAAAATTCAACAGCGGAACATCTTGGCAATAAAAATACATTTTCATGACTGTTAACGAACTTCTAGCACAAAGTAACAAACGGTGTTGCAATTCTCTTTTATTAGGCATAGATAAAACATATAACAGATATTACATAGTTATGAATTATGATCAAATAAAAACTTACCTTTAATTCCTCAGTTAAATCAGGTTTTGTATGTTTCATCCAAGCAGATTCTGATACACATTCGTAACTACACTCGGCACATTTATATGGTTTTTTATATGAGCTATTATCAGATACCTATAAGAGAAAAGAAATGTGGTGAAAAAAGGTTACATTAATGAATTTATATCAAAGAACTGTCAAAATCACGAGTCACCCTTTATATAGTTTTGCGGATAATCGTGCACAAATCATTCGTCCTCTATCATCAAAGGGTAAAATACATGAACCAACAAATCATGCCCACCGAAGCGCAACAATCAATGAAAAATAGTACTTAAAACATATGGGTCATATGGGAATTGGACTAACCAAAATTTGGTGAATTTTAATTAAAACAAACAAAGTTATTGAATGTTTCTAGTTTGAAGACCGAGTTGCCCAACTATATTTCTATCAATATGAAAATTGGGAGTTAGCATTTCCATTAACATTTTTTGGACGTTGTACTATTTCCAATGACTAACTTTGAAACGATCATTTGATATCAATGACAAAGAGCAAGTATACAAAACTTGGCGGCCTCCATATATAGAAGTAAAAATACTTCATACTTCATCAAATTCAACATCAAATCTTGGTTCCCTTCGTCTTCGTCGTCGTTGATTTAGTCGTGCTGCTGATCTAGTCGTTTTTTAGGGTTCCGTACTTTGAAAAAGTAAAAACGGTACCCTATTGGTGAGACTTCGGTGTCCGTCCGAATTTCTACATAATCGATTTACTCACAAACTATAAGTGCTATGAACTTAAAATTTTCTGCAGTTATTAAATGTGTTTTCCCACGCCTGCTGATAACAACAAAAAATCAAATATTTGTTTTTATCTATGTTTTATGGATATAGATAGGGAGATAGTAAAATAAAAGTTTTTTCAAGGAATCAGGTTTGGTTTAGAAAAATCGAAAAAGATGGAAATGTTTAAAAAAAAAAATACAATAAATTTTTGAGTTTTTGCCATAGAATTTTTTTCTGCTCCCGCCACCTCTTAGCTTCGAAAATTACAATAGAAAAAAATTCACGGATGTATAATTTTAAATGTTCAGAAGTCGAGGGGGTTAAGAGTAGGGGAAATGTGATTTTTTTTGTAGTGCAAAACAGTTTTTTTTGTAATTCTCAAAAGCACAGATTTCGACTTATTTTCGAAAATGTGAAATTTTTTTTGTGTTCTCCCTTATCTACGAGCATTAAAAAAGAAAAAATTTAAAAAATTCACGGGTGTAGGAATTTTGCTAAATTGAAACTAAAATTTTTTTTGATTGTGATAATTTTAATTAAAATTGGAGGTAAAAATTTCAAAAAAAAATTATGTTTGATCATGTCAAGTGGGGCATGATGTGATTTTTTGAAGTGAAAACTTCTTTAGCCGCGTTATGAAATTTTGTATGGAGTAAAATTTATATATTCGCGACATCAATTTTTATATGCATTTTTGAAGAACAAAAAAATATTTTTTTTAAATATGAAATACATTTACATTAAATACATCTATCAAAACGTTTCAAATTGCGATGAGGATATCGGGCTCGACTGATGTTCTGTAGGTCGTGAGTTCAATTCCTGGTGATATACTTTTTTATTGATTTTTTTTAATTTTTATTAAATACCATTAAAATTATTTTTTTTTATTCATGAATTCATAAAAATCATAAAAATTTCTTTTTACGAATTTTTAAAAATTTATAATGGCTCTCGTTCGGAGCCACTTGGACTTTTATCAACTATAATATATAATGTAATATTAAAAAAAAAACACAAAAAATAGAAGAACATATTTATTCGGATCGAATGTTCCAGACGTGTCCGGATTTTTGGAATCTCTTATCTCAATATTCACTTTCCTAGCCTAACATTATACAGAAAAACTTTTATAATCAATAAGATATATATGTATAAAAATTTTCAATAATAGTATTAATAAAAAGTGACTTGCTTGTAAATTGCTGAAGTATTGGACATCTATTCGCCTGCTGCTAGTTTGAATAATTATAATATTCTCCTCTCATAACTATTTTCACTGGTTTGTGACTATCTGGATTTCCTTTCTCCCAATTTGCCCCAATGTATTTCAGGTTAAATTCCTTGTACCCCTGAACACCTTATTATCGTACAACAAATTTTGGTCAATACAGATGCTGATAATGTATTGGGCGGTTCAATTGTGCTAACAGAACCACTGAATTCGGCGACCAACGGTATCACAATTTCGTGTTAGATAACCAAATAATCTTTTGATTTCACCTTGGACGAGTTATATGACGCTATCAATGGAGCCTGTATGTTATCACTCAACCTTTTTGATTTCAACTTTAACCACTTTTAGTTACCTCTATCATGCTAAACTATTTCTCCAACAAAATTTACATGAAAACACTTGTTTTCTCTTTCAAAATTTATTTTTTTCTATTTATTGTAATATATAAATACGTTAACACTTCAAACATAGAAACTTTTCCGTTTTCTTTTATTATTCTTTTAGAATTTATTACCTGTAAAAATTTACACACGGAAAAAAAAGAGAACTTGATCTTTTTTGTGAATTCAAACATGGAGTGAATTGCAAAACTAAAACAAAATTAAAAATGTGTTTTCTTTTGACACTTCATATTAAGCAAAAAAAATGAAGCAACCTCAGCACAAAATCTGTTCGTTAAACCAAAATAGACATTGAGGTCTTTTATTTATTTGTTGTTAAATTTGAATTTAAGGCTGTTCGGTATAATTTGAAAAACTTTTCAAATTGTAATGATTGTAAAAATGAAATGGAATGATGGAAATATATTTTGATTGAATGGGAAAAAAAAGAATAGTAATTGGTTTTAATATGATTTATGAGAATATAGCCGACGTTACAAATTGAACTATAATGCATTTTTTTAAAGTTATATTGCTACTGCCTTATATGATGACTCGATATTAAATAAATATTGAATATATATATAAAATTGAAAGTATGTCTGTTTGTCCTTTATGCATTAATACATTAATCATCATGAAAATTTAGCAAGTTGTTGTGTACACTAGCCCAAAGATAAGTGGCAAATTTTCTATTTTCAAAAACTACACCTCAGGGCCCTTATAACTATCTTAAGGGAATTTGCCTAAACGTTGTAATTATTTAATTTGGTTTTTATTTAAATATCGTTTTAAACGGTAGTTTGCTTTGATTAATAATTTTTTTGTTAAACATAATTTTTATGAAATTAAACATAACGTAAGAAAGAAAGTATAACTTGAAATAATTACATTTGTATATCAAAATTATATGTATTTTAACACATCATGATGTTACAAATTTTATCATCTACACCAAATATGTTGTTGGTTTGGAATTGTATGTAATACATGTTTCTAAAATTAAGTGAAGACTTAATGCTTGTAACTTGATACATCGATTATATCGATTTAAAGCTCACAATTACAAGACGGAAATCGCATAAATTCTATACAAAGAAGGATAGCTTATGTATGATTAAACATGGATGGCAATCATGGTAAATAAACTAGTTAAAAATGGTGGCACTTAGCCGATAGCCGATAGATTTGCAAACCGCAATAATGCGCATTAATACCAATAAATTTACTAAGCTTTCCGCAGGAAGATTTGTAAAATTTAAAATTGTTGATCTATGGGTGTGACAACCACGCGTACTTTAGTCCCTGCTATTGGCATATGAGTTATCTTGAGATATCGTATACCACTGGCAATAACAGTGAAATCTCATTAGCCAAAGTGATACTTTAGGGGTGCTGGCGGACAAAGTATTTTCAATCAACGATACCATCCCTTACTCTAAGTTATGGAATAATTCTTAACCGTTACGGAAAATGTGTTTGGTAGTAGAAAGGTGTGTCACAACAACACATAAAAAACTTTTAAGAACATGGTCCTACAACAACATGCTTTCTAAGGTGTTGATAGACGCAAATTTTTATATGATATATTTTGATTATTTTAAATATAAAAATGTATATAATATTTGCTTGGAATGCTGATAGATGTGAAACCCAGAATAATTTTAATGATTAAATTAAAATCATTAAAATTATTCTGGGTTTCACATCTATTCTGAAATTTTAATTTGCAATGCTACAATAATTCTAAGATACAAAAAAACACAGCTATTACACATATTTAAGTTTTCACTTCTAGCGGCAGTACTTAACACTGCCTTCTTTATTTTGTAGTGCAAAACAGTTTTTTTGTAATTTTCGAAAGCACCGTTTTTGGTTTATTTCTAAAATTATGTTTTGAAGAGAACTATTATCGTAGAATAATATATACACACGGAACCCTGGACGAGCTAGTTATATTCGCACTTGTCCGACTTTTTATAAATATTGTCACCAATAGTAGTCAGCGGATCGTCGCCTCAATAATATTATTTTACCCATCTTGTCAGTAGGTTAGTGCCTAGTTAGTAACTGTTAAAATAACACTTCCATAGCAACAGAATGCAAAGGGATTTCTTTCTTTGTACGAAAAAATATTATTTTGAACGCTTACATAAAATTTTTGAGTATCATACAATTTTTAAGTATTTATTCAATTCAAAAGAATATTATTTGATAGATTGTACTATAAGCTATGTCGCTTGCAAAAATGTTGTATATACGAATAAAGGTAAAATAGGTAAATTATTAAGAATATATGATATATAATTTTTATAGAAAAGTTTTGTAAAAAATTAAAATAAATTTTTTCCAAAGAAATAAATAAAATTTCATGTCTTTCCATGACTTTCCTGACCCTGACCAAAAATGCCCTGACTTTCCAGAATTCCATACCTGGTGGTCACCATGGATAAAGTCATGTACCAAAATCACTTTAGATATCATTTAAATTGGTTACCGTTTAGAGTAGTATAGTACTCACTTTGTGAATATGGACTTTTAATACAAAAACCTTAAATTATGATACATAACCATGTAAACACGCCCGGTATATCGATTTATCCCCCCCCGGTACAAACCCTTGAGATTGGGAATCTCTTATTTATCTAATTTATCTTGACATTCCAATATTTAATGTTTAAATTAAAATTAATGTACATATTAATAATAAATACCTTAAGTTATAACTGTTGATTGATGTCATCAATATTCTGTTGTTTTAAGTTATTTGTTTGATTTTCCAAAACTCAACAGCATCTGATTTTGTTATACGAAATTGATCACCATCAAAAAATAGATCCTTTCGAGCGAGGTTCCTGGCACATAAAACTATTATTCGTATTTTTTTTGTACCCCATTGCGGCGTGAATATTCCAATTTGTTCGTAATTCAAATAAAAATTATAAGTTGCTTTACGAACCAACATTTATTATACATTTTTATTAAAGTTGTTTAAAGAATTAAGTTCATATTTCGCATGTGACACTAATGTAAATGAATTACGATAATTTTTTTATTCATTCGAAAGATTTACATAATTTTTCAGTATCACTTTAAAATTATTTTGTGATATATTTTGTATACAATAATCGATACATTTTAATATGTTGTTATCATTTCACTTATTATAACTACATTTATTTGTTATGAATTTAATTTCACGAAAATATAATCTTGCATAACATAAAAGCACAATTAAAATGTTTTCTCTTTAAAAGCAGAAAATGGAATGAATAATTTTTAAATTGCAAAATGTGATTTTGCTTTTGACATCTTATGATGTCAAAACAAAATCGGGTAAATCTTCAAAATTCAGCGATGATTAACAACGACATCTGTTCATTAGTATTGGAAATAAAAATTTAGTACGTTCGTTGGCTTTTTATAATATATTCAAAATCAATTAGCAGTTAAGTTGGGAAAATTTTAAAAGTACTATTAATGTAAAAATGAACGGAAATTAATGTAATACATTTCTATTGAATTGAAAACAAAGAGGAATTTGATTTTATTATTGTTTTGCGATTATTGCGATCGTTACACCATGAATTCAAGGTAGAAACCAAGATTTTTACTCTTGAAATCACAAAAACGTCGCCATCCCCTCCATGACAGAAAACCACCGAACTACTTCCACCTATTAAACTGTATCTGGGATCGAGATACCCACAGTCACCGGCGTCAAGACCGATGACCGGTTCCAACACTCATGAAGCCCTTGAGGACTTCACTGAGTATTGAGACCGACCATCCATCCGAACGTCAGCACCATGGACACCCCGATACAACCAGTAAGTATGACCTGAAGATGTGAACCCCAGAGACGACAATCAGCCAGAGGAACAACCCTACCTAACGAAAAGACATCATTCCCTGATGTCTTTCGCGTGATGGACTCCAAGATTCTTACCGCTCATATCTATGCACTCGTAGAGTACATTTCCAATCTTAGTCTTAATCATTGCAGGTAAGAACTTTGGAGCCAATTTTGCCGAGAACTTTTTGGTAGCGTCACTCAAATGATGTTGCCGTACAAACACACGTTGTTGTGGTTGAAAAGTCCGTAGTTTAGATCGCAGGTTGTACTGATGTTGCGATTTTTTGAAGGCTGCTTTTAAATTTTGTTGAACCCGGTTCCTAAGCAGAGTCAAATGATCAGTGCGTTCCATTTCCTCACCAGCATCTTCACCAAGCTGGTGTAGTGATCTCAACAAATGGTAAGTATTTCCATCCGAGATTGGATGTTGACCAAACAATAAATAGTACGGTGAGTACTTGGTAGCAGAATGTACTGCAGCCCGCAGTGCATATGCGATTTCACCAATTTGTGAATCCCACTTGGTGTGTTGACCTTTTATGAACGCTCGAATTGCTGCTAGAACTGACCTGTTGACCCGCTCTGACGCGTTGCTTTGAGGACTATAGACACCGGTCCTAATGTGTTTAATGCCGAAATCTGACAAAAGACTTTGAAAGTTCCTACTAGTGAACTGTTTGCCATTGTCACTGTGTAGAAACTCTGGTACCCCATATGTAAGAAACACTTCATTCCTTAGAAAAGCATTCACCTTCGGTGAAGTTGCGTTTCTAAGTGGTTTCAGTAGTACAAACTTCGTAGCATGATCCAGAACTATCAGTAATACCGTATTCCCAAGTGTAGAACGAGGGTACGGTCCCAAAAAATCTATATAGACTCTCTGCCATGGACGTGCTGTTTCGAATTGATATTGCATCGGAGGACGCAATATCTGATTCGTGGCTTTTGTTTGTTTACATGTGTCGCAGGACACAACATAGTTGTGTACCTGCGACGCCATGCCCGGCCAATAATAAAGACGTCGAAGTAATTCTAAAGTCTTTTTAACACCTCCATGAGCAGCAGTACTATCATCATGATGTTTCTGAATCATGTTTGAAGTCATCGGTTTTGGTACCCAGAGTTTCCACACAGGAACATCGTTGGGTATTGCATCAGATCTTGGCTCAATACGTATGTATAGCTTATCATCCACGACTTTAACAGATGGAAAGTCCTTGGGTGATGATTGAACTTTAGCTATCATATCCGTATATTCTTTGTGCCGATAACCTTCATTGTCGATTTTAATGTCGTTAATGTGATGTGATAATGCTTCCGTCAATTCCTCGTGTGTATCGTCATAAAGACGAGATAGAGCATCAGGGACTATATTTTGGGTACCTTTTTGGTGGACAATGGTAAAATCCATATGTTGGAGTTTTAGGCTCCACCTAGCCAGACGACCACTCAAGTCCTTCTGTGACATAAGCCACTTCAGACTTGAGTGATCAGTCACAATTGTAAATCGGTGACCTTCAACATAGCCCCTGAATTTCTTCACACTCAGAATTGCCGCAAGACATTCAAGCTCAGAAACAGAATAGTTTCGTTGAGCTTTATTAAGTTTTTTCGACATGAAGGCTATCGGACACTCTTGTCCGTCAGTATCAACCTGATACAACACACTACCTACTCCTGTCAGACTCGCATCGCATCTAATAAAGAACTCTTTATTATAATCAGGGTTAATTAATACTGGTGCTGTAGTCAGCAATCGTTTTAAATTTTCGAAAGCAGCTTGCGCTTCCAATGTCCATTTCAATTTCCCCGAACTCTTCTTCAATAAATCTGTAATTGGTGATACCACGCTTGCATAATTTGGTATGAAACGTTGGTACCAACCAGCCATTCCTAAAAGACGTCGTATTTGTTTAACTGTAGATGGAGCTGGGTACTCTGCTACAGCTCTTACCTTGTCAGGGTCTGTTCGAAGACCATCTTCACCAACCAAAAATCCTAAGTATTTCACCTCTCTCAGAACAAATTTACTTTTCTTGAGGTTTATTGTTAACCCAGCCGCTCTTAACAATGAAGATACTTTGGACAGCAATTCCATATGTTCCTGGAACGTGGAAGAGACTACCAATAGATCATCTAAATAAACAAAGACATTTTCGTGATATTGATGTGGTATCACTTTGTGCATTAGCCGACACATTGTCTGGGGAGCATTGCACAATCCAAAGGGCATAACCCGGAATTGATACAATGGACGACCAGGCACTGTGAAGGCTGTCTTGTCTCTAGATGCTTCTGCCAGAGGAATCTGCCAGAAAGCATCTTTGAGATCAATACTGGAAATGTACTTTGTGCTATTTAGACGACCTAGTAAGCCATCAATCAAGGGAAGTGGGTAAGCGTCCTTTTTAGTTAGTGAATTGACACGACGGCTATCAATACATAATCTGTTTTTACCAGATTCTTTTTGTACCAAAACCACTGGCGAGCACCAAGAACTGTTACTCTCTTCGATCACGCCCATTTGAAGCATTCGGTCGAGTTCGGCATAAACCTTTAGTTGAACAGCCGGCGATGTGGGATAGTGCCTCTGTTTAACAGGTGCACTATCACCAACATCGATGACATGTTCAACCAAAGAAGTCTTTCCGAGCCCAGACACTTCAAATGACGGGAAAGAATCCTTGATCATATCCAGTTCATGTTGCTGATCAGTGGTGAGGTTATGTGTATTAAAAGTTTGTAGCTCTGTGCGAGTCAGTTCACTAACAAAAGAAGGAACAATACCGAATTTCTCCCAGAAATCTATGCCCAGGTAGAGCTCTTCTCGTAATCCAGGGACAATATGGAACCGCATTGGTTTAGTGGAGCCATTCACGGTTATTGGAACTTCTATGTAACCCAAAATTTTATTTGCAGTACCATCTGCCGTACGAATACACGAAGTGTACTTACGGTAAGTTGTACCTGATGATTCCAATAAATCCAAGGAATTTCTTCCAAGTATAGTGATTGACGCTCCACTATCCAATAGTCCGGAAATATGTTTGTCCAAAATCTTGATTGTCAATCGCGGCCGAGGATCCTTTGTTTCTGAAAGGATAGATGAAATACAAGCTTTACGAAATAATTTCCTCATCCTCCAATATCTGATGTTACGTTCCAGACGTCTAAAATACGTTCGATGAAATGATGGGAAATTAAATGTATTCGATGATTTTATTTGGGTTTCGTTGGTGGTTGCCGATCGTCCTGCGTCGCTACATCTCTCGTCGCCTTCTTCGTGCTGTTGTTCGGGCTGTTTTGAATCCATCGTTTCAAAATATCCATCTCGATCTAGTTCCACATCCACCTCATAATCATCCACCTGCTGTAGCTTGCTAATTCTTAAATTTGATGTTCTGGTCGGAACTGGTGTGGACCACAACCGTTCAAACTTCTGACATAAAGTCCGAAGTTCATCAATAGAATGTATTGTTGCAGCTAGAGTAGCGTTTTGGAGCTCCACACTCAGTCCCTCCCGAGCAATTTCTAGCATTTCACGGTCAGCAAATGGACGTGCTAAACGACGATTTAACGAACCAATCTCCACCAGATACTCGTATACGCTCTCCTTTGACTTTTGTTTGCGTTTCAGAAGAACTCGCAAGATCGCCTTATCATCAGTGAGCGTACCGAAGGTTTGTAGGAGTCCCTCCCTTAACACTGGATAGGTCACCACCTCATATTCATGAGTTAAGTTCAGATAGTATCTGTCGGCAGCTCCCTTGAGATACCGTGGAACGATAGACCTAAGGTCGTCCCAATTCACACGGTCCCTCCTGGCAGCCGCCTCAACTCTGTGAACAAACTCATGAACATCAGGAGAGTGACCATCTCCTGTGAAGGTTGGAACCCAATTTGAGTCATAACGACTCAAATTGTTCCCATGAACCCCTCGGTACTCCACTGGTGCTAACGCTGGAGCCGCGTCACGCCATACCTGAGGAGGTTGGTTGTATGGTGGTGGTGCTGTAAGTGGAGCTTGTGGATATAATGGTGGTGGTTGTACCTGTGGTACTGATGGATAATTTAATGATAATTGCTGTTGTACTAATGCTGGACTATTGTGTATGTGTTCAGCTTGGAGTGGTGGACCCAATTGTGGTATTGCAAAGTCCTCTGCCCAATTGTTCCCCCTGAAGTTCACACCCCGAACCAGACATTCGATCTGTAGTTCGGTGGGTTCCAAACCATAGAACGGATGGTCAACGTCTAGTTGGTTTGACATTTTGATGGTAAAACCCGAAAAATTATGAACTCGCTAACAACAACACTAAAACCAATTCCCAACAACAAATGTAGTTAGTACGATGGAAAAATGAAAACAATGAAAAACGCAAAACGAAAAAAAACAACGAACGCCCCAAAAAAAAAAAAATTTTTGTAAAAACAAACTTGTACAAGAACAAAAAAAAACCGCTGTCGCCGCTAATCTTTACTGAATCTTTTACAAAAGTTCCTAAAATATTGTATGTGTAAAAATATAATTTATTTATTTAGTTTCAGATATACTGAAATATATATATATACCTAAAATTAGTTATTGACGATAGCACCCCTAAAATATATTTATTTATTTTTTTAAAAAAAAAATTGAGAAATAAAAAATATTCAAAAGAATGCTTATTTATCGGATGCACCGTCTTAACTTTGATTTATTTATTTTTTTTTTTAAAAAAAAACAAAATATTTATTTATATCTTGACGTAAAGCTTAATTAAGAAAATTTATTTTATTTAGCTACCTAAAATTAACTTAAATTTAAAAAAATTATTTATTTAATAAAAATTATTTATTTAGTTTTTTGAAAAATTTGTTTGATTTATTTTATTTTTATTTAATATCATAAGAGATTCCCAAAGTCAAGATTCGTCTGGAGACAATTTAAAAAGTAAGTATGGCTACAATATCCATATTGTTTAAATTTAAAATATCGCGTTCGCGAGCCCACTTCAACCATGCATGTGAGAACTGACTAGAAAAGCCCCTAACGACCAGATTCTACAGAACAGATTCTCCCCAACCTAATAAAACAATCACAACTGTCACGATTAGACACTAGGTCCATTTCTACTGACCCAGTTGTGCTTGTTTAACCTACAAATAAATTACAACTAAACCTAATGCGAAAGTTGTAGAACGCTCCCGAGCACCAGACTTCAAATCCTAAACTCTATGAAAAATTGTTTTATTGTAAAAGCTAAATGAAAAAATGGAAAAGTTTTTTGAATTTGTATGAGGTGAAGCCTCTGATCCTGAAAGCAAAGTACAATTGGTTCTTCCCTTCATTACACCGAAGAAGCCTCTGAGCAAAGAATGGTACTACTGGTTTGCACCTAAGTACAAACACAGCAACACCACTCTTCGTCCCTGAGGACTTCCTCGCCGAATGAAGAGAAGAAACCAATGTTCTTCGATCGCATAACCCCGGTGGCCATAGGCGATCTAAGAACGACATCAATGTTAAAGAGTGAAGCTCTATGGATGGCTTTTTAGGCCTACCGCTGGGAAAAGTGAATCAATAAACCTAAATAATATATAACTTATCCATAATCTAAATAATTTCTTATTTAAAAATGCTAAATCGAAATAATAAAGTTTTACATGAAATTAATTAAATTTAATCCTCAGACTAAACAATAAATTGGTAATTTAAAAAAAAAATTACGATTATTTTAAATTCAAAACCAAGCTTACTAATTTTTTTGGTTATTACCTCTAATATATTTGTTCAGGTCAAATTTTTCGCTTTACTTATTGTATCCAAAACAAAAAATAAATGTTAGCTAAAAATAATTATTTCTATATTTATACCACTTTTTAAAATTAATCGCAATGAAAAAAAATAATTCTAAAAAAAAAATGGTGGTAGCTAAACACTTACTAAATCTAACCATAATCAAAAAAAACATACAATTAATTTCATATATAAATTAATTGCATCATCCAAAAATATGTACAATATATAAACAATTATATGTACAATATGTACATGGTAGCATAAAAAAATTTCAAAAAAAAACTGCTTCCCCAAAACGGTTTTCTTTTTTCCAAATAAAAAAACAATTAGTATTACTAAAAGCAGATGACAGCACAAAAAACAATCTCCAAAAAAATTGCTGTCCCAAAACGGTTTTTTTCAAAATTAAAAAAAAATTATCAAAATTCAAAATATATAATTTCCTAATCAAAACCAAAACGAAACCAATAACTGGTTTATTTCAAGATAAACAAAAAGCTGATTGACAACCACGGCCCAAACCGTTTGCCACCACCCTATTACCAAAAAAAACCACAACTGGTTTATCCTAAAACTTACAAAGAGAAACGCGAAATTCTTTAAATTTTTTGAAAATATAAATTTAGAGTACTTATGATAAATATACACATGAACACACCTTAGAAACTAAACCTTTATTTTTCCCTCTAGCTTTTTAACAAAATTTAGCCAAATAAACCAACGCGAAAATAAACTATATAAGGATATTAATTAATCTAAATTGAAATGATCAATTAATATATAAATATATAAAAATGTTCCACAAAAACAAGTTTTTTTTTCAAACAAAAAAAACCGGCTTGCCAACGCCCAAACTGGAAAATATTTATATATATATCTAAAAAAAAGCTAACGGGTCCCTTTTTGTTCGGCGCTACGTTATAGTACTCACTTTGTGAATATGGACTTTTAATACAAAAACCTTAAATTATGATACATAACCATGTAAACACGCCCGGTATATCGATTTATCCCCCCCCGGTACAAACCCTTGAGATTGGGAATCTCTTATTTATCTAATTTATCTTGACATTCCAATATTTAATGTTTAAATTAAAATTAATGTACATATTAATAATAAATACCTTAAGTTATAACTGTTGATTGATGTCATCAATATTCTGTTGTTTTAAGTTATTTGTTTGATTTTCCAAAACTCAACAGCATCTGATTTTGTTATACGAAATTGATCACCATCAAAAAATAGATCCTTTCGAGCGAGGTTCCTGGCACATAAAACTGTTATTCGTATTTTTTTTGTACCCCATTGCGGCGTGAATATTCCAATTTGTTCGTAATTCAAATAAAAATTATAAGTTGCTTTACGAACCAACATTTATTATACATTTTTATTAAAGTTGTTTAAAGAATTAAGTTCATATTTCGCATGTGACACTAATGTAAATGAATTACGATAATTTTTTTATTCATTCGAAAGATTTACATAATTTTTCAGTATCACTTTAAAATTATTTTGTGATATATTTTGTATACAATAATCGATACATTTTAATATGTTGTTATCATTTCACTTATTATAACTACATTTATTTGTTATGAATTTAATTTCACGAAAATATAATCTTGCATAACATAAAAGCACAATTAAAATGTTTTCTCTTTAAAAGCAGAAAATGGAATGAATAATTTTTAAATTGCAAAATGTGATTTTGCTTTTGACATCTTATGATGTCAAAACAAAATCGGGTAAATCTTCAAAATTCAGCGATGATTAACAACGACATCTGTTCATTAGTATTGGAAATAAAAATTTAGTACGTTCGTTGGCTTTTTATAATATATTCAAAATCAATTAGCAGTTAAGTTGGGAAAATTTTAAAAGTACTATTAATGTAAAAATGAACGGAAATTAATGTAATACATTTCTATTGAATTGAAAACAAAGAGGAATTTGATTTTATTATTGTTTTGCGATTATTGCGATCGTTACAGTAGTTAAATGTATTAGTTCCTTAACATATTTAATAAATGTTCAAAATCATCATAATATACGATTCGTTCACGAAAATCAAAATTCAGATTCCGATCACGGGGTTTTCAGAATTGTCGGCTGTTGTTGTTGTAGCGACGGTGCGCTTTCGTCGAAATCACAGAAGAAAAAAAAATATTTACAAATCCATCTAAATATTTATTGATTCATATAAAGTAAGGCCGAGTGGGCATTCACATACAACAGAAACAGTAACAGAAACCGAATTTCAAACAAATTTGACAGATAAAAATTCTGTTTCTGTAAAATTTGTTTATTTTGGTTACATCAAAGTAGAATAAAACCCATACTGTCATAAGCAGCTTTGATCTGGTGGCCAAAAACAAACCAAATAACTGCTCAGGCAGTGCTCACAAAAATACAGAGACTTGTGTGCCACTGTGACACGGGTGCTTGTAGAACCACACAAACATCTGCAATGGATATACTTCTTCCTCCATTGCACCTATACATCAGATCTGCAGCAGCATATAGTGCTCACAGACTCCAGCTACTCGAAACACTCAAACCTGGTAACCCTATCAGTCATCTAACGATCCTCTCGGAACCGCAGAACGAAGTGAAGAGCTATTACATTTCGGACTGTATGCCAAATATCACTGATCTAGATAGACGGTTGATTGTCGAAATAGAAGCCAGGGAAGGGAACGAGTGATGAGTGGTGATGAGTGATGATTTGTGATGACTTACAAACACTGCCATTCAATACCAGTATCTGGTATACGGATGGATCCCGAACCAATGAAGAAACTGGTGCAGGGTTGTTTGGTCGTAGGGTCAAACGGGCGTTGACACTGATATATACATTATTTCTGATAGTCAGATGAAGCTATTTGCTCTGAGAACGCGCTTCAATTCAAAGCTAACATGGGAATCCCAGGTAACAATTTCGCTTAAATATTTTAAATTATTCCAACTTAACTTGAAAAAGCATTGTGTACGACCATATTATTCAAGCTTTACCTAAAAAAAGCTTGTAAAAGACTAGATTCACTAAGTTTCTTATATAATTCCTTAAGTAAAGCTTAATTCAATATTAAATATTTAGGGCATATTCAAGCAACTGTTACTCAACTATAATACCTTTTATAAGGTTTTATTCGCATATAACTTTTAAGGTAGTATTCAAGATGTTTTTACTCAAAAATTCTATCACTTATATAAACCTTTATTAAAGTACAACTTTTTGGAAGAATCCAAGAAGATTCTTACCCAAGGATAGTTCCTTGTATACGACTTTATTTATGTATAATAATTTTAGTAGTATTCAAGAAAATTGTTACTCAAGTAATATTTCTTATATACGGCTGTTTTCAATGAATATTAAAAAATTTACAACAAATCGATCTGTCAATATTTTTGACAGTTCGTTGTTTAATTTTGCGATTGTGGGTTTTTTTATTAAATCACTTATCGATGTGTTTAAAAAGTTAACAAACCTTTAAGAACTTTAACAAACTATTATTGATTAATACAAAAGATTATTTCAAAATGGTAGACATATTTTCGTCAATGGAAATTTGCAATTGCCATTATTCCGCGACCATTTAATCAAACGTTTCTGATGATGGTTTATAAATTGATTGAGATTTACCATTTCTGATGATGGTTTATATAATGATTTGAGTTGGTTAACAAATAAATAAACTGATGATAATTTGTCATACAATTTATTTTTGTATTAAATGTATGTAATCGCCATATTGTGCGCAATTTGCTTAGAAAAAAATTATATCAAAACTTCCAACAGATTGCAACTGACTTATGGATAATATAACGTAGAACGTTTATTTAATATGGTCATTTGATATTTATTTATTAACCAGCCAATCACAGCATACTATATCCCTTACGAAGCTTGAGTAACACTTTTGTTCTGTATTGAGTAACGTACGTTTTATTCCTGTCATGGAAATTGATTTAATGAACGAGTGCGTAAGGGTAAACGATGAGGAAGAGAGGATCTGTGTTCGGTTCCTGCCAGGCACGTTTTTATTTATGAATTTTATTTTCCTTTTTTTTTATTTTATTTTTATTCTTTAATCATTTTAAACCGTACAATTGAATGGAAACACATGCGTAGATATCGTATATGATTACGCAAAATTATTTTCATTTCGAGATTGTCCTCAATCATAACCAATATTATTTTTAACAAAAACCCATATATTCTCATTTTAGGAAACAGTACACTTTTATATGCATTCCTAATCAAAATGTTTGAATAAAAATTAATTCATAGTCGTGGTAGTGGTCCGAAACTTGAAATGTGTACAAATAATTTGTTAAACAATAGTGATTAAGTTTCAATTTTCTTTATGACAGCTGCTAAATAGAGAAGTGGATAGCGTGCGGTCCTGGAGAATCAAAGGTTACGAGTTCGATCCCTGCTACAGGCGTTTGTAAAGATGCGAAATGTGTAAAATAAATTGTAATTTCCGATAAAAAATTAACGCAATAGCAGCAATATACAAAAAAAAGGAGTTTAATGCGCCAATTAACCAAAATAACTAAAGGAAACAATCACCAATTTTTTTTTCAGTGGCATCGCTTCTTGAATAGGCACTGAGTAATTCTCTTGAGAAAAGATTTACTCAAGCACTTTATTCAAGTAACATTTTGACAGTATTTGAATAAGCCTTGAATAACAACTTTTGTACTACTTTATTCAAACACTTATATAAAACATGTATAAAGCATTATATATGTCTTCTTGAATAAAGAATATTTTTTCATACGCCTTTTCTCCTTGAGTAGAGCTTGTATAAAACTTTTCTCATGCATAGTTCAAGCATTTTAAATTTCCCCTTCCATTTTAAATTCCTCTTTTAAAGCTTTACTCAATGATTACCTAGGTTAAATTGTTACCTGGGAATGCTACCAAAATCTACAACAAATTTCAGAAACTAGCCGCGTTACACTTGAGTGGGAACCTAGCTACAGTAGCAGTTAGCAATGTGGTAGCAGACTTGCTCGCCAAGAAGGCGCCACTATAAAGTTCATTGGACTAGAACTGTGCTTTGGATTAACCAAGAGTTTGTTCAAATGCGTGATCCAAAACTGGGAACAGGAACAAAATAAACAAGTATGGAGTATGCGGGAAGGTCTGCTGCATTCAAAAAAGTTTATAGGCAGCTTCCCCGTCTCCCCTCTTAAAACAATCGATCTTGATCGAGAGTCTCTAAATATATTAACATGGTGCGTCACAGAACAGAGTCCGATAAATCACCACCTTAACAAATTAGAAACCATGGAACATATTATCTACAACTGGTCTGAACTTGGATGGCGCAAAAACATTAAAAAGGGTAAAGAGAGACTAGCGAGATGGAGAAGTGGATAAGTCAACAACATCTCTTACAAGGAAGTTAAGCAACACTGGGAAGGGTTCCAACTTAAACGGGTGACCGCTTGGGAACTTCATCAGAAAAAATATGGAAATATGATTGTAGCACATCATATGCAGGAAGCAGGAATATCTCGCCCACGGTATGCCAGTATACCTTATCCAGCAGCCCTGGAAACTGGCTAGGATTCGATGGCCCAATCACCCGTTAATCCGAAATTCAAATGATTAAAGAAACGTACACTAGAAAGAAACAAAGCCAATCAAACCGGAATAATCAAATATCGACCCTTAGCTATCGTACCCGGACACGAGTAGGAAACTGGAATGTCAGAACTTTGATAGAAACATCGCGGTTAGCACAAGTTGAGAAAGTAATGAAAGAATATAACATCGAGATACTAGGACTCAGTGAAGTAAGATGGAAAAACAGCGGAGAGCTAACAACAAGCGAAGGAAATTACATGATGTTCTCTGGTAAATCCAACACACACGAACAAGGCGTAGCAATATTAACAACACCAAACGCAAAGAAAGCACTTCTCGAATGGAAACCAATCAGTAGCAGAATAATAACAGCAAGATTCCAATCGAAAATTAAAAATACAACGATCATACAGTGCTATGCACCTACCGAAGAAGCTGATGATGCGACAAAAGATGAATTCTACGAACAGCTCCAAGCAACATTGGCTAGTGCACACCGAAATGACATCAAAATAATACAAGGTGATTTCAATGCCAAAATTGGAACCGACAACACCGGAATGGAATCAGTCATGGGCAAGAATGCTCTAGGCTGGAGATAGGCTCATCGATTGTTGTGTCACAAATCAACTATTCATAGGAGGCAGCAAGTTGCCACACAAGAACATACATAAATACACTTGGACATCACCAAATGGAAGAACCAAGAATCAAATTGATCACGTACTGGTGAATAAGAAGTTTCTATCCTCACTACAAGACGTCAGAGCAAAGCGAGGAGCAGACATACACAGCGACCATCAACTGGTAATTGCAACATTCAAAATTAAACCAGCCGCTGTACAACACAACAAGTCATGTCAGAGGAAATTTAACATCAACAGATTGAGCGACAAAAATACAAATAACATCTTCAAAGAATCGCTCCAGCTCAATCTACCAAACAACGAAACCACCAGTATTGATGAAAAATGGGAACAAGTCAAAGAAGCTTACGTCAAAACTGCTACAGATGTGCTTGGATACCAAGACAAATCACGGAAACCATGGATTAGCGATGATACCTGGAAGAAAATTGAAGAGCGTCGTCAGCTCAAGTTGCAATTGTGTCACCAGAACACAACCGAGATCCGCAGCAAATATGAAAGTACAGCAAAACAAGTTAAAAAGATGGCAAGGAATGATCGCAGAAGATATGCAGAAAGCATTCTCAAGACTGCAGAAACAGCAGCAGCTAATAGAAATATGCGCACACTACACAAATGCGTGAGAAAGGTCACCAATAAATATACAAACACTCTACCAATAAAGGATGAATCTGGTCAAACCCTCACAACACATGAACAACAGCTAAATAGATGGAAAGAATACTTCGAAGACAACTTCCACCAACATGAAGATAATTTGCAGTCTCCGGATGACAACTATATCGAAACTATCAGCACCCATCCACCAACGGAACGGGAAGTTAGAGATGCCATACAGAAACTCAAGAATAACAAATCTGCTGGTACAGATAATATATCAGCAGAATTACTCAAAGCAGATGTAAACACAACAGCAGAAGCTCTAACACCACTATTAGCTGATGTATGGAACGAAGGAAAAATACCAACCAAATGGAAAGAAGGTTTAACCATAACAATCCCAAAGAAAGGTGATCTAAGAGAGTGCAAAAATTGGAGAGGTATATCGCTGCTCAACACAATAATGAAAATACTAGCGATGATCATTCTCGAAAGAATATCCCCATCAATTAACATGAAACTAAGAAACGAACAAGCCGGCTTTAGGCCAGGAAGAAGCTGTACCGATCATATCAACACAATCCGTATCATCATAGAGCAATCAAACGAATGGAATTCACCATTGTATCTCCTCTTCGTGGACTTCGAACGCGCCTTCGACTCAATTAACAGAAGCGCGATATGGAAGACACTTTGTGAAATGGGCGTCCCGAAGAAAATAGTTAATCTATTCAAAGAAATGTATCGGGATGCTGCCAACAGAATACAATACAAAGGACAGCAAAGTGATAAATACTACAACCACCGAGGAGTGAGACAAGGCTGTGTACTATCCCCGCTACTATTCCTGATAGTACTAGATAGTATCATGGGAAAGCTCGATGATGCAAGTCCAAATGGAATCCAATGGAACACAACAAGCCGGCTCAATGATCTAGACTACGCAGATGACATCTGTCTACTTACACACACACATACGGACATGCAGCAGAAAATACATGAGCTATCAGCCCTTGCACATGAAGTCGGTCTCAACATTAATATCAGGAAAACAAAGTCTATGAGATTGAACACCAAAACGATAACACCAATTACACAATACACAAGTGGATGAAGTCGACAAATTTGTGTACCTTGGTTGTACTGTAGCAAAAACAGGCGGGACTGAAGAAGATATCAGTCAGCGTATTAACAAAGCTAGAAATACGTTCAATATGCTTCACAAGATCTGGAATGCATCCGTCCTGTCAAGAAAGACAAAGCTACGAATGTTCAATGCATGTGTCAAGTCAGTACTGCTATATGGGTGTGAAACGTGGAAACAGACAAAGAAGATCACAAATCAACTACAGGTGTTTGTGAACAAATGCCTGAGAAGACTGATCAAATGCTTCTGGCCGAAAACCATCAGTAACCAGGAACTTCTACGACAGACAGAGCAGTTAGACATTGAGTCCGAGATAAAACAAAGGAAATGGAGATGGATAGGACATACACTGAGGAAACCAGCTAAAGATATAACAAGGATGTCCCTAGAGTGGAATCCACAAGGTAAAAGGAGAGTTGGAAGACCACCCATGACGTGGAAGAAAACGGTGCTAGCTGAAGCAAAACAAATCGGCAAGACATGGGGTGAACTGAAAGCGATTGCCCCGAACAGAGTCAGATGGTCCAGCCTAGTAGACGCCCTATGCTCCTAAAGAGATAAAGAGATAAAGGAAAAAAAAAAAAAAAAAAAAGAGAGACTAGCACTTTCTCTACCAGAAAACATTAGTCCAATCCGGCTAATTAACTATGTTAAGGGGTACGGATTTGATCACTTTGCAAATTCTTCGGTGAAATAGACGTCATCTGCAGTATAATAACATTCAGATTGAGCACAATAAATCTCTAGGTTGCAGTGGTACCCGATCTAGCTAATGTTGTAACCTTTAATCGATATTTTACTTACGACATTTAAAAGTAAATTTTGTAACAAAATTGTCTGTGGTTTCACAATGTAAAAAATTAAATACAAATCAAAATGCATGGTTTCATTTTTTTATATATTTAAAAAACAAATATGAAAAAAAATGTGAACGAACTTAGTAGTCCAGTAACTTTATACATAGCAGTATGCGTCAAATCCGGTAGTTCTGATTTTTTGCAGACTTGTTTATGATGTTGGCCTAATGAATAATCCAAGTTTGTGACCTCGAGCGCCGAACGCAACTTCGTTAAAAATCGAAAAAAACCGCGAAAAAATCGGGTTTTTTTTTTCAAATTTTGGCGATTATAACCCTAAAGGACTAGTTTTTTCTTTAACCTTTCTTAGGAGTTAAAGTAGACTAAATTTGCTACAATATGATAGGAGAATTGTCTCTGTAGACCCAACAGTTTCCGAGATTAACCCTTTCAAAGTTTATCATTTTTTCGAACATCACAACTTTTTGCAATTCTTTCGTTCCAAATGAATTTTGACCCTGAATATACTTTCGAAACCCTGTACTTTTATGATGGGATGTTAAAAAAGAAAATGTACAATGTGAAAAAGATAAGTACAAGTGAAAAAGATAAGTACAACAAGTTAGAAAGTTTATTTGTTAGGAAATTGAGTAATATTCAACATCAAAAAATTAAATTAATTTAGCCCTCTTGGAAGGTCCCGCTTGAGGTTCGTCCGTATCTAGATCGACGTATTGGGATAGCATATCCCCATCAAGGGATGGTGATGAATCGTCGACATCTTGTGCCCACAAGTCATCCTCCATTTCGACATCGGAGAGATCGTCACCTTCTAGGATATCTGCTACTGCAACCACAAAATGGATCAGATACAGTTACATAATCTTCTTTTCTCATCGGCCACCACACACATACATTTATTAATACAATTATTAGGACAGGGATGTAGAAAACTTTACAAAGGTATATTGCAAACAATTGCGAAGTTCGAAAAAAGTGATAAACTTTGAAAGGCTTAATCTCGGAAACTATTGGGTCTACAGAGACAGTTTTAGTATCATATTGTAGCAAATTTAGTTTACTTTAAAAAAGTCATAAAAAAGTTAAAGAAAAAACTAGTCCTTTAGTGTTAAAATCCCCAAAATTTGAAAAAATATCGATTTTTTCGCGGTTTTTTCCATTTTTGACGAAGTTGCGTTCGGCGCTCGAGGTCCCAAACTTGGATTATTCATTAGGCCAACATCATAAACAAGTCTGCAAAAAATCAGAACTACCGGATTTGACGCATACTACTCCATACTCTCAGGCGACAAAGTTACTGGACTATAGTTTCTTGACTTGTGAATTTTTATATTAGGAAATCCTCTATATTAGGTCAATTGCGTTTATTTGTTTAATTAATTTTTAATTGGTTGTTTTTTTGATAACGGGAAATAACGGTTTACAACATTTCCCCTACAATTAATAATTAAATGAAAGAAATTTAAAAAGTTAAGTAGAGTAGTTTTTAGCAACAGATTGAAGTGGTGGGCCAGTAAGAGAAGAATTAACATATTAAGTGTCAGTTAATAAAAAGTTAAGATTTAAGGGTCAGTTTTGGAAAGAATTTAAGTTTCAGTCAAGAAAATAGTTAAGATTAAAGTGTCAGTCAAGAAAAGATTAAAGTGTCAGTCAAGAAAAGATTTAAGTGTCAGTAAAGTAAAAATTTAAGATTTAAGTGTCAATGGGAATTTAAGAGAGTTAAATACCAAACAAGAAAGTGTTAAATAAATAAATATTTCTTAAATAAATAAGCAAGTGGTTTTGAATCAACGATAACAATTGTCAAGAATTTTAAATGTTAATTCAGTTAAAGTTAAATAATTAACGTAAGTTAATTAAAATAACAGTGTTGGTGTGTTACATAGATATATATCCTAAATAAAAAGGATATAACACTAACCAATTAGTTCAGCTAAGCCTAGAGACCCCCAATAAAAAAAAAATATAATTAGTAGGGGAGTTTTCCTTTGTGATAAGTGATAACAGATATTTTCTGGAACGAAGAAATTATTCTTCATATGGATTTATGCGTGTTCATTGTTATGATTTAATTATTGGTTATGCGTGGTGCATTGTGAAGTTCAAATCATGGTTTGCAATTTCTCAAAAACTATCGTTTCATAGAATCTCTACTAAATTGTTACTTCTCAGTTGTTTAACTGTTTTGTGGTGATATTGGTTTTCTTGTGAATTTTTTGTTCTTTTCTCGATATCATAAAATAAATTACCGCAATACTAACTTATCATTTTTTTTACCTTTTTATCTTGTCCTTCTGCAACAAAAATTATGCTAACCAAAAATCTTGATTACTTACTGTTTTATTGTTATTACTATGGTTAACCCTCAGATGATGTCCCAAACAAGCTTTTGAATAAAATGTTGCTTCGCACAAATGACAGTTAACCTTAAACGTAAGCCAAAATTGTAATGTCTTTAATATGTTTGTATTGTTATTATTTAAAAAAAACCCTTACACAATCATTTGTTAATTTATTTATCAAACTCATGTGTAGTTTAAAACTACTATTGAATTGAAAACGTCTACCGCATGATGGGCATTGGTATGAGATCTCCTTGAAAATAAAAAATAAATAAATAAATGTTTTCTAAATCTATCTGTATAATTGATAATTGGAAGCTGGGTGTAGTATTAAAACATATGTTTGATTGCGGTACCACCATAAATTTCCAAATTTTGCGTTCGGCTTTTGAATTAGCAAATGTCACACGTCACAAAAATATCGGATTGATTAATCTTGGAAATGCAGATATTATTAAAATTTTCGATTTTTTCTCCATAAATAAACTGTTATGTAATGTTAAGAACCTGTTTTTCTCAATTTCAACATTTGTTCCATATAGAATATGTTTTGGATTGGCTGAGGTTTTGTGAAAAGGTTAAATTTATTTATTCTTCTAAGTTTTTGATTTAAGATATTTTTTTTCCAATTTAAATAAGAATTTTGGATGAACCTGAATCATTTAAACATGTCAAATTTAATGTAATTTATTGAATGTGGACATAATTCGATTTACTTTGAGCATGCAAACCATATTCATGTTTTAGGTACGTTGTGAACCGTATAGGACTCTGTTCCGTTGATTATGTTTTGTATGAGCTTCGTGTAATACACAATCAAATGCATTTTCCTTTTAAAAATTGTCTCCACTACAAACAATAAATTTTTATTTATGCCTAAGCATTCAAATTTTTATTTATACCTAAGCATTCAAATCTGCCGCAATTTGTTAGATGTGTATCACAAGTTTGATTGAAAATTGCATTGTGAATGGAACATACAAAACTTAGCGTGGTTCTCGTTACTTTCTCTATTCTAAAAACAATTTTGAACAGGATGGTCATTTTGTTGTGTTTTCTCATTACGAGATATTAACATGGGGTGTTCTCCTTTATGTGTCAAAATAAATAAACAATATTTTCTACATAAGCGAAAGCAAGACAAAAATACATTGCATTCACTTATACAAACAAACTTAACATCTTATGCTAATATCTCATAATGAGAAACCACAACAAAATGACCATCTAGATTTAAAATTTCTAGACATGTTAGATTCAACGTGAGATATTACATTTTACTGGATAACAGTGAGATATCAATAGCTAAAATTGTGATTTTTTTAGAGCTTTTTAAGTATTTTTTGGACACATATTGTAATTCCTACTACACAACACATTTTATTAAAAAAAAATTAAGAGGAATAAACAAACAATATAATGACCGAGGTTAGGACCTCGAAAAAAGTTTCCTTAAATTACAAAGCTTGAATGTATGTAAGGATCGATTTTACAAATATTTAATATAATTTATAATTTTACTTACTGATTGAGCAGGTTCTTCCGGATGTTTCGTTCTAAGATGATCAATTAAGGCAGATTCTGTTAATAAGTACGTCCTGCATCGGTGACATTTAAACTAAAATTAATACAAAAATGATTAGTGTAAAGTTTTGAGTTGACAAAAAGTATTGTTTTACTTTAAAACAAACTTACTTTTTGCAGTGTTTTATGTTCCAGCATCATATGGCGTTTTAAATTATCATGTTCTCCGAACCGTCTATCACTTTCATTGTTGTGAACAAGCAGATGATATTTGTATGAACTATACCATTCAAATTTTCTACTACAGTTTTCCCAAGAACATTCATATTTTGAGTTTGACTGTAAAAAACAATAGAAAGAAAAATAGAAATCGTTTATTTCTTGTTTTTTATAATTGAACTACTGTTTGGAGAATATCAGTGTGGTTTCCGGCAGGGCCGAGGTACCACCAATGCACTTTTCTCGATAAAGATGATTTTGGAAAACTGCCGAGAGTTCAACATACCTGTGCACTAATTCTTCATTGATTTCAGGCAGGCGTACGACTCTCTCAAACGAGAGACTATGGTCTGCTCTGGTGTCAATGGGAATTCCTGGTAAACTGGTATCACTATGCAAAATGACAGTACAGAATTCTCAATGCTGTGTACGAGTAGAGAACGAACTATCAATGTTTTTTAAAGTCGACTCCGGTTTAAGACAAGGTTATGCTATCTCTCCTGTACTTTTTAATTTAGCCTTGGAATATGTGTGCCGTCAAAAGAAACAACCGACTAACAACAATGTCTTGTCAATAAACTCAGTACAGATGATCGCTAACGCTGATGATGTTGGCATCCTCGGCCGAAGTGAAGCTGTTATGAGTGAGACTTTCAAGTCGTTTGAGAGTGGTGCTAGAAAAATTGGTCTGCAACTTAACTAAAATAAAACCAAACATATTGATGTTTCAAGAGAGGCTGCTGAGAAGAAAGATTTGATGTGCGGCGATGAACAAAGTGAGGGAGTTGAATCTCTTAAATATTTGGGATCAATGCTTGACTCAAACAACAGCATACTTACAGATATAAAAGCTCGAATTGCTGCAGGAAATCAAACTTTCTACTCAATTATACCTCTCCTTGGATCACCGTATATATCAACTAACACCAAGCTCAAGTTATACAAGACATTGATTAGACCGGTTGTGATGTATGGGTCACAAACGTGGACCCTTACACAAAATGACGAATCGCATTTATCTGTATTTGAGCGTAAGATCCTACGCTACATTTTTGGTCCACTTAAGACAGACGATGGAGAGTATAGAACCCGGTATAACTTTGAGATCAGCTCTTTGAGATCTTTCAGATCAGGACCTTTTGAGGGTCTTGATATAATAGATTGTATCCGTTCTAATAGGATTGCTTGGTTTGGGCATGTTATACGAGCCGATTCACCGTCTGGAATGATTTGAAAAATGTACGTTAGCACCCCAGGGAGTAAGCGACCGCGAGGTAGACCACGACTACAATGGGAGACTGACGTAATAAACGACTTTAAAAAAATCGCCTGCCATGGTAACTATGTCGCTGTTGCGAATGACCGTGGTGAATGTTCAAAGCTGATTAGCCTGGCAACGCTCCTACATGGAGCATGAACGCCGTAAAAAAAAATTATTTTTAATTCACCCTTCCCACTGCCAAAAAATGTATGTATCTGTTTTAATTTGCATATACTAAACGAACATTTTCTTATATGTATATGTACCATACATATATATGTATATGTACCATACATCCTAGACGTTTTGTAAAGAATGTTACGAATCAACATAGACGCAACGAAACACAAAACAAAATTGTATTCAACTTGATTTTACTCTACACAAAATTTCAACAACAAAACTAAAATCATCTACATCAACATGTCATAATAATGAAAATACTTGCAAAACAATAACGACATCGATGATTCTCAGAAATCTTCGAATTTTCACTGTAAAGAAATTTTGAATGGACCACAGTAATCTAGATATTTATTAAAATTGTATTTCAGAAATTTCTTTTGAAGAACAAAACACAGTTAGTGCAGTGAGACTGCAATATTGTAACCAGTTTTAAGTTAACACTGTATCGTGAACATTACACCGTGTAAGTAGAAGTAATGTGAATTTTAATTGTCAATCAAAAGTTTTTAAGGTTACTAAAAAGAACTTTTTGTGATTATTTTTCAGATACTGAAAATTGCTCCCATCAAGCGTTGCCGTTTCTGATGCTATTGAAGGAATACTGTTTTCTGTATTGTTTTCTTGTTGTTGTGAAACAAGAAAGTATCAATAAAAGATGGTGTTTTTGCTTACTAATCACACATGGCACATGGCAGAAATGACATTGATGACAGCAATGAGGTTAATAAGCGAGAGATCATCGTAATTAAAGAGATCATCGTCTTCTGTAATAAAAAGAGAAACTGAAAAAGAGCAAGTACGGTTCAAAAGCAGCAGTAGCAAACTCCTGTGTTGGATATGTGAAAAATCGGACTATGGCGGTAATAGACAAATTGAAGGTAACAGTTGTTTAATGACACTGGATATCGGTTCAATACCCACATCTGCTCGCAAAGGTTCGATTGGTGACGTTATAAAGCCATTAGACGAATTAAAACTGCAAACAATAACTAACGGAGGATATAGCAGGCATTAGGAACATTGATATAAAGATAAGGAAAAACTACTATCACCAAGAGGTGATAGTGGCAAACATTGTGGATGAAGTCATTTTGGGGAAGTTCTTTATGAAGCCGATGTGATTCGTCTTTGGTTTGCCACTCCTGTTGAATGGAGCAGAGATTCGAGACCTAAACCACCTAATAAACAAATTAGGCATATATCACAAGAGGAACAAATGGAGAGAACTAGTGAGTAAATCGAACTTCGGTCCAAATAAGTGGGTAGTGAAATCCGAAATTCTACGTCCACGCCGTGCTACCTGGGTAATGCTAACAGAATTAGGTTGGTGTAGTTGAGAGGGGCAGAGTAAATACTGCTTATACTCAATGATTCTGCACCATGGCGAGTCATTGGCGCCACAAAACCAATGCAACTCAAGCGTCTGTTCTCCATGTTAGGGGCGGCTTGGAGCGGGCGTCTGTCTTGGATCAAGCGGCTCGCTATATAAACGTGTAGCAAGCGTCTGTTCTCCATGTTAGGGGCGGTTTGTAGCGGGCGTCTGTCTTGGATCAAGCGGCTCGCTATATAAACATGTAAAAAGGTTGTTTCTGGTGACCTAAAGATGCAGAACGAACCCATTCACGAAAATTTGGGTTGGGCGAAGGGCTAACACCCCATTTCCGTAAAAAACTACTTGTCATGAATTCTGTACACAGGCCTCGGATTATCTCGGATTCACTATTAGAACGACCTCGGAAACTGTACCCGGACTACGATTTAAAAATGGGAACCTGGAACGTGCTAAGCCTTAGAAGACCAGGAGATCTACTGAAACTTACGAACCAAATCAATAGCTATACACTGGATATAGTGGCGTTACAAGAACTAAGATGGCCAGGGAGTGGAATCCACGAAACAGCCAAAGGATACACTCTCTACTATTGCGGTCATGAAAACGGAGGAGAATTTGGAGTTGGCTTTCTCACACATCGTCGCGTGAATCAACATGTTATCGACTTTCGCCCAATTAATATGCGGATATGCACAATGAGAATCCGCACGCAAAAATTTAATGTAACGATCATCAATGTTCATGCACCTACTGAAGACAAAGCAGATGACATTAAAGACCTGTTCTTCCTAGAACTCGAAGAAGTCATCAATAACATCCCGCGGCACGATATAAAAATCGTGGTAGGTGACTTCAATGCGCAAATTGGTAGAAGTGCAGAACTTAAAACACATGTCGGCCCTAACAGCTTGCATCATGCTAGTAACAATAACGGCTTTCGCACAGCTGAACTGGCTATGATGTATGATCTAGTAATATCTAGCACTTTCTTTCCTCATAAGAGAATCCACAAAGCAACGTGGAAATCAAATGATGGAAGAACTGAAAATCAAATCGATCACGTCATGATTTCTAAGAGACACTCTACAAGTGTAACTGACGTTCGATCATACAGAGGTGCTGATATGGACACCGATCATATGCTTGTCATCTTTAAGTATAAGTGCAAATTATCATCTACATTTAATAGGCAAGCAAAAAAGACCGTGCGCTGGAATGTCGAAGCATTTAAACACCTGGAAACACTGAATAGATATCAGGAAATTGTAACGCAAAACATAGAAGAGCATGACATCCCATCTGAGATGCCATTAAACATACAAGAAGAATGGCAAACGCTTCAATCAACCATCATATCCGCAGCACAAACTACAATCGGAAAACGACCACCGAAATCACGTAACGAATGGTTTGATGACGAGTGCCGCGAAAGCATTGAGCACAAACAAAAACTGCGAGAAAAATGGTTAACAAGAAACACCCGAAGCTCCCAAACTGATTATCTATGCGCCAGAAAAGCCTCAGCAAAACTCCTACGGAAAAAGAAACGCGAACACATGAAGAGCTGTATCGAAAACATCAACCAACATGCGGCTAATGGAAATTCGAAAGAGTGTTTTGCCAATGCGCGGAATCTGACCAAAGATTTCCACCCAAGATCTACAGCCATCAAAAATGGAAACAACGAGCTTACAACAAGTGAACGTGATGTGCTGGAAGTATGGCGATCCCACTTTCAAGACCTACTGAATAGGACGAACGAAGTTCATCCTATTCGAGCAATTGCTCCGTCAAGTGAGGAGATTTTTGTCCCTTACCCAACAATAGAAGAAGTGGAAGCTGCCATCAAAAAATTAAAAAATGGCAAATCACCAGGTATCGATGGAATCCCTGCAGAACTACTTAAGAATGGAGGAGCAGCTCTGGTCTCACGTATATATGATCTGATTCTTGCAATCTGGGACCAAGAAGAACTACCTGCTGAATGGAAAACAGCTCTCATTGTTCCGCTACATAAAAAAGGTGACCGCCTAAAGTGTGCAAATTATCGTGGAATCGCACTGTTGAACACTGCATATAAAATACTAGCTAATGTCGTACTCGCTCGGCTCATCCCGTTTGCCGAATCTATCATCGGCGACTATCAGTGTGGTTTTCGTCCCAACCGTTCAACCACAGATCAATGTTTTACCTTAAGGATGATTCTGGAAAAATGTTGGGAGTACAACATCAGCATTCACCAGCTCTACGTTGATTTCAAGCAAGCATATGATAGCATCATCCGCGACAACCTCTGGTCTGCACTCATATGCCTTGGTATTCCAGAGAAACTTGTTTCTCTGTGCAAACTCACAACATCGGGATCAAACTGTAGAATAGTAATCGAAGGGTCAGTTTCTGACTCTTTTGATATAACATCAGGTGTTCGACAAGGTGATGCACTCGCACCCGTACTATTTAATTTGGCGCTTGAGTACGCGATAAGAAAAAGCCGCATTGAGACACAAAACTGTATATTTAACAAATCTAGTCAAATTCTTGGCTATGCAGATGATATTGTGCTTCTCGGACGTAGAACAAGCGATATCAAGGATAGTCTCTCTCGGCTTGAAAGAAATGCTAAACGACTTGGATTATGCATTAACACCGGCAAGACTAAACTATTAACAACATCCAGGAATAAACCTCCCGGCAATCTGAATACTGGCGACTATGAAGTGGAACGTGTGGAAAACTTCAAATACCTCGGGTCTGTAATAACATCGTCAAATGACATGCAGGCAGATATTAAAGCTCGTGTCTCAGCCGCATACAGAGTTTTCTACGCATACTCAAAACTTTTGCGATCTAAACATCTTTCGCAGTCGTGCAAACTCACACTTTACAAAGCATTAATTCGACCTGTGCTTACCTTTGGAAGCGAAAGCTGGACACTGACTTCCTCCGATTGTAGAATTTTATCAACATTCGAGAGGAAAGTCATACGAACAATTTATGGTCCATGTAAAGTTGCTGAAAATCAGTATAGAATCCGAATGAATCATGAAATCAGACAGCTTCTTGGAGGCTGCGATGTAATCGGATTCATTAAATCTAACCGGATTAGATGGTTTGGTCATGTAGAAAGGGCACCATTAGATAGAATGATTAAAAAAGCGTCCCAACAACAACCAGCTGGTGTTCGTCGAAGAGGAAGACCTAGACAACGCTGGCGTGATGACATCATCCAAGACCTTCGTGATATAGGATGTCGAAACTGGGGTCAACTGGTCATGGAACGAGACGATTGGAAGCTGATTGCACAGACGGCAAAATCCCTCCATGGGATGTAAACGCCAGAGAGAGAGAGAGAGTATTTAATAAACTATAGAACTGTTGTAGAATGTAACGCTTGCGTTAAATTCTACATCAAGTGAGAGAATGTATAAAATTACAATGGAAGCTATACACATGGAAAGCATATACTCTTTAGTAGTCGTGGATAATAGTAGATTCTTGTATGAGTTTAGAATGATGGCAATTCTTCACGAGGATGAAGTTTCCCGGAAGGAGCGTAGCGAGTGGATGGAATCATCCGAGTGAAGAATTGCCATCATCCTATGCGAATACAAGATGCTATTTTATCCACGACTGCAAAATATTTCGATTAACTTCCAGTTTGCCTGCTAAAGTTTGTATCACCATACATGCATCAAAGATAGCATAGAAAAACAAAACAAGTTTGTTTATTTACGCCATTTTATACTATACCAACAAATGAAGTTTTT
>OY856188.1:105968279-106088457 GCA_963693315.1 Diogma glabrata
TTCACTCATAACAACATCATCAGCGTATGTACGAGTTTATTGACAAGATATTGTTGTTAGTCGGTAGTTTCTTTGACGGCATACATATTCCAAGGCTAAATTAAAAAGTATAGGAGAGATAGCATCACCTTGTATTAAACCAGAGTCGACTTTAAAAAACTTTGATATTTCGTTCTCTACTCGTACTCGTACACAGCATTGAGAGTTCTGTACTGTCATTTTGCATAGCGATACCAGTTTACCAGGGATTTCCATTGACACCAGAGCAGACCATAGAGTCTCTTGTTTAAGTGAGTCGTAGGCTTGCCTGCAATCAATGAAGAGTTGGTGCACAGGAATGTTGAACTCTCGGCACTTTTCCAAAATTATCTTTATCGAGAAAAGTGCATCGGTGGTACCTCGGCCCCGCCGGAAGCCACACTGATATTCTCCAAACAGTTGTTCAGCAAAAGGATTGATTTTTGATAGTAAAATATAAGAACAGCTCTTATATGCTGTGGAGAGTAGAGCGATTCCTCTGAAGTTTGCACATTGTAAGCGATTACATTTTTTATGGATTGGTATCAGCATAGCTGTGTTCCAGTCCTGTGGCATGGTTTCAGTCCTCCAGATCATTTGAACAAGTTCAAACAATCTTAAGGATAGAGTTTCACCACCATGTACAATCATTTCGGATGTTATATCGTCGATACCATGTGCTTTATTGCGTTTCAATTTTGACAGCGCCGCTACGAATTCCTCTTTGGTTGGTTCGTCTACATATACCTTTGACGTACGAATAAGCTTTGCTCGTCGCCCGACTTGTTGCTGGTCACTTAAGTTGAGAAGATTTTCAAAATAAGCGGCCCAAGTATCTAAAATATTTTTAAGGTCTACTTGTAGCTCCTCATCTTTGTTTTGAATAGCAGTCGATCTAGTTTGAGGGCCCTTATTTTAGGTTTTAGCCTGTTCAAAAAAGTTACGCGATTGATGTTCCTTATTGAAGCTTTCAATCTCCTCACACTTTCTCTTCCACCATCTCGCTTTGTTCGTCTACATAGCTTTGTAACGGCTAGTCGTGCCAGTTTATAGTTCTCGTTCGTAGACCTGGTGTTGCGTCCTTGCAGACATTTTAGATAGCAATCTCTTTTGTATTGAATTGCGTCAAGACATGCTTGATCCATCCATGGCTTCTGGAAGTGGTTTTATGGTCGTCCAAGTATTCCCTCAGCAGCGCTTAAAACAGCATCTTTGAGCAAATACCTTGACTTATCGACGTCTCCATTAATGGTTTCTGATTTTTCCAATGTTTCCGCAATATGGTTCTGATATCACTCTTCTGTTTCAGCATTCTTTAATGATGAGATGTTAAAACGTTTCCGTTGATTGAATTTCGGAATGCTTAAGTTTGGGAAGTGGAACCTTATTTTAGCACATACAAGATCACTTCCAATGAAAGCACCTCTAAAGGATCGCACATCCAGAACATTCGAAAAGAAACGTGCTGTAACTAGTACGTGATCAATTTGATTTCGAGTGTTTCCATTCGGTGAGACCCAAGTCTGTTTATGAATTGATCGGTGCGGATAGAAAGCACTTGCAATTCTCAAATTATTTGATAATGCAAACTCAGTCATTCTCTCACCATTATCATTCGAATTCAAATGCAGGCTGTTGAGGCCCACCACATTTCCATAACAGATATCTCTTCCAACCTGCCCAATAAAGTGACCAAAAACCATATTGAAGTCGCGTGTTGGTGGCCTCTTCCATTTCTATGTAGAAAGTATCCTTCTCGTCGACGGTACTTAGCTTCAGTAGGTGAATGCACGGCAATAAGTAAAATATTGTTATATGTAACACGTACACGTAGGTAGCAAATCCTCTCACTGACCGGGATGAATTTCATCACGGCTTCTTGTATGCGTGCACCAACAAGAAAGCCAGTTCCAAATTCTCTTCGAGAAGGATGACCACTACAGTGTAGAGAGTGCAGAGCAATTATATCCATCCCATATCTCTCAGCCTCTGTTTCTAGACTTATAAGAGCACCAGGAGCGCTCAGGTAGAGCACGTTCCACGTTCCGATTCGGTAGTCTGGTCCTATTTCACGTCCAGGTAAAATTCTATTTTGAAACCCGGGTCTGTTATTCTCTTTCTGATTTCCAAATTTAACAAATAATTTTTTTCCGGGGTTAGGGTGTAACATATGTATGACTAATCTAATTAACATACAATACATATGATTAACATACAATACAATATTCTTCCCATTAACTTAACTTAAATAATTAAGCAAGTCATCAAACAAAACAAATAATATTTTTTTTTTTTTTTTTTTTAATAAAATGTGTTGTGTAATAGGGTTTAGAATATGTGTCACAACAACACATAAATATCTTTTAAGACCCAGGTCTAGACCTGGGTCCCACAACAACTGGCGTTCTAAGGTGTAGATTAACGCTTTTTTTAAACATCTGTGGGTTGAAGCCACCTGAGACTAAGTGTTCCGGCAAACTATTCCATTTGTACGCAGTTCGGACAAAGAAGTCTCTCTGCGATCTGCCAGTATGACAGCGCGGGATCTTTACCGTTTCACTGGTTGCGGCAGCCGATTGCCGAGTGGAACGGGGGTAAGAATAAGTTTGAGGCATGATGCCGCTGATTTCATCTGAGCACTGCTGATGACGATATTTGTAAAAAACAACGAGGTCAGCAACAGTGCGACGATGTTGTAGGGAATCAAGTTTTGATGTCAAAGTTCGATCCCCTACAATTCGTATAGCTCGCTTTTGAACAGAGTCCAAGAGGGCCAAGATGGAAACAGAGGCAGCACCCCAAACTTGACAGCAGTACTCCATACAGGGACGAATATAGGACTTATAAACATGGAGCAATTGGTATGGAGTGAAAATTTTTTTGCATCTATTTAGGAGGCCGAGTTTTTTAGACGCGCTTTTTGCCATCGCCATTACATGATCGTTCCAGAGTAGGTCGTTTGAAACTGTGACACCCAATAAACGAATGTTTTTACATTCACCTATTGGTCCATCACACATACTAAATAAAATATCTTTGGGGAACTCGGTCTTTAATCTGGAAACAATCAACAGCTGTGTTTTGGTGGAGTTGAAATTGACAAGGTTTTGGTCACTCCAGTCGGCGACTTTATTCAGATCTTTGTTCAAGTTTATGGCAGCGTCTCTCCGGGCAGGATTAATTCGTTCGTGCATTTTACCTTTTGAAGGAAGGGGCTCGAACGACTTGTGCAGAGTACTATCATCTGCAAAACTATTTATTGGGTTACTGGTGATTTTCAACAATTCGTTGATATAAATCAAAAATAGGGTTGGGGACAATACTGAGCCTTGGGGTACACCAGCGTTAATTAGTTTAGACTCAGAAGAAAATCCGTCTAAGGAGACCGAAATGTATCGGTTGGATAGAAAATTTTGAATCAGCTTCACAATATTGGGATGAAAACCATACACAACGCTTGTGGATAAAGTTGGCATGCCAGACTCGATCGAATGCCTTGGAGATGTCTAAAGCGATAACGTATGTTTCACCACCTTTATCAAGTATGCTGTTCCAACAATGCGCTACATAGTTTAATAGATCGGTAGATGATCTTTTGTTTCGAAAACCGTATTGGCTGTCGGATATCAAATGATTTTCTTCCAGAAATTTTGAAATATGTGTATTAATATAATGCTCATAGACTTTGGATAGGACCGATAGTAAAGCTATTGGCCTATAATTTGAGATATGGGATTTTGGTCCCTTTTTGGGGACGGGCTGGACATTTGCCAACTTCAGGCACGAGGGAAATATACCAGATTTGTAGGATTGGTAGAATATTTTAGTTAAAGTTGGTGCAAGTTCTTTGGAAAAGGTTTTTAAAATAATGGGTGGAATATTGTCCATTCCTGATGCTTTGTTGATGTTTAACCCCTTTAAAAGTTTAGCGATTATTTTGGGTTTGAAGTGAAGTTCATTCATGTTAACTCCTGAAGACTGGATTTGGGG
This sequence comes from Diogma glabrata, assembly GCA_963693315.1. Taxonomy (NCBI): domain Eukaryota; kingdom Metazoa; phylum Arthropoda; class Insecta; order Diptera; family Cylindrotomidae; genus Diogma; species Diogma glabrata. The sequence continues at coordinate 105,972,288 of OY856188.1, forward strand.
CATTTCTTTAGGAGTTTCCAAAACAGTGGAGTTCAGAGCAAGGCGTTCAGCGAACAAGTTAGCTTTTCTTGCGGGATCATTGACGATTAAATCACCATCAATAATAGGGGGAATAGAAAATTTTGTACCAGAATTTAAAGAATTAATGGCACTGTAGAAACTCTTGTCAGAAACAGACATAGACGTAAGTTTTGAGGCTTTCGCTCTGTCAATTTCGGACTTTTCGTTTGAGATAATCTGATTAGATATTTTGTTGGCCTTTAGATATTGGGATCGATTAGTGGGAGTTTTGTTATGAATCCAAATATTAAATGATCTACGTTGCCGTTGCCTAAGTGCCGTTTTGGCAGTTTTCGAATACAAGTATTTTTTTTTGGGTTTTACTATGGAGAAAGGGACAAATTTATTGATAGCAAATTGGATGGTTTCTGTAAAGTTTTGAGCAGAAACATTTACATTGTCAGTGTAGAAACAATGACGGTCGAAAAGGAAACCATGGAAAAAATTTTGAAGACCACTCTTATCCATTTTTGAGTAGTGAAATATTTTACGGGGTTTGGGAGCTGTAGTTTTAAGTAAATCAGTTTTGATAACTGATGAGATTAAATAATGATCAGAATTTCCAATACTATACCTTTCGTGACATCGACACTCGTAATATCTGGCATTGTGGTAAGATAGAGATCTAAAAGAAAACTATTTTCACCGCCATTACGGGGAGTGAAAGTCAGGCTTTTAACAATTTGGAATAGGCCCTGAGACGCGGCAAACATTTCTGCCAGTTTTCCACTATTGTCAACATCGTCGGTCGATTTGGAGAATTCCAACCATGATTTGTTGTGGACGTTGAAGTCACCGGTAACGATAACTTCACAATTAGGGGACTTTGCTCTAATCTCGTCCATAATTTTTGTCAGTATATTAAAAAAGTTTGGGTTACGTTTGTTGGGGGACCGGTATAAAGCTATTGTGAAAAAAGTCATTTCTGGAAGACAAATCTTTAAAACCATTGTATTGAAGCCGTCACCGTGTAGTTCAAAATTTGGAAAGCGCGTGTACGCAACACTCTCATGAATGAATGCGCATACGCCCTGATGGAGTTTGAAAGCTGATTCGAGCCTATATTTGGAATTAAGCGATTCTATAAAGAGAAAATTTTCAGAAGCTTGTGTTTCTGTAAGGAATAGAATGTTCGGTTTGTCGTGCTCAAGATGATGTTGCACGTGGTCATGGTTAGCGTTCAATCCGCAGATGTTTTGGACATGTATTTTAAAATTTTTTATTGATTCATATATGTTTTGTCCCCCCAAATTCCGTGGACGTGCCGCTTTATGGGCGGGTGGATTGCGCAAATTTGCTTTACCACTTGCAGACTTATTTTTTTTCAGTTGTACTGCCATATATATATATATATATATATATATATATATATATATATATATATATATATATATATATATATATATATATATATATATATATATATATATATATATATATATATATACACCCAATTCTGTTTTTACACGGTAGATACGTTCCAGGAAAAGACGTGTAAAAAAAACCGTGCATAAAAAGACATGCAGCACATAGAAAAAAAGGGGATTGGTTCCATACCCTTTATTTCTGTAAAAAATAGGTAAAATAAAATGATTTGTACAAAAAATCTATTAAGAGTCTATATAAAAGCCAAATTAAATTTTTTGTGCATGTATGCACAGTTCATATGATAAAAAAACAAAAATTAAATCAGAGATCAGCAACAGTACGACAATGTTGTAGGAAATCAAGATTTGATGTTAAATTTAGCCTAGAGCCTAGATCGAAATAGATGCACCACACAAGACTTGACAACAATATTCCATACATGGACGAATGTAGAACTTATAAATGTGGAGTAAGTAATACGGAATGAAATATTTTTACCATCTATTTAGGATGCTATTTGTTCGTCATAGCCGAGACGGTCTATGATCTGAAAACAATCAATAGCTGCATTTTAGTGGAATTAGAATTTAATAAATTTTTTTACCCGAATCGGCGACTTTTTCTCGGTCCTCGGTCCTTTTCTCCTTCAAGGTCCTCGTTTACATTGATAACAACGTTTCTCCGGGCGATATTTATTTTTTCATTCATTTTACCTTTGAAGATAAGGGAAGAAATGACCTGTGCAATGTACTGTATGTCATCTGCAAAACTATTTGTCGTGTTACTGATAATTTTCAACAGGTCATTGATATAAATTAAAAATAGAGTGAGGAATAAAACTGTTCCTTGGAGAACACCAGTAATAATTAATTTAGACTCAGAAGAAAAACTATAGATGGATACCGAAATGTTTTGATCGGTGAGACAATTTTGAATATGCTTTACGTCTACATGAAGTTGGCAGGCCAGATTTGATCAAATGCTTTTCAGATGTTTAAGCGATAACGTACGTTTCACAAGCTCAATCAAACATGCTGTTCCAACGTCATATATATAATTTGAAATATTAGTTTTTTTGGGAAATGGCTAGTGTAGGCACAGCCAGTTCCAAAAAAGGTACGAAAACGGATACAACAAATTACAAACCCATATCAAACTAATCGATTGTAGCTAAAATATTTGAAAAAACATTAATTTTAAAAATATGAGGTTCTTTGTTAACTGGTCAAAAATACTTATAGACAATGCGGTTTTCGCCGAAAGACGATCGCCCTACATGGATTATTGCTGTCACATATGTAGTGTACCATACAGGTCTTGATTGAATCTATACAACAGAGGACTGTTAAATTGATCAGCAATTCAAATCTTACTAATGAGCTTGATTACTGGTATGTCACTGATTTGACGGTATTTTACATTAAGGATAAACGGGCTTCTATCTAAATCAAATCGATTTTACCTAAGCCTGCAAACTTGACACGTTACACCAGAGTATCAATTATAATAAGATAAAATAGTTTTTTTCCTCCAAACTTTAAGATTAGCGTTAAAAAATCTTCAAAGAAAATTGATCAACTGTACATACATACTTCTAGGAATAGAAGTTGAAAACAATATGAAATGAAATTCTCATATTTTTAAACTAGCTAAGAACGCTGTTCAAAAATTTAGGTCTTTGGAACGATTTCGTAAGTTTTTCAATAGCGAACAGCTTCTTTTAATATATAAATCATTTATACTCCCTGCATGGAGTATTGTTCTCACATGGGGTGTATCTGATTTTAGTAGTATGAAGTAAATTGAGTTTGTTCAGCGCATGAACTGTTAAACTATTTAGCAACTCAACTCTTATTAATGAGTTAAATTCCTTGCAACACAGGAGAAATGTTGCTGATCTGAGAATTTTCTATTAATACATTGTGGATGAACAAACTTCGACTGAGATAAAATCAATTTTACCTGAACTAGCAACCTATCGCATAACACCAGAGTAAATTTTGTAGCCCATCCTTTTACACTTCATATAAAAAGGATCAGAAGTGTTGCTTTTCAGCGTGATTTTTCAGCAGAGTCTCTCATCTATGGAATGTCTCGCACCAGCAAGGGTTTTCCCTGTTAGCTTTAATCTCAAAATTTTAAAGATAACGTTCATAAACTTCTTAAAGAAATTTAATTTATTCAAACTTAATCCTAATCCCTAGTTGGACATGATATCTTCAGATATTAAGAGACGTTAATTTATAATTTATTATAATTAACACTAAACATGCCTAACTTTGTAATATTATAATTAACATTAAATATGCCTAAACATGCCTAAAAAAATACGAATTTTCTTCAAAATTTAAACCGTGCTATTTCAAATAAAACCGTGTAAAAACGAATTTAATTTTTTTTTCTAGACCGTGTTATATCAAAACCGTCTAAAAAAAGACCGTGTAAAAACAGAATTGGGTGTATATATATATATATATATATATATATATATATATATATATATATATATATATATATATATATATATATATATATATATATATATATATATATATATATATATATATATATCAAAATGTTTATTTTATTTTTTTATGTTTTATTTTAAAATGCATAACTAAGTAAAAAATCCTATCATACTACAAAATATGACATATGCCAATATATCATGATAAGATGAAGAAATAATAACAAAATAATAAGTGAAAAACAAATTGTGAGAAATTTGCAGAAAACAAAACAAAACTAAATGCCAATAAAACTAAGTATATTCAACTTATGCTCACATATCTAAATGCAGCTCACATATCTAAATTCTCACAATGTATTTTTAAATGACGAAATTTAGCTTATATAAAATTATATTAAATTTGATGACTACAACCTAAAGTATTACAAAAACGAAATAACATTAAATTTATGAAAATAAATATAATTTCCGCTGAATAAGGTATATATATATTTATTTCATATATAATTGACCGATATTGCCTTTATATAATAGATCGATCGTCAATTGGATGATCGATTATTTTATTAAAATAAATATAAACCTGAGAAGGGATTATAAAGAATATAGCGGAGAAATCATATACCAATTGTACTATAAATTAAATGAAAATTGTAATTAAAAATCAATCAATAAACTTATCTAAAAGTTTAAAGTTTAGTTTTACTTAAACCTTTAACTGAAAGAGTCTGCCCAATAGGCCTTAGTCTACGGGTTAGCATAGAGTCCCCAGCATAAAGACTTTCTTTCCATTATACATTAAAGAAAAATCAAGTGGACATCGCATCAAGGCAGCTCAACCAGATACGTCCACCATAAGGGTGTTAACCTTAGGCCCAACCCAGATTGTCGTGAATGGGTCCGTTCTGTATCTTAAAGTTATCAGAAACAAGCTTTTTACACGTTTATATAGCGAGCCGCTTGATCCAAGACAGACGCCTGCTTCAAGCCGCCCCTAACATGGAGAACAGACGCTTGAGTCGCATTGGTTCTAAGACGCGAATTCGCCGTGATGTAGCATGATTGGCTAAGCAGTTTTTACTCTGCTTGTCTCCGGTACACCAATCTTATTCTGTCAGCATTAGCCAGGCAGCACGGCGTGGACGTCGAATTTTGGATTTCGCTACCCTAGGATAGAAAATAATTCTTCGGATAAATTGTCATTTGTATAAATTAATTTGTCCAAATTAATTCGAGAATAAAATTCTATTCTCTGATTTATTCTTTCTTTTTCTTGTATAAACTATAAAACAAAGGATTAAACAATTAATTTTTTTTCTTGACATGCGCATAGAAGGACAATTTTGTTTTGAATGTGTGGTTATTTTTTCATTTAAATATCTGCGTTTCTAAAATTTGTTTTTTGATATAAATTAATAGTAAAATAAATAATATTTTTAATAAATTCAATTTAAGTTTTGAAATAATGTTTTTTAATTTATAATTAAATTTATTTAACAGCAAAGTAAAAGAAAAAGTATTGCCACTTATAAAATTACACTGCTATAAACTGCAATAAAAACAAAAATAAAAATAAAATCTATCCGTATTAATACAATCGACGAAAAATAAAATCCTCAAATGAAGATAAAATTTTATTCTCGGATTTTTTTCTATCCATCCTTGTTCATATAATCGACCCTAACTATTTAATGAAAATGAGACCTCATTAAGTATTCGAACGCACTCCAGAGAATTTTTTCGATTGATCGTTTCGAATTAAATATTGAACAAATGCTTAATTAAACCGTTGCACTTTTAAGTACATATTGAAGATCGTTTAATTTGAATACATAATGGTTCGATTTATAGTGTTGAAATTTGCTTAAATAATCTTTATTTCGTTTCGGTAGCCACATTGTAGTTTATAATTGCTCGTAGAATTCACCGTTTATTGTGTCGTTTGTTTCTCCGGTTGATGCATTGCGCCGACCTTTAGTTTGTAATCAAAACCTCCAATAATCATTGCAATTTATTGGCGCCATATGCAAAAACAATGAACCTTGTTATATGCTTAAACAAAATGGATTAGTGTTTTTGATTAAAAATTTATATGGAGTTTTAAATATCAAAACGGCGCTATGGTTCACGATTTTTTTTGTGCTAAAAAAACAAGCAGGTTTACAATATCGATGGTTGTTATACATATTTTTATATTGGTAATCCTGAGCTTGAGGAAAAGGTATCCGAAAGATAGGAATATAATTTTGATGCTATTTTTTGGAAAATTTAGTATGGAGTTAGTATAAAATATGATGTCTTTTATTGTAAGTCATTTAATTTTCAAAATACCAAACAATTAAATCGGTATCGAAATTGAATTAAATTTATTTAAATGTTTGGCTTTAATGGTACAAAAAATGAAATAAAATTCGTTGTTTTTAATTCGTTTTACTTGTTTTATCAATGAATTTATAAATACTTCAATTTAAATTCATACATATTACTGTGTCCGAAGGATCTCGTGCCTCGCAATATAAACTTTGCTCGAAAAATAAAATACAACATTACACATTCAATAAAATACTATTAAATTATTCGATAACAATTTTTAGTATGAAACAAAATTAATTTTTTATTTACAGTTTTCAAATTCAAATTACAAATTCTTGGTCATTCATTCTTACTTACAAATAATTTATTCTTAGTTTAAGTTCTTATTCTATAAAACATTCACGTCAATCATCGTTCGGTAGTAGTCCACAAACGATATTGATAAGTTTTAGGAGTTGAAATTAATAAAAACAAAAATATTACGTAAAGTAATCAAATGCTTCAATCAAAAAAAATTATTTCTTCTTTACAAATTGATTCACTATAACACTTATCAACAGGAACACTAGTAGCTGTGCTGTCACCGGGATGCTGAAATAAAAAAATTCAGAAAAATGGCATTGATGACTGAAACTAATATATATTTTGTAAATCAATAAGAATTAAATCAATTTCAGTTTTTTGGTGTAAAAAATAGATTAAAAAAAACATGCTTACCACTTCATCATCGAGTTTAATATGCACAGCTGTAGCCATTTCCACCAAATCAAGCTTATTGCTTGCTGACTTCTTAGAGCTGCATTCTGATAATTCCTTAAAAGAAAAATTAATAAATTTAACTTCAGCAGTAATGTGCGACGATTGGCGACGATTGACATAAATTGTAAATAGGTCAAACTGGGATCTCATTTGCTAAAGAGGACAACGAACACAGTCATGACATACAAAAATTATTTAGAGATGTCTGAAACAATGAAAATCAACATCCAACGAAATCAACTGACTTGATGTTAGTTTGATATTATAATTAATATTATGTTATATTGCTATATCTGCTTATATTGCTATCATCTGCTATCTGCAAAAATAGTGTCATTTACAATATGTAAATGAACAAGTGAACCTTTTAAAATAAATTTAAAAAAAAATCGTTAACATTTTGATGTAGGGTAAAAAGTGAAGCTGTATTGAAATCGATAAATAAAGTTATTTGTCAATGGACCGAGGTTCGGTTTGTCGATATTTGAAAGTAAAAATATAGTTGTGGTAATCATTGGTTGGTGGTGCATAACAAATTATAACATATTATGTCGAAAAAGAATTTTGATTACTTACAGATTCATAGTTATCACCATGGTTAACTCTTAGATGATATCTGAAACAAGCTTTTGATTTGAATGTTGCTTCGCACAGATGACAGTTAACCTAAAATGAAAACCAACGTTTTATTTCATTTAATATGTAGTGTTATGATTTGAAATAAACTTACTATATTTTTCTTTAATTCATCCATTAAACCCAGATGCAGTTTCAAATTACTTGTAAATAAAAAACATCTGCCACATGATGGACATTTGTTCTGGTTATCCTTGAAAATAGAAAAAAAAAAACGATAAATTTACAAGCAGAAATCTAATGTAATAAAGTCGTAATTTTTTAAATCTGTGCATAGAAACAAGGTTGAAGAAAGAGCAGAACCTTGAGGAACAATAGCAACGGTTGTGTAAGCTTGTGCTGCAATTCTATTTATAGTTAATTGAAATATAGTGAAATTGACGAGCTGTTAGAAAACTATGAACCAAAAAGATTGTAAGATTATTTTTGGATTCAATATTTTAGTTTGGTTGTATTGTAACGTTATTTGTACAAGTAAATATATATAGGTACAGTTGTATTCAACTTGTTGTACCAACAGTGTTTGTGGTTCTTACCTGTGGATGGTTCTCAAAACGTTTTTATAAAACACTTATTATTGTTTTTCAAACTATTATTAACTTACTTCTTTATATAATTTTAATTATAATATAACTTTTATTATAATTTTTACTTATTTTTAAGTTAGAATTATTATTTATCTTGGTGAGGATCACTTGAACTGAGATTGAACTTGAAATTAGAATTACTTAAAAATCAACTATTAAAACTAAAACTTAACTCGACTATTCTTTCTTAAAACTCGAACTGACCTCTACTTAAAAACTAAAATCCAATTATTTATAATATTTAATTTATCCAAAATCAACAAAAATGATTTGGCCTAATTTTAATTGAAAATCGAAACATTCAAAACAATTTTCTTGCAAGTCAAATAAAATTATTTAAATATTTCGATTTGTGGAATTATTTTGATGTATGCAATTTTCGCATAATTAAAACTTTAATTAATTTAATTATTTATGCAATTTTCGCATAATTGTAAATTGTCAATGTCAATGTCAATGAATTTGATTTAATTTATTAATTTTGTTGATTTTGAATAATTTAAATTTTTAAGTAATTTCTTAACCTTTATTGTTACTAACTAAATCTATTATAAACCAAAGTAGATTTATACAACATTCCTCCGCCCTCCGAAGGAATCTATCAACAATTCTTTATGTTTACATAATTACTTATAATGTGAACATAAAGTGAACAACCTTGCGATGGTTGTTCTTAAAATTAAATTTTCCTTAAAACTATCTATGTATATTTTATACTTTTATTTTAATTATAACTATCTGATTACTTTCCTTCATTAATTAAATATATTTATACTTGTATAAATCTCTTAAAATTTACCATCGACTGGTTATATTATATGAATTAAGCAATACAATATATATGTATAATTATATTAATAATTAAAATTTAATTTTAGCTTTATTTTGTTTTATATGTATGTATTTGCAAAATAGCGTGGTTATAGTTCATTATTATTATTACTTTTTTGTGTTTTGTATTTTTATCGTAAATAAAATGTAATATATTATAAAAACATTAAATTTTTGGTTAAACATAATTATGCAAGATACTTTATTAAATATTCACTATTTAAGATACTTTTATAATTAAAATTTTATTTTCTGTGTGATAATTTAATCATTAAATTTTATATATAAATTGAATTTATTGAAATAAAAAATTTATATATATTTTTTTTGATATAATGTTATTTGTAATTATTATTATTATTTTACTTATATAAATTTTATAAGCCGTGTCTTATTTTATAGATTTTTATATTTTAGTTGAAGTAATTTTAAACGGAAAAATTTAAATTTTAATGTAATTTTTAGACTAATTACATCGGGTGCATAATTAATTTTAGGTAACATAAAGTGAACAACCTTTCGAGGATTGTTCTTACAACTAAATTTTCCTTAAAATTAACTAGTTATAATTTTTATCAAAAACTAACGGAATGAACGAACTAACGGAGTTATCGACTACTAACAAAACAATGACCTTAATTGTGCTTGAAATTACATAATATTAATTAATTTAAAATGAAACCAAAACTTTACCCTATATATTTTATTAACAAAAAGTTTTTATGCATTTTTATTTTTAAATTTGTTTCCTATAAATATATGAAATTTTTAAGCTAAATTTTAAAATTATCTACTTAACTAATTTTTCCAAGTTTTCACTGATTTCTTGTAGAGTCTCTGTGGTATTATTTCCAAAGAGCACAATATTTTCCGTGACATTTGTGATTTTATTTTTATGTTTATTAAATCTAAACTTAAATTTGAACAATATTAAAACTAAAATGATTATTATAACAATTATAACAATGATGCCAATTGAGACAGAATAGATCGTTATATTTGTACCTACTATTCTATGCTTGATGGACTGTCACTGAATAATTTTAAGCGATTGTTGTGAAGCGATTTCTGTTTGTTACCTATTTCTACCGTGGTGTTGGTCTGGCTATTGATTTTGGATACTGTATATGGACCTTGCCATGCACATGTTAAACCTTTATGTTTAGCTTCGTTTTTGATTAAAACTTGATCTCCTATCTTGAACTCGACTGGGTTGGTTTTTTTATCATAATACGTCTTTGCAAGTTCTTTTGACTTTTTTAAATTTTCCCTGGCTATTAAATGTGTTTTTTGTAGTTTATGTTTAAGTTCTAAAAAATAATCGTCTGCATTATACAGAGGAGCTGGTGCTTTTTTTAAATTTGATGGCATGTCAGCTGTGAACCCGAATAAACAATCCATAGGCGTTAATTTCGTACCGCTGTGAATGGTATTGTTGTGGACATGTACCGCTTGGCGTAGCCACATGTCCCATTGCTCAGGATGTTCATCAACAAAACATCTTAAATAATCTTGGGCGATGAGTGCGTTATAAAGAACCATTGGTTTGAGGGTGATAAGGGCTGGTTTGGAGTTTTTTGATTTTTAATAATTTGCATACCTTTTTAAAAACTTCACTTGTAAAGTTTGACACTTGGTCGGTCAGTAGTTGTTTTGGTATTCTATACCTGCTAATAATTTCATCGTAAAATACACGCGCCACTGTAGCTGCTTCTTGATTAGGTAGAGCGTAGCAATCAGCAAATTTTGTGAGATCATCTTGGAACGTTAGAATATACATATTACCGCTAATAGTACGAGGTAATGGACCTACAATATCTAAATATATTTTGTCGAATGGTTTTGTTGGTGTGTGTGTCAATATCATTGGCATTTTATTGTACCGTACGGTTTTGACTTTTTGGCATATTTTGCATTGTTTGATATATTTGATAATGTCAGTTAACATATTTTTCCACTGGTATTGTCTTCTGATACGGTGGTAGGTTTTAAAAACACCTTGATGTCCTCCAAGTGGTAAGTCATGGAAGTCTTTCATAACTTGATCTATTTCTGTTCTTTCAGTTAGCCATTCTTCTTCACCATTGCTTAGTTCATCGTCATTGGATGTTATATCTGCATGGTTTTGAACTTTATTTTCAACTTCTAGATTTTCGTTAGTGTTATTATTACTATGTGTTACTATAGCGTTACTCTCATTACAATTTTGAACTTCATTTCGTGTTTGTAAAGGATGTGTATTATCTATTGTATTGTTTATTTGTTTGGCCTGATTAATCACTAGACATTGTGGAGTATTGTTTTCGTTATCTTCATATGGAAGTCTACTGAGCGCATCCGCGTTGGCATTTAACTTCCCAGGTTTATACTCTATTTTATAGTCGAATTCTGAAAGCTTATTGTGAAAACGGACTAGTCTACATGTTGGATCTTTGACATTAAATACACCTTTAAGAGGTTTATGATCCGTATATACGGTAAATTGTCGCCCGTATAAGTAGCAACGAAAATTTTTTGTAGCCCAGACAATAGCCAATAGCTCTTTTTCAATAACTGAATAATTTTTTTCAGCTTTATTTAAACTTCTACTTGCATAGGCGATTGGTCTATCTTCTCCTGGTTTACCTTGGGATAACACGGCTCCTAACGCTTCACTACTAGCGTCTGTGGTTAATATAAAAGGTTTATTGAAATCGGGGTATATTAGTACCGTATCTGAGGTTAATTTTTCTTTTAATAAATCAAAAGATGTTTGACATGCTTCAGTCCATATAAATTTTATATTTTTTTGTAATAACTTAATAATAGGTGCTGCTATTCTAGAGAAGTCTTTAATAAATTTCCTATAATAGTTTGCTAATCCTTAAAATGATTGAACTTGCTTAATTGTTTTGGGAATCGGGAAGTTTAAAATTGAATCCGTTTTTGAATCATCTTTTCTCACACCTTCTTCGCTGCACTTATGACCTAAATAAATAATTTCTTTTTTAAGGAAGTGGCATTTATCGATTTGTAATTTTAAGTTAAACCTTCTAAGTCGATCGAACACACTGATAACTTTACGATTATGATCTTCTAGATTTTTACCGTATATAACTATATCATCTAAATACACATAACACTCAATGCCTTGCAAACCCGTTAAGACGTGATTCATAGCTCTTTGAAAAGTGGCAGGGGCTCCTTTCAATCCAAATGGCATTCTGTTAAATTCAAAATGTCCTAAAGTACTACTGAAAGCCGTTTTTTCTCTATCCTTAGGTTCAACTAGTATCTGATGATATCCGCTAGCTAGATCAAGGGTGGTGAAATATCTAGAGTGACCAAGTTGGTCCAAAATTTCTTCTATGCGCGGAAGGGGAAATGCGTCACCTATTGTTATCAGATTAAGCTTCCTAAAATCAACAACCACTCGAAATCGTTTATTGCCGGACTTATCAGGACGTTTTGAAACAATAAGCAAAGGAGCATTGTAAGGACTCTTACTATGAACTATTATATTATTTTCGAGCATTTCCGAAATTTGTTTATTTATTTCTTCCTGTTGTGTTTGTGGAATTCTATACATTTTTTGGTTGATAGGGGCTTTATCTGGTAACGTGGGTATTGTATGTGTTATTGCTGATGAATAAGAAATTTTATCTCCTTCTAAGTGAAATAAGTCTTGATGATTTACTATTAATTGTACAATGGAGTCTCTTTCTTCTTTATTAAGATCATTATCTAGATTAAGATTATTTAAAATTCTATTTATTCTATCACTATTTCTATTGCAATCTAAATTTTCTGATATTTCTGGTATTTCAAAAAAGTTATCCGAACTATCATATTCTGGCACATAATTTTCTAAATCTACTTCAAAATTATTTATATTTATTACACTTATGGGTACTACATTGTTTTGTATTTTAGCAACCACATTAGAGGTGTATACACCTGGTAACACTTCTTTAGAAAAACAAACGACTTCTTTGTCATTATCGTCATTGATTTTAAAATACAATATTTTTTTTGATCGTGGTGGAATTGTTTTTATTTGAGTAGCAACGATATTTGGTAGAATATATGAGTTTGAATTATCCTTAACTAACGCTTTATTATTTTCTATTTGAACATTTTTGTAACTTGTACTGAGGATTTCTCTGAAACTGCCTCTATGATGTATCTGATTCGAATTTGTTATCCCATCATTTCGAATGATTCTAGGATTGGTTAAATTCTCGCTACTAGGACCTGATACATTCGGTACTACTTTGTTCAATTCAACTAACGGTTGTTTTTCGTTACGGTGTCCAATCTGATTATCTACCACTTGACTTGCTCTGAGTCTATCAAGTTGTCGATTTGGTACTGTTTTGAATTCATTGTTACAAATAGCTTTGATAGCCGTACTATCATTTAGTTCCGATTTATTATTTTTTTCAATTTCTCCTACACTTCGTGGTTTGCATGAAAAGGTGAAAATTACTTGATTTTGATTCCTTGTGCTTAATACTATTAGTTTATTGCTAACAAAATCTACTATTGAATTTCGAGCTAAAACATCTCGTCCTAAAATACCATCACTTTGAAAATTCATATCCTCAATTACATGAAACTTAATTGGTAGTAAATTATTTGAAATTGCGCCTATTACTGTACCTAATGTATAATTTGTTTGATTGTGAATACCTCTAATAATTGCTTTTTCTGTAGTATTTAAAATATGTTTTTGGTTTATACTGGATCTTTTAATTAAAGAAACTTCAGCTCCAGTGTCAATCAAAAGTGTAGTAATTATATTTTTTCCTATATCTAAATTAACACTAATTTCTGGACAGTTGCCAGTTGATTTAGTAGCATCATATATGCCTAAGTTAAAATTTTCATGTTCCCGATTATTTAGGTATTTGTTTGGGCTTTGAATTGTGGGTTGCAATTCAGCCCTAGTTAGTTTAAATCATTATTAATATTTTCAGGTGGTTGTTCATTGGAATTTTTATAATTTGAGGAGGTGAATGTTTTAATTTGTTGGGTGTTTGGAGTTTCGTAATACTGAACATGTTTTGGTGCGTATGAGATGCGGGGACCTGAATTACTTAAATTTGGAACTTGAGTACGAATTGTATGTGGAATCTGTTGGTACTGAAAATTTCGTTGTCCTTGCGGATTTTGGTTATGTGTGTAATTTACTGGGTTATTAAATTGTAAATTACTTGGCAAATTCCAGTTGTTAGCTGGCCTATATTGGATACTATGCGGTATCTGTGGTTGATTATAGTGCATAGCGTTGAAATACGTATTTTGTTGAGGGGCTACATTACGAAAAGTTTGAGAATTTGTAGGCTGGAGTAACTGTTCTTGGTAACTAGTTTGTTGGGCTAAATTCGATCGTAATCTTTTTCGACAGTCTGTTAATGTATGTCCGTAGTTTTTACAATATCTACAACTAATATCATTTCTCGGCAAGGTGTTGGAAAACTGTTGTAAATTAGGTTGATTTGCATTATATGAATTTGTGGTTGTATTATATATTTCTGTGTTAGTATGTATGTTTCGGTTTGGCTGTAACTGTTTTGCATATTATTGAATTTTTCCAGTTCTATTGCGTATTCTAACACTGTTTCAAATTCCGTTTCCGCTAATGAAATTTGAAGAGCTACTTCTCGTTCTCTTAAACCAAGTTTAAAACATTTTATGGCCTGCTTTTCGAGTTCGTGCAACCCGGCAGAACAACTATCACTATAACCACATTTTAAAAGTAAAGCCTTTGCTTTTCTTAATAATCTGTTGATTTTATCTCCGAATTCGGTAACAGATTCGTGGGTACTTTGAACCATTAACCCCATTTTCCCATATAACTCAAAATAGCTAGAGTCTTCCTTTAGTCCTCGGGAAAGATATTTATAAAGTTCTTTCAAACTTGTGAAATATATACCACTTATAAGTTTCAGGGCGTTGCCCGACAACCGTGTCCTAACTGACTGTAAAAAGTGGGTTCTGTATTCGCTTGGTAGGGTGTGGTACGCGCGATCGCATTCATGCTTAAAATTAAAAAATTCGTCTTCCAGTCCATCATGCATTTCACCATTGTATTTTGGTATATTTTTAACTCTGGTTGTTATCATATTGTACTCTTCGTCTAATTTATTATTAAAACTAGGTACATCGGTTCCACTATTCGTCATTTTTAAATTTTTCGCGTCTTTTAATTTATTGTTCAAATTTCCGAGGGCAGCAATTTCCGAATCTACCCTTTCTCTTAAATCTATATCTTCGTCCAGAGTTACCGACTCCAGATTAAGATTCTCTAAACTATTTGTTTTCTTTTTTATAACGGCTTCGCGTGATAAATCGCGTACAATTTCGAATTCGTTATTTAATATATTTAAAGTAGAATTTGATGGCTTACCTTCTGAAATTTTGTGTGCTGCTTTATTTTTTCGACGGTCGTCAATAGCTGAACTGAGATAGATAGATTCCTAGTCTCTTGAAGATTTCTTGTCAGTAAAATTTCTTTGTGGTAATTGACAGCTTTTTCTAGCTCCGGAACGTTTATTTCAATTGTATAATATTTTGTACTTGTACTTTTGACTGATGACTTGATACTTTTGAATTTTGATAACTGTATGTTATGTAACTTTAAAAACTGTATTTTGAACTTTTAGCTTGTTCTTAAAAATTGTTTATAAATTTTTACTATCACCCACTTAACAATTATTTTATTTTATTATAGAATTATTAAACTTATTATTTTGGTTTTAGTTCGAACCACTTTAAAACCACAGGTTGATACCGGCCGCGCCAAATTGTAACGTTATTTGTACAAGTACATATATATAGGTACAGTTGTATTCAACTTGTTGTACCAACAGTGTTTGTGGTTCTTACCTGTGGATGGTTCTCAAAACGTTTTTATAAAACACTTATTATTGTTTTTCAAACTATTATTAACTTACTTCTTTATATAATTTTAATTATAATATAACTTTTATTATAATTTTTACTTATTTTTAAGTTAGAATTATTATTTATCTTGGTGAGGATCACTTGAACTGAGATTGAACTTGAAATTAGAATTACTTAAAAATCAACTATTAAAACTAAAACTTAACTCGACTATTCTTTCTTAAAACTCGAACTGACCTCTACTTAAAAACTAAAATCCAATTATTTATAATATTTAATTTATCCAAAATCAATAAAAATGATTTGGCCTAATTTTAATTGAAAATCGAAACATTCAAAACAATTTTCTTGCAAGTCAAATAAAATTATTTAAATATTTCGATTTGTGGAATTATTTTGATGTATGCAATTTTCGCATAATTAAAACTTTAATTAATTTAATTATTTATGCAATTTTCGCATAACTGTAAATTGTCAATGTCAATGTCAATGAATTTGATTTAATTTATTAATTTTGTTGATTTTGAATAATTTAAATTTTTAAGTAATTTCTTAACCTATATTGTTACTAACTAAATCTATTATAAACCAAAGTAGATTTATACAACATGCATTGAGGCAGCTAAACGGAATATTTGTCTACAACTATCTTAAGTAGCAAAAATCTTTGGAGAATCATGGTGAAGCATTTTTTAATTGTATTGATAAATGCATCGAAGGCCTTAAAGTCATATTGTGACGATTATGGAGTACGATGTAATAAAATAACATTGTTCTGAAATTAAAACTTCACACCCGGTTCAACAAATACAAGGCATGAATATCAGACCTCCAGCATAGGACGGAACATCATCCTTTAGAATTTTCAAACTAAAATTTGAAACCGCAGTTGTTCAGAATAATTGGTATGGAACGCTTCATGTTGTAGTTTTATAATTGTGTAAATGGTGAAGTGGAAGAGAGAATCCAACCAGTCCCAAAGCAAAGAATATCTCCTTCAATTAACATAAAACTAAGAAATGAACAAGCCGGATTTAGACCAGGAAAAAGCTGTACCGATCATATCAACACAATCCGTTTCATCATAGAGCAATCAAACGAATGGAATTCAACACTGTATCTCCTTTTCGTGGGCTTCGAACGCACCTTCGACTCAATCAACAGAAACGCGATATGGAAGATACTTTGTGAAATGGGCGTCCCAAAGAAAATAATTGATAAAATCAAAGAAATGTATCGGGATGCTGGAAACAGAATACAATACAAAGAACAACAAAGTGACAACCACCGAGGAGTAAGACAAGGCTGTGTACTATCCCCGCTACTATTCCTAATAGTACTAGATAGTATCATGCGAAAGCTCGATGATGCAAGTCCAAATGGAATCCAATGGAATACAACAAGACGGCTCAATGATCTAGCCATACGGACATGCAGCATAAAATACAGAAGCTATCAACCCTAGTACATGAAGTCGGTCTCAAAATCAACATCAGAAAAACAAAGGCTATGAGATTGAACACCAAAATGATAACACCAATTACCATCAACAATAAACAAGTGGATGAAGTTGATAAATTTGTGTACCTTGGTTGTACCAAAACAGGCGGGACAGAAGAAGATATCATTCATCGTATTAACAAAGCCAGAAACACACTCAATGTGCTTCACAAGATCTGAAATCTGTCCTGTCAAGAAAGCCAAAGCTATGAATGTTCAATGGATATGTCAAGTCAGTACTACTGTATGGGTGGGAAACATTGAAACATACAAGAAAGGTCACAAACCAACTGCAGATGTTTGTGAACAAATGCCTGAGAAGACTGATCAAATGCTTCTGGCTGAGCATCACCAGTAACCAAGAACTTCTATGGCAAACAGAGCAGTTAGACATTGAGATCGATATAAAACAAAGGAAATGGAGATGAATAGAACATACACTGAGAAAATCAGCTGAAGCTATTACAAGGATGTTCTTAGAATGGAATCCACAAGGTAAAAGAAAAGTTGGGAGACCACCCATGACGTGGAAGAAAACGGTGCTAGCTGAAGCAAAATAAATTGGCAAGACATGGGCTGAACTGAAAGCGGTTGCCCCCAACATAGTAAGATGGTCCAGTCTAGTAAAAGCCCTATGGAGATAAGTGAAAAAATGCCACTATATATAGTTTGTAGCTATCGACTTGGTTTGTAAGTTTTAGTAGATCTCCTGGTCTGCCAAGGCTTAGCATGTTCCAGGTTCCCATTTTTAAATTTTAGTGGGTACAGTGCCCGAGGTCGTTCTTGTAATGAGTCGTCTTGTAATAATCCGAGGCCAGTGTAAAGAATTCATAACAAATAATTGTTTTACAGATATGGGGGGTTAGCCCTTCTCCGAGACCAAATTCTAAGAAAAAGCATTTTACAAGTTAATATAGAGCCTCTTGATCCAAGAGAGACGTCCAAATCAAGCCGCCCCTAACATAAAAAACAGACGCTTGAGTTGCATTGGTTTTATGACTCCAATGCCTCGCCATGGTGAAGAATCATGAAGTATAAGCAGTATTTAAATTGCCTCTCTCAACTACGCCAACCTGATTCTGTTAGCGTTACCCAGGTAGCATGGCGTGAACGTAGAATTTCGGATTTTATTTATTTATTTAATTTATTTATTAATTTAATATTAATTTATTTAATTTAAATTGCCAGGTATATAGTTTTTTTTACAAAATTAACGCCGCGGACTCGTACTAGACGCTAACGAAACCAGATGACTAAGGGTAAGCTATTTCGTAATATTAAAAAACCAACCGTTAGAAACAGCTTGCTATTTTTTGTCACTCATCTCCTCGACTAATAGTTTTTCCAATTTATCAACTATATTAGTTGACTATCGTTGTTAATATTTTGCTGAAAAATATTTTTACCTAAATAGAAGTCGAACATTAACCGTCCGAGTTCGAAGTCCTAATGTGCTAACTAGGCACTTGGCACACCAAACAAACAAATAAATATGTTTCGAAAATTTCCGATTTGTGTTCATTCACTCAATAATTTATAACTTTGTCATTTTTCCGCCAGTTTTCTTGTAATTAGTCTTATTTTATGAGCTACAGTATCAGCATGGTACAAAATAAAAATTGTTTGATAAGATTTATATTGTTCGATTTCGATACCTATCTATTAAGAATCAATTTGTCCACTGAAAATTTATTTTCTTTTTAGACTCAGATCAACAAATTCGGACATTTGTAGCTTGAGCTATATTGTTTAAAGTGAAAAAGGTCGAAAAACTAGTATTTAAAAAACGTCTTCATAAAAAATTTGTTTTCTTGATTTTCGAACTTCAAATAGTATGTTCTTCAACGATGCCGCAAACAACATATTTTGAAACGAGAGGACAGTTTACTGTTGGTCAGTTGGGTAATAGTCGCGAGATTCAAAATATGATTTTCGGCGAGCAGAAGACTGCACTTTTTCTACTACCTTTTTAAAAATAATTATTAATTATTAAACAATTTCATTTAAAATTACATACAATTCAAATTTACATTACAATTACAAATTACAAACATACAATTAAAATCTTTAAATTTTTAAAATAAAGAAATTCAATAAGAAACAAAATAATTACAGACCATTCAAGAATCAAAGAAACACTATAGTGTAATTAGACAATTTATGTGTTTCTAGCTTCACTTATTTAAAAAAGTTAGGCAAGTGCGAATATAATTCGTTAGCTTAAGGTTCCGTGTATATAATATTTAAGAAAACAACAGTTTTTGTTAGCATAGTTTCACGTTGGGCTGCATCTTGCACAAAGCTGTTTATGGTAGCTAAAGAAAGCTTCAATAACGACAGCTTATAAATTATTTATACTGGAAAATATATTATCAATTGTTGCAGCTTCATTTTGTTGTTGGATCATGAATTTTTCTTTGTAAATTTTTTTATAGAAAATAGTTTGAGAGCCAGTTTTAAGTATTTTTATTGAAACCAACATTAAAGTCAGCTATCACAATATTTGGAGGAAAACGTGTCGTCAACTTATTGCCAACGAGTGCATTGATGCCAACGAGAGTCTACTGAACATTGGGGAGATCGGTATACCAACAGGATTTGAACTTCAGCTAGTTAAACATTCACAATGACTGCCTGCAGAGCTAAAATCGAAGTGATGGTGGCTACTATTTTTCTGCACTAGTGGTACTGTATCAGACCTAACGAAAAGAACAGATCCCAACCTCGATTTACTTGAGTGTAACAATTTTATGCCATATTAAATGGTAATCTATCGAATTAAATGGTAATCTATCGAATAGCAAACAGATATGTTATCGCATAATTTTTCAACCTAACGCTTTTCGCCTGAAGTTGAGTTCATCTGACTTGTTAAACTTGTTTGATCTTATCTGATCTTGTTTGTTCATTTTTATATTTCGTTTGACTCAATATTTTACTATAATACACATTTGCTATTTACACATTTATCCTCTTCTACGATTATTTTACTTGAAATTTTATTCGACAAGGTCGAAATCCTCTTAAAATCACATTTAAAATGATGAGCCGATCGCTATAGTTTTCTGTCAATCTTTACAACATTGCCCATAACCATGAATTTTTTCAATTTTTTTCTTGTGTAATGTTCATACTTACGGGAAGGGACAGAAAAAAACACTCGTTTTTGGCAATATCTAAAAAACTAAGCAGTCGAAAAATCAAAGAAATTTTTTTTTGAAATATTTTGATCTTTTTCGATTTTTCTAAACCAAACTCGATTCCTTACAAAAACTTTTGTTTTACTATCTCCTTATCTATGTTCATAAAATTCAGATGAAAACAATTATTTGAATTTTTTTCGTTATCAGTAGGCGTGAGAAAACACATTTAAAAACTGTAGAGGTCTCCCCAATAGGGTACCGTTTTTACTTTTTTGAAGTACGGAACCCTAAAACAGGAAACTGACTATCAGACATTCTCAAGTTTAAAATATTTTCATAAATCAACTATCGATTTGCTTCGAAAAAACAAACAAAGCAAACATTTGGAACGAAAGCGGAGAAAAAACTAAGCCAAGAACAGGTACACAATTTTCGAAAATGTAGAACTTTCGCAAAAATACGACCCAAAACGTCGAAATTTGAAAATTTAAAATCAAACAGTTTACTCGATATCGACCGTTTTATGTATACGTAGAAAAAGTAAAAAGCTGGCCTATTGGAAAAAAAATCACATTAAACTTTTTGCTTACACTGTTAAAAATATTAAAAATAACATTTTTAAATACGGCGATGATGCCGTTGTTCAAGCAGTTTTTGATTTTTGTTTATCGTAATATGAAAGTTCGAACCTTGAAAGTTTAAAGAAAGCGTTTTTTTTTGTTTTAAGAAAATTAATTTTTTAAAGATGTGTATCTCAGGTTAAAACTTATGGGCGATTTACATGTGCCAAGATTTTTTTCCAGCATTTTTTTTTACTGAAAATTAGAGCGACACGCGATATAAAATTTTTGGAAGTTAAAAAGAGAAAGAAATTTATAATCTAGAAGGCGTTGTGCTATAATTTTTGACAGATAAACATTGAAAAAATTAATTATTCTTTTGGTTTTTATTAAATTTAAACAAAATAAAAACATGGATTCTTATATGGATAAAAAGCTTTAAATATTATATTTGGTGATGATCATCAAATTTTGATCAATTTCATCTTTGAACTCAGCCTTCAACTTTGTAATTACAACAATTAAATTTAACAATGGCGATGTTATTGAATACAATTAACAATGACGATGCTATAAATTTTTGACATCCAATTCAAAAACCAAAAATATTACAAAAGAATGTTAAAATTTTGATAAAATAATATATATAAATAACTAAATATTTTTATTTACAAAAAACTAACTTGAAGATGCAAACACTTAATTTTTTTCTAATAAAATCAATTATGTCACCATAAAATAATTTTTGTTGCCATAAAATATACTTTGGTAAAGTATTAAAGGTATTAAATTTTTTTTTTGCGTTTTTTTTATTTTTTTAATTGAATGCATAATATTTTAAGAATATTGTGTCAAAATTTCATGTCGATTGGAGCAAAATTGACGAAGTTACAGGTATTTTGAAATTTGCTTATAAACGTTTTATACCAGATTTTTTAGTGTTCAAAAATTTAAAGCGTTTTCCCCACAACTCACGTTTTCAAAGTCGGTGCCCCTCATAACTTCAAAACTACTGCACCGATCCTTTTAAATTTTTGAACACTATTTCTGTACATAATTTACAACGCTGGAGAGTTTTTGCAAATTTTGTTAATAATTTTTATTTTACAAGTTAGCCGATTTTTTTCGCAAAAAATCGCTTTTTCCCTTCAAAGTGTTCCAAAAATGAGAAAAATTAAAATTTCAAAAAACCCTCCCAGGGTTACCTGGGGAAAACTATTACCTAACGAATGAACTTTGATTTTTTGATTTCGGATGATCCAGCAGCAAGTTATGAGCGGCACCGCAATTCTACTTTTTTCCGAGACACGTCCGAATAATTGCTGCCATTGCCGCGGTTTTTAATATTTCTTCGTGAAAATTTTATACAATATACTTCAAATTTCATTCTTTAATGTAATGTTGGTTTTAATAAAGAGATTTTAACTGTGTCGTCACAAAAAATTCACAAAAACATGCCTTTTTTTGTACGCATTAACTTTCACCCCTCCCCCCTTAAGGCGTTTAGTGTTGAGAACAGAGATGTATATTTTTAAAAATTATTATCTTTAGAACACTCTTTCGGAGTGACGTGAATTATCCATTTTAATATATGATATTTTGTAGTTACACTAAGACAGAAAATAATTGACTTTATGTGTATTTTTAGCAGTTGATCCCAGTTGTATCCCTACTCCCTAGTATGAAGTCGATAAAAATTAGATGGGTTCAGAGTTTGTTTTCCAAATCACGAATTTCATCAATTTTAAGTTTTTGCTAAACCATACATAGCCGGTATAGGAATACCTGACAATTAATTTTTTTTTAACGGCGTTCATGCTCCATGTAGGAGCGTTGCCAGGCTAATCAGCTTTGAATATTTACCAGGGTCATTCGCAACAGCGACATAATTACCATGGCAGGCGATTTTTTTAAGGTCGTTTATTACGTCAGTCTCCCACTGTAGTCGTGGTCTATCTCGCGGTCGCCTACTCCCTTGGGTACCAGACTGTGAATCGGTACATAGAACATGCCCAAACCAAGCAATCTTATTGGAACGGATACAACCTATTATATAAGGACCCTCAAGAAGGTTTCTGATCTCAAAGTTATATCGGGTTCTATACTCTCCATCGTCTGTTTTAAGTGGACCAAAAATGTAGCGTAGGATCTTAAGCTCAAATACAGATAAATGCGATTCGTCATTTTATGTAAGGGTCCACGTTTGTGACCCATACATCACAATTTGTCTAATCAATGTCTTGTATAACTTGAGCTCGGTGTTAGTTGATACATACGGTGATCCAAGGAGAGGTTTAATTGGGTAGAAAGTTCGATTACCTGCAACGATTCTAGCTTTTATATGTGTAAGTATGCTGTTTGTTTGAGTCAAGCATTGATCCCAAATATTTAAAAGATTAACTCCCTCAATTCGTTCATCACCGCACATCAAATCTTTCTTCTCAGCCTCTCTTGAAACATTCATATGTTTGGTTTTATTGTAGTTAATTTGAAGACCAATTTTTCTAGCACCACTCTCAAGCAACTTGAAAGTCTCACTCATAACAGCTTCACTTCGGCCGAGGATAACAAAATCATCAGCGTAAGCAATCATCTGTATTGAGTTTATTGACAAGATATTGTTGTTAGTCGGTAGTTTCTTTTGACGGCACACATATTCCAAGGCTAAATTAAAAAGTATAGGAGAGATAGCATCACCTTGTCATAAACCGGAGTCGACTTTAAAAAACTTTGATATTTCGTTCTCTACTCGTACACAGCATTGAGAGTTCTGTACTGTCATTTTGCATGGTGATACCAGTTTACCAGGGGTTCCCATTGACACTAGAGCAGACCTTAAAGTCTCTCGTTCAAGAGAGTCGTAGGGCTGCCTGAAATCAATGAAGAGTTGGTGCACAGGTATGTTGAACTCTCGGCACTTTTCCAAAATCATCCTTATCGAGAAAAGTGCATCGGTGGTACCTCGGCCCCGCCGGAAGCCACACTGGTATTCTCCAAACAGTTGTTCAGCAAAAGGATTGATTTTTGATAGTAAAATGTAAGAACAGATCTTATATACTGTGCAGAATATAGCTATTCCTCTGTAGTTTGCACATTGTAGGTGATTACCTTTTTTATGGATTGGTATCAGCATAGTTGTGTTCCAGTCTTGTGGCATGGTTTCAGTCCTCCAGATTATTTGAACAAGTTCAAACAATCTTAAGGATAGAGTTTCACCACCATGTACAATCATTTCGGATGTTATTTCGTCGATACCATGTGCTTTATTGCGTTTTAATTTTGACAGCGCCGCTACGAATTCCTCTTTGGTTGGTTCGTCTACATATACCTTTGACGCACGAATAAGCTTTGCGCGTCGCCCGACTTGTTGCTGGTTACTTAAATTGAGAAGATTTTCAAAATAAGCGGCAGAAGTATCTAAAATATTTTTAAGGTCTACTTGTAGCTCCCCATTTTCGTTTTGAATAGCAGTCGATCTAGTTTGAGGGCCCTTCTTTAAGGTTTTAACCTGTTGAAAGAAGTTACGCGATTGATGTTCCTTATTGAAGTTTTCAATCTCACACTTTCTCTTCCACCATTCTCGCTTCCATTCTCGGCACCATTCTCGCTATGTAGACCATAGCTTTGTAACGGCTTGTCTTGCCAGTTTATAGTTCTCCTTCGTGGATCTGGTGTTGCGTCTTTGCAGACATTTCAGATAGCAATCTCTTTTGTATTGAGCTGCGTCAAGACATGCTTGATCCATCCATGGCTTCTGGGAGTGGTTTTGTGGTCGTCCAAGTATTCCCTCAGTAGCGCTTAAAACAACATCTTTAAGCAAATACCATGTCTTATCTCCATTAATGGTTTCTGATTTCTCCAATGTTTTGGCAATATGGTTCTGATATCTCTCTTCTGTTTTAGCATTCTTTAGTGATGAGATGTTAAAACGTTTTCGTTTTTAGCACATACAAGGTATCACTTCCAATGTATGCACCTCTAAAGGATCGCACATCTAGAACAGTCAACAAAAAACGTGCTGTAGCTAGCAGGTGATCAATTTGATTTCGAGTGCTTCCATGGGGTGAGACCCTACCGTCTTCCCCCGAAAAAAACGCCTAGGCGTTGTAAACAAATAGAACGCCTATCCTGCGTTTTATTCAAATATAACGCCTAGGCGTTATGTATTGAATTATGAATACAAACTAATTTTTTTAAGGCATTCACTACATGCATGAAAAATAATATCATACGTATTTTGATTTTTTAGATGAAAGTAAATGATTTTAGACAGAGAAAAACTCGAAATCTCTTTTTAACTATGTATTTCAAAAACTTCAGTTCAATCAGTTTCGAACCGTTCGGTAGGTGGCTAAGTAGTATTATAAGCGATACCATCCTAGAAATTGAAGCCAATCTAAATGATCTTATCGATGAGAACGACAACGCCAAGCTCCATAAAGGGTAGTCGACATCATGTGGTATGGAAATTGTAGCTTTTTACAAACTAGAAGATGTCAAGTGTCAACATTACTGTTGTGGAAGTGGACAACAATTGTATAATGAACGATTAATGTTTATGGGTCATTCTTTTACAAACTGGGCACCTTTCTGACCGACACATTTTTGATTTGGCTGAACTTTTTCGTAGGGACTTTATATCGAAAAAATTTTCTATTAAAACGTATATTTAATTAATGGAGAAATGAGTTTTACTCTTAGAAATAAATTAATTTTTCCAGCGCAGGACGACTAAAATTTATTTCAAACGTTAAAAATAATAAAAAATTAAATCTGTACATATTTGATAATTGATTGTGTCTAAATTTTCGATTTTGGTTATGTATTTTTTGAATGCCCAAAAATTGCTTTTTCTGTTGTTTTGGCTCTACTTTTGATGATTTACTGAATATTAGACCAATTGGCTACAATCAATTCCTTCAGCAATTCAATCGATTGGAAAGTGGCTAATATCACCAGCACAAACTCTTTATTAAAAATTAAAATTGAATAAATTTTTCGGTTTAAAATTGGATACAGAATAAAATTTCAATTTACAACACATACAAAATCATAGAACCACCATATACAGATTACCTAAACTACTAACTTATGTTTTATTTACAACAAAAGTTTAAATTAAATTTAAATTTTTTAAAAAATCGCTTACTTCGAAAAGTGGCGTTCTATTCGAGATAGCGTTCTATTTGAAACAGCGTTCTATTCGAATAATTATATCACTCTTTAGGAAAATCGAAAAATTGCTCACCCTCGAACACAACGCCTAGGCGTTGTTTTCGGGGGAAGACGGTAGTCTGTTTAAGATTCGATCAGTGCGGAAAGAAAGTACTGGCAATTCTTAAATTATTTGGTAACGCAAACTCAGTCATTTGCAGACTGTTAGGGCCCACCACATTTCCGTAAGAGATATCTCTTCCAACCTGCCCATTAAAGTCACCAAGAACCATAATGAAGTCGCGTGTTGGAGTTTGTTTCATAACCTCTTCTAGTGCTATGTAGAAAGTGTTTTTCTCGTCGACGGTAGCTTCAGTAGGTACGGTAGGCACGGCAATAAGAGAAATATTGTTATATGTACCACATACACGTAGGTAGCAGATCCTCTCACTGACCGGGATGAATTTCATTAATTACGTAACTAAATATTAAATTCAAACTTTCTTACCTTATCTTGTTCAGTGTTAACACATTCCGTTTTATTTGTTTGGCTTATATCAATTTTCTTAACTTCTATATTTTCGCATTCTTTATTTATTTCCTCCATTGAATTGCAATGTTGGGTTATTTCTGTTTTGTCACTAGTATCTGGCATTATCTATAAGGGAAAGGTTTATTATTAAAACTCTATTTATTGGTAAATTAAAACTTTTACACTCTTAAATCTAGTAAATGTTTCTATGAAATCGAATAAACGAAATAGAAATATTAATCAAAATCGGTTACACCACTATAACCCAATTTAAATTTCCAAGAGCGAAATAACATGCATTTTATATCTGAACGCAGATTTATAAGGCGCCGGATGTTGGTGTTCCTTTGTTTGATAAAGACGACTTTTGACGATTTCATTCCAAATGCAAATGGCGCCTATGAGCTAACAAATTTTATTGCAATATGGAGGGTTACATGTTGCGTGGTTTTTTAAATGGTGTTAGTCCATTTCATTCATTCTATGTCAAATAAACCAAGTGTTTTAACATTGACTATCAAAAATTCGTAAGTTTTGATGCAATGGTAAAGGTTACAAGAATTAGTGAATTTAAAAACAAAAATATTGACGGCGCTGATGCATAGCCTGACTTCACCACAGCTATGGATACAAAATGTTCTGGATATAAAGTAAACTTATATTCATGAAATTCTTCAATTAATGGATAACTATTGTTAAAAATTTCACGTAGTTCAAATTATAAAAATAAATGCTCCGGAAACTCCAACCACATTGTCCATTATCGCTCAATAGCTTATTGGGTCCTTTTCATATAAATTATTATTTATTCGTATGAATTAACAACATATTACATTATCAAGAATACAAAATACAAACTTAAATTTAAATAATCACATCAAGATCATCTATCTAACCATTTAATGGCATCATACGATAAGCTATGAAGATCTAATAATTCGCCTCCAAAATGACGAAAAGGGCATTTACTTATAATATGAGCAATTGTTTGCTGAGGAGCTCCACAGTGACAAGCAGGAGAGATTTTTGGATCCCATATATGTATTGTACCTAAAGTTCTACGAGAATTTGATCTTATGCTGTTTAAAGTTGTCCAGCGTCGTCCATTTTCATTAAATCCTAATACCTTTAAATAAGGTACGGATATGAGGTATTTATTTGGGAAATCTGCCCAATCAACAATTCCTGCCACCAATTGAAAAATTATTAAAATCTCCCAGCATTTCAATTTTTGACCAAAGTAGAATTCGTGATAAAAGTCTATTGATTGAGGAATATCTACTTTGTAAATCAGAGTGAATTGGAAGAGTATTATGTTCTGAAATTTTACGTACCTCGCGGGCCAAAGCCGCATCTCTTCTCAAATTGTGAGGGGCAATATTGGCTTGTATAGACAGCCAAGAAAGATTAGTAGATTTTATTGTTCCAGTTATTATTCTCAAGGTAGAATTTAACTGCGTATCAATGAGACGGGCATGAACACTCTGTGACCAGACAGCAGCGCAATATTCAGCAGTAGAATATATCAGAGCTAAAACTGATATTCTAAGTACAGTTACTAATGCTCCTTAATCTAATTCAGATAATTTCTGAATTATGTTATTTCTTGTTTTTCATTTTCCAGTAAGAGTTTCACAGTGTTGTCTAAATGTTAGCAATCTATCAAATTGTACACCCACGTATGGTTGTATCGGATTAGACTTTTACGAAAATATATATTTAACGTAGTATTGGCATTATGATTAGAAAAGTAAAAAGTTGAAACGTCACATTTGTCTGGATTTGGACGTAATCTCCATATGATGTAATATTGGTCCAAATTTTTCAAATTGTCTTAGTAACAATACGCATTATTTTTGAATCAGCATGAGGATCATAAGAGTATTGACAAGCAATGGCGAGATCATCTGCATAAATAAACTTTGGAGATATAGTTTTTGAAAGATCCGAAGTATATACATTAAAAAATAGTGCAGCAAGTATAGAACATTGAGTCCATTATTGAGTCGTCTCCGGCGGCTACTTTTATTTCCACACATCACTACAAACGAACGATTGGAAAGCATCTCATCAATTCGATTTACAGAATTTTTTCATTTATAATTTTTGAAAGTTTATACAGCAGACCAGTTTTCCAAACTGTGTCATAAGCAACACTCAAATCGATAAAAACTACAGCAGTTCTCGTTTTGTCTTGAAAGCCAGCTTCAATAAAAGTAGTCAAAAATAAGACCTGGTTACAACAGTTTCATCCAGGTCTGAATCTAGCTTGTTCAACAGGAATTTTGGAATCAATCAATTCTACTATTATGTGGTAGAGAAGCGAAAGGGACAGAGAAGCGAAATCACCCTATAACTACCTGGGAGATCTTTTGGGTTACCGGGTTATTGTATTGAATTACTTTAAGAACACCTTATATTCGTATGTAAAAAAAATTACGAAACAACAAACGAAACGAAATGAAATTTAAAACTTAAAACTTAAAACTTTATTTTCTTTTTTTATATTTTAGTTTATGCATTTCTTTGGGAGTGGATGAACGTATTATTTTTCAGTGTTTTAAAAAATCGTTAAAATCAATTTTTTTGTCTGCTTAAATCACATTTATTATTTTCTGGTATTTTCTAAGCAAAAAACAATATTACAAATAGGCACTGATTGTGTTGTATTTAATTTAAAGATTAAAAAAATTCGTTATTTTCAAACCCAAATTAAATTTGCCATATCATTACTTTTATTCGTAATTGTTACAAATTTAAGTATTTATTTATGTATTAGAGATCATTGGCTAGAAGCCATTTACAATAATATATACTAGGAGGGCCCGGCGTGCTTCGCTACGCTTATAAATAAAGTTTTTGCGTAGACATTTTGTTCAAGCAATGATTTCAAAAAGTGGTAATGAGAAATGCTAGCATATAATTTTTAATTTTTCTTTTTAAATATATGAATGAAAAATAATCAGAACTCTAGCTGATCAGTTCGTATATATGAAAAATTAGCGATCAAATAAGTTAGAGATCAAATAAGCTTACTTGAAAACTTATTTGATCGCTAATTTTTCATATATCCGAAATGATCAGCTAGAGTTCTGATTATTTTTCATTCATATATTTGAAAAGAAAAATTAAAAATTATATGCTAGCACTTCTCATTACCACTTTTTAATATCATTGCTTCTACGTCAACAAAATGTCTACGCAAAAACTTTATTTATAAGCGTAGCGAAGCACGCCGGGCCCTCCTAGTTCTAATTGACATCCTAAGTCACGATTGTATAGTCATTATTGATTGTTTTTAATCAATGTGAAATCAATGGCTGACACTTGGTCAATTTGTAGTCCTACATGTATTAACATTAGACTACATTAAGGGAATTTAAATTAATTTTGAATTTTTTGAGATCAGTTAAACTCAACAAATCCCATATAATGTAAAAACATTTCCATAATATGGAGTCTAATGACAGTGGAAAAATTCAACTTAAGTAAAAATAAATAAGTGATGAAGAAGTTTCAACTTTGAAATTGTCATCGCCTCAACGGCGTAGTCGATAGCGTATCTGCCCAAGGATTCGAGCCGGGCACTGACGAGGTAGGTTCGAATCCCAACCGAAACACGCAAAATGTGAAGTGGAGTTTTTTTCTGAGAAACTTCAAATTATACCTTTGAATTGAAAATATTCCAATTACTTCTTTACTTACTTGAGTTTAATTGATCTCAAAAAATTCAAAATGATTTCATTTATTTTTTTAGCCAATTTTTTGGAAAAAAAAATTTAGCTGTTTGTATGACGTAAATGTGACATGGAAATTTTTGAATTTGTTATAGTTTTTGAAATATTTTTGGAATTTTGAAAAAGTTTGATTTTATTTAATTTTTATAATATTTTTGGAATTTCGAAAGAAATATGAATTTGTGATTTTGTAATATTTTTCCGAAACGCTAAATGGAGAGGTTTTTGAGTAGTTTGCTGAGTGTATCATCTTTTCACTAAATTATGTTAATTTATGATCTGTTATAATTTTCCGGCATCGTTTTGATGTTTCGTGTTAGTTTTGTAATAAACTTATAAACAGAGATAAAAAGTACATGTACTTTATCAAAGAGTTATGTTTGATATACATCGCTGCCCAAAACTAAAAACAATGTCCTCATAAAAGTTTTATGCCGAAATTTGATGTCTTTCATTGTAGGTCAATGCTACTCTGTCAGAAGAATAAAACGTTGCATTGCTGTCGTGTTTAATGAATTTTATTTTCTCACAAATTTGAAATGCTCGCTCGTACCTCGCTAACTTTTCTTCGAAAATAAACTAGTTCATACACTATTTCAAATCTCAAAATAAAGTACTATTAGTTTAGGGAAACTGATTATTTTAGATAAAGGAGGTCTTAAACCGAAGCTAAATTAACGGTATTAAATATGAACACGTTTAATTGTGAAATGAAAATGTTTACTCTACACTTGACGTGTCACCTTTTTTATGTTTCTATTACATGGAATGTTTAATTTGGATATTTTGATGATATTTCAACTATCTTAACACACAACACAACAAAGAATATCTTTAGCACAAAATTGAAATAGTAGATTCTTGTATAAGCTTAGAATGAAGGCAATTCTTCACGAGGATGAATCATCCGAGTGAAGAATTGCCATCATCCTAAGCGAATACAAGATGCTATTTTATCCACGACTTCAATATATTTCGTTTTATTTCTAGTTTTCCTGTAAAAGTTTATGTCACCATTATGAAATACATTCATCAAAGATAGCATCGAAAAAAAAAACAAGTTTGTTTACTTTAAATTTTTATATGTATTTCTATAGAACTGTTAAAGAATTTAATCAAATTCACTAGTTGTGGAATGACTACAATTACAATGAAAGATATACGCATGGAATGCATAAAATATGTTATTGGATTAAGAACTACGTATTATATCTAAACTAATAGTTTTAATTTTATATTTACTTACCGCCGTTTTTTGGAAATTATGCGTCATCATTGAATGTTGTTTTAAATTCCTTGTTGATCGAAAGCATTTATTACATTTATGGCACTTAAAAGGTTTTTCATTATTATGAGCTCGTCTATGATACACTAGCCCAAACCGTGATTTGTATTTTTTGTTACAGTTTGCCACTGTACAAGCAAATGCCTGACCATCCTTTAAAATGAATAGAAGGATTACAAAAATTCTTTTCATAATGCCATAGAATGACAATATAATGAACGAACCCAAACATGCTGAAATGTCAATTAGCAAACAAATTTTTGTCGGACAAAGTTACCTTCCTTTTCTAAAACAAATTCTTCACCCCCCCCCCCCCCCCCGTTAATAAAAAAAAAACAAAAATAATGGTAGTGAATTTACAAGACCACTGACAATCGTCATTTTTCGGCGTTTGACGTACGCAAAAGCGGCCGAATTAGGGAAATGGCAGATAAAAAAGTTGTCGAACTCGTCAAGGACAGGAGTCTTACGAAGAATATAAAATTTGTGGTAATCATCAAATTAAGGAGGTGAAAGCCAGCTGATTAGAAGACTAATGATATAAAACAACAACGAAAGAGATTTTGAAGAAACTTTGGTACATGCTTCAGGTTGGCATACTGTTGGAAAGGTGATCTGCATTTTTGTTTATTTTTTTTTAAATAACAGTGTTACAGACGATGATACTACGTTTCTGTCTTGTAAAGACGATTTGTTTGACTATCCTAATTTATCTGAGTATGTTGTTTATGACTTCTGAGTAAATCGTAACGCGAATAGATTTTTTTTGTGTATTATTTTTGAACGTTGTGTTTATACTGATAATTTCTACGGTCAACGTTGACTTTTGTTTGCTGTACTGTTTTCGTGTTGTGAAACAATATATTTTTTATTCGCCTATATATTAAAGTGTTACTTTATTACTGTGATTTGCGGCTTTAAAGTATCACTTTTCAACTATTTATTTTGTCGTCATAGCTACGTCCAAAAAAGTAAAACGCATTTATATTTGTTTAAATTCTATGAAAAATAAATTTTTTTATCAAAGCAACCCGCAAATTCAAAATTTCATTATCCAATTGAAATAGTTGTTATTATTTGTTGTCATAGAATTTGGAAAAAATAATAAATATTTTTTCAAAGGTTACTTGTTCCACATTTTTTTATTTTAAGATTTATGAAAATTTATAATTTTAATTTAGAATAAACAACTTTTCTTAAATTATTTTGCTTGCGGCGAATAAAAAATAGTATATGATGCACGGACGTAAGCTATTTTGGACTTAATGTGGGTGCAAATCTCGGCTAGCGCCTCGATTTGCAAACTCCACATCCGTCCAAAATCTTTAGCTTTACGTCCTAGCATCATAATGTACTATTTTGAATACATAATAACACCTGGTATTGATGCTTACAAATCAGTGATCGAATTCAGATGATAATTTGACTTATCGAGTTGGGAGTTGATCGATTCAAGAAAAGGTGAAAAACGTGACAACATTTATTGATCTAACGATTCAGGTTAGACGTAGCATATAGGAGCGTAAACCACACACTGCAACGATAGAATGCAATTATGTGATTTCGAGTTATCTATATTTTATTAGCCAAGCTGTCTTTAACTCTGTACAAAACCGTCCATAGAAAAGAAATATAAATAACTGTTCATAAATTCGATATGTAAAGATAAAATGATTAAAAGCTTCTTACCTTATTTTTTACTTTTTTATTACATTTTGTTGAACTATGTTTTATGCTTTCTGCTTTGCGCAATTGAACATTTGCCATTTTCTAAGAAGCAAAAAAAAATTATTTAAATTTAAGTGGATTTGATAATTTCGTGTACATGTTAAAATTGGAAAAAAATTCAAACATATTGTGACGATTATGTAGTTCGACATCCCAAAAAACATAATTCTAGAAAAATACTCTTTAGAGAAAATAGTTCCACTATAAAAGAATATAAAAACACCGGAATGAAAAAACCTAAATCAATAAAAGAAAATATGACGTAACCAAAGTAAACACATAATATAAAGTTTTTGTTTATCTTATAAGAAAGTAAACGTAGTCTATTAGAGAATAGGTAAATAAACAAATTAAAAAGAACAGAAGCTGTGTCAACATTAGAAGATCGTTTTATTATGTTGATAAAGAAAGGAAAAAGGTTGTGTTCAAGAATCTAGAAGAAATGTCGGAATCAATTATTCCTTCTAGCTAGTATATTTTAGCAATGATATAACCAAGTTAAAATGAGCGGTGTGTGGTGACATAAGTTGTCAAAATAGAGTTGAAAGTGATATTGTGAACAGTAGTAAGAAATTATTTTAAGAGAAGTGTTATTGTGAATACAAAAATAATTAAGTAGTAGGAAAAAGATTGCTATAATAAATAAATCTTGAACGAATAAAAATTTTAACGTTTAGAAAATCAATAGTGTTTTATTTTCCTGTTTTAGTGATCGAACCGAAATATTAGTAACTCAGCTAAGAAACGTTACAACTGGCGTCAGAAGTGAAATTGGGAAATAAGTTGGATTTAAATGGATTAAAAGTTTAAGATCTGAAGAGAGAATGGGAGAAAAGGAATTTTTCAACCAGCGGGCCCAAAGAATGAGTTGAAAGAAAGATTAGTAAAAGCTATGGAAGCAACCGGATTGGATCCAGCTTTTTGGGCAAGAAGAAGCAGAGAATGTTACTGGAGAATAGGGTTGTGAGGATAAAGAAGGTTCCGTAGAAGCAACGAGGAAAGTTGTACTAGCAAACAACGACTTATGCACAATTAATGGCTCTGATGCAGAATATGAGTCTCAGTATGACTAAACCAAATAAAGAACGAGATAAAAGCAGATGTAAAGGCAAACATGGAGGTCGTGAATAATAAGATAGATTTGCAAAGTAACAGCATGAGCAATGAAATAAAAAAGTTAGATCTCAACATCAATTAACAGTCTGCAAACGGCGATAAAAATTGCATTAAAGCATTTTTAACAAAAAGTTATCGATGAAAACCAGAAACTACAATCAATGGTTGTGAATTTTGAAAAAAGACTTCAACAAACATAAAGCATTAAGTTTAAACCACAACCATACGACGGTACATCATCGTTTGGAATTTTCAAATTACAATTTGAAACGGCAGCTGATCAGAATAGTTGGAATGAAACACATCGTGTGGCAGCTTTAATAGTGACGCTGAATGCAGCAGAAACAACACAAGCAGTTTCAGGACAAGATTGAGCTATAATGAAATTATGAAGGTAGTGACCACAAGCGTGAGATATACTGAATAGAGTTGAAGGGTCACTACCAGCGAATTGCAGAAAGTCTTCAGGAGTTTTTGTCTGAAATTGAGCGGTTGGTACATATGGCACATAGAAATACACATCCGGACTATATGAAAAGAATGAAGATAGATGCGTTCATCAACGGCATTACAGACTCTGAGACACAGAAGTCAGCTATGATGACACCTAAACTACACTTGCCGTAACAATAGCTTGTACTTTGACATGTGAGACAGCACAAGCAATTGTCAAACCATCAATCAAAGTACGCCGCGTAGAAATGGAGGAAGAGGATAGTTTCAAGGCCTCAAAGAAGATCAAGAGAATTCAACAGTAGAATAAGATGTTGGGCATGTGATAAACTTGATCACATATCTCGAGAATGCATACATCAGGCGAAAACGGGTAAGATCAACATCATCAATCAGACGGAGATCATCTGAAGAAGAGGCTCAATTAAGAGATGAAGATAAAATAGAATCGAAACAGTTAAACTAAAACGAGTCAGCTTAAGGGGCGTAAGCTGGCTCCCACAACTGAATGCCTCATAATCTCCATCCCTATTTCAAGAATCGCAAGAAATGGTAACCGCTTAATGATTTGAGCTGAAATTGATGACAAGATCTGTATGATTACATTAGATGCTGGAGCAACTCACGCAATCGTATGCACGATTTCGTAAAAGGGGAATTACAACTAACTCAAAAATATCGAATACAAGCAGCAACAGGGGAAAGTGCAGCTATCAGGGGAATCAAGATTGCTGATATAAGAATAGGGAACACGCACTTTCTGCATGAAGTACTAGAGGCAGACATCGTTGATGAAGTAATTCTGGGCATGGACTTCATGCGTCCGAATGGATTTGTAATAGACGCTGGAATTGGAGTACTCAAAATATGGTAACGTGGAGTTTGCTCTTCAGATGAATGGTGCAGAATCAAGTATGAGGCGAATAATATTTGAACGCACATAAGGGGGATCCTCGCGTCAGGACCCCTCTAACCGCTTATTTTTCAGTATTTTTTATTTCAAGTAAGGCATTGTTTAGTCTTAACTATAATAAATTATAGATTAACGTCTCTGAATATCAGAAGATATTATAACTAGGGAACTAAGGTTTGTGAGTATTGATCAATTTCCTTTTGGGATTTTTTTAATGCTTATTTTAAAGTTTTGAGGATTTAAATTATTAGGACCGACGCACGCCGCTAGGGCATTTCAAAGATGCCAGACTCTGAATCACTTTCAAAAGCGACAGATCTACATCTTGTTACTCGAATTGTTAAAAGATGTGCTGCTATTGATACTGTTTTGCACACTGAAAAAAATATCATAGTATGCATAAAAAAATTATATCTACGAATTTTGGTAATGAGTTGGCGCTAATAAAGGCATTTATTATTCTTTCGAATAGGAGTTTATGAAGTATTGAACAAAATATTTATTAAATTAACGAATTCGTTTATGAATTTTGATTGAAAATTTTATATTCTTGTTCATATTTGCAAAATTATTTTTATTAAATACACAAACTTACAAAAAATATACGAGTATTCTGTAACGACGGACTATTTCGAATTTTGTTCTAAAAATAAGATAATTTATATTTTAAGACATTCGTTAATTGTTTGCTAATTTGTTTTGGTTCGCGCTTTTAAATTCAAAGTAACATAAAAGTTTTATGTGTGCTACAAGTTGGTCAATAATATTTTAACATTTTTTTTAATTAATTGCACTCAATACTAATTAATAATACTTGTTTGTGTCGACATAGAAATTTTTGTTATGAAAAGCTTAGTCATTATGTTATATACAGCATTTCTGTGTCTGATAAGAAGATAACAGAGATAGCAACAAAAGATGGGGAATTTGCCTAGATATATACTCGATCATTTGGATCCAGAGATTATTATGTAAATATAGAAAACATTTAAATAAAAAAAGTATTTAGATAAATTTTCTAGTGTTTCATAATTGTTTGGTTATAAAATTTTTAAATACTTATTTTTAAATAATTATTTTTAAAAGTAATTCTCAACAATTCTTTTATGAATGCTGGTTTATGGTATACATTAATGGGTTATTAAACGATAAACAGATGTCATAAATATTTCGTTATGTTTGTGAAAAAATTTATAGATTTCACGAATAATTTAGTTATAAAATTTCATATATAGCGTTTATTGAATCTTTATGAAGTTTTTTTGAGTGTGACATGCGAAATTTGTAGGCCCAAGTAAAATGGATTTGATTCAGGCAGACGTCCGTTGATCCATAATGTATTTGTAAAATACAACGACAAATAAGCGACATGCAAGGAATCATTATAGTAAGATTTAATTTGCCGATAAATTTAACAACTTTCTGCTGTATATAGAATCAAAACATTTCAAACTTCTTATATGTATATATGCTGCTATCCATATGTGAGAACAATATTCCATGCAGGGACGATTAAATGACTTTATATTAAAAGAAGTTGTTTACTATTAAAAACCTTACCACAACAACGAAAAAATATTAATTTTTGAACAACGTTCTCGACTAGGGGAAAATATGAGAATTCCACTACACAAACTTTAATGAAAACGGATTAGGTGTGATAACATAGACAAATGGCAAACTTGAATTTTTTTCGTGTTCAATTCAACATTGCTAGCATTTGACGCCGATTGTATGAACAACGATGCCCTATGGATAGAAAAACGGATAGAATTTTTGTATTTTATTTTTATTGCATTTTTATAACAGTATTTTTATTTGTGGCAATACTTTTTCTTTTACTTTTCTATTAAATAAATTTAATTATAAATTAAAAAACATTATTTGAAAACTTAAATTAATTATAATAAAATTTATTAAACAGTATTTATTTTACTATTACTTTATATCAAAAAACAATTTTTAGAAACGCACGAATTCAAAACAAAATTATCGTGCTATGTCAAGAAAAAAAAACAAATTGTTCTATCCAATGTTCTATACAAGAAAAACAGCAGATAAAACAGCGAATAGAAGAAAATTATCGGATTCATTTTTTGTTCTATCGTGATTATACAATACAAACGACGTTATATCCGGGGGTATATCTTCTTTTCGAGTTCATACAATCAGCCCTTGATAAATGTTGAATTCAGCAAGTCATTAACATAGATAAGAAAATGAGTTGGGGTAGAGCGGAACCGTGAATAACTCATGGATTCCTTGAAAAGATATATATGAAAAAAAAACCGTGGACACGGACTTGAAATTTACGCACAGATATAAAGCTCTAAAACTAAGAAATAAATTGCTCGTCTAAGTCATAGTATCTATATTGCATATAACTATACAGGGTGAGTTTTTTAAAAAATGCCAGACTTTTATCTCGAGAACCATGCTAGATGGGACAAAATAACCCAAGGTGATATTTGTTAAGCGTCGAGAGGAACGTCCAATGGTATTATTGAATGACCTTGAAACTCATAAGTATTGGAGATATATGCCAAAATAGTTTTTATACATTTAAGGTTTTTTTTTAATTAAGTAAATCAAACTACACACTTTTTGCTTACAATTTTTTTTTGTAAAGTGTACGATTTTGTAGATATGATGAAAATTGATTTGCACTAAAGCAAACGTGTCTTCGCTAAGTTCTTCAGAAAAAGAAAAAAAAATTTCGATGAATTAAAAAAAAAAACGATGAAAATCATTCATTAATTTAAATATTATTGCATCGTGGTCTACTGCGTGAAATTGATTTTCGTTTTTTTTTTGATTTATTGAAATTTTATTTTTTTACTGAAGAACTTAACGAAGACACGTTTGCTTTAGTGCAAATCAATTTTCATCATGTCTACAAAATCGTACACTTACAAAAAAAATTTGTAAGCAAAAAGTGTGTAGTTTGATTTACTTAATTAAAAAAAAACATTAAATGTATAGGTTCTAATTTAAAAAAAGCCTATTTTGACATATATCTCCAATACTTATGAGTTTCAAGGTCATTCAATATTACCATTGGACGTCCCCCTCGACGCATAACAAATATCACCTTGGGTTATTTTGTCCCATCTAGCATGGTTCTCGAGATAACAGCCTGGCATTTTTTAAAAAACTCACCCTTTATAAGATTGCTGAGCTATACTTTGTCGAATGCTTTGGTACTATCAAGCGACTTGTTTCAGATATGTGTGACAAAGAAAGTAATTCTGCCGCGCTCTTTTTTTACACGTTTTGTCTTTCATGAAGTATTTTTGACGACTTAAGAAACTCATAAAATCAAAATTAATGTATTTCTAAAATATTTTAGCAACAACCGACAAGATAAATGTGGGTTTGTAATATGTGGGATCTGTTTTAGCACTTTTTTTGGAACTGGATGTACAGAAACCATTTACCAAAAACATCCCCTTCTTCATAAGGAATCTGGTCCAGATGCCTTATTAGTTTAAAGTTGTAAAAGCATTTGCCAGATTATATTTTTACGAAAAATGATCCGCCCCATTTTGTTAGAAACTAGAAGAATTGGTTAAGGTTGTAAATTAGATTCTACTAATGGCTTTATGAAAATTGTGTAAACCACCTGAGTTGGTTGGTTGCTCAGCAAATTTATTAGCTTTTTTCGTTATAAATAGATTTTTCTCTGCATCTGTTAGTTTTCTACATACATTTCTATCTATTTGGTATAATTTAAGGTTTGCAACAGTTTTGTTTCAGTTATGCTTTCGAAAAACATTTTTTTTATGAGGCATATGAAAAGTCACTTTTCATCACGCTTAATGCCCTGTGAAAATGGGTTCTCTTTCCACTAGTGTTAAAAGAATAACAAATTGTAGTTCCTATATGGTTTTTCATATAATTTTACAGATTTTTTTAAACAACGCAACCATGAAAAAATAGAATATGAATTTTGAATGTTGTATGTTGGCGATTTATAATTTTACAATTTATAGTATATATCGATTAAATATTTACTATCATAAAAAAGTGCAATTCCTACGCGAGATAATAACGTTTTTCGTTCGTAGACGCTAGCGCGTCTCGTGAACAAATGTTTACTCACGAAAAAAATAATGTTTTCATCTCTTGTAGGAAAGCATACAATTTTTTAATTTTATTGCTTTTTAGATTTACTCGAAACACATAATTCAGTTTTCGTAACGATGAATTTGCGCATATCTACGTGTATTATATTGCTGAAAAAATTAGAAGCAGAAATCTTTGAACTAAAGATATCTCTAAGTTCCTGCCAATCTGCAGCGGATTGGGGAATTTATTTGCGCTAATTTTTTAGAGAGTATCTCTTGATTTGTAGTCGCTGATGTCATTATATTTTTAGGTTTTGGAGTAATACTGATTATTTTAGATAAAGAAGTTCCTAAACTAAAGCTAAATTAACGGTACTAAATATGAACACGTTTAATTGTGAAATGAAAATATTTATTCTACACTTGACGTGTTACCTTTTTTATGTTTCTATTAGATAAAGTGTTTAATCTGGATTCTGGATATTATTTGGATTCAGAGGACATTTCAACTATACACACAACAAAGAATGTCTTTAGCACAAAACTGGAAAATATGTTGTTGGATCAAGAACTACTTATTATATCTAAATTAATAGTTTTAATTTTATATTTACTTACCGCTGTTTTCTGGTGATTATGTTTCGCCATTATATGTAGTTTTAAAGTCATTTTTGATCTAAAACATCTATTACATTTATGGCACTTAAAAGGTTTTTCATTATTATGAGCCCGTATGTGATACTCTAGTCCAAGCCGTGATGTGTATTTTTTGTTACAATTTACCACTGTACAAGCAAATGGCTGACGATCCTTTAAAATAAAAAGAGGGATTACAAAAATTCTTTTGATAATGCCATATAGAATAACAATATAACGAAGAATGATCTAAAACAAAAGAAAATTCGAAGCAACTTTGGTAAATGTTTCGGGTTGGATATGTGATCTGCATTTTTGTTTATTTTGTTTTTTGACAAAGTGTTTCAGACGATGATAGTGCGTTTCTGTCAAGTAAAGACAATTTATTTGATTTTCCTAATTTATCTTAGTATGTTGATTCTGACTATACATTTAGGTACATTTAGTAGGTACATTTTTCATTGTTCTAAATTTTTTGTCACGAACGGCCTGCAACATATGATTCTTTTTTTTATAGCATATAAAAATAAGGGCGGTTTAAAAATTTCTAATAACGATATCGTTATAATTTGTAATCTAATTGAAAAGGAAGTTCAACATTTCGTTAAATCAAATAATGCAAATCTCTCTTTTAACAGATTCTGTTTTTTTTTTAAATTCTGATTAACGTTTAAAAGAAGTTATTAAAGATGGCAAATCGAAACAAGACTCCGATTAAATAAGAAAGTTGAACGCGACCTTTTCCAATTAAATTAAAATAACTTTTCCAAGACCCAATGGAATTAAAATAATTATGAAGGCGCATAACCAAAATTGTATCCACAATCTTCCCCAAATTTTCAGACATCGTGATCCTGATACCATCAGAAAAATGGTTGCAAGAGGTATGGCGGATGATATCAAGATTAAAGATTGCGGAATAACGAAATAAAGAAAAGTGCGCTTAAAAGCAAAATTAACACGTTTACCATTTCCAAAGGATTCCTTGAGCAGTTCTAAGGCAGTTTTAGATTTAATACACGCTGATGTTTGCCTATTCAAATTATTTCACCATCAGGTAAACGATATATGCTGACATTTATCGACGAATTTTCAAAATATACTACAGTTTACTTATTGAAATAAAAATCAGAGATTTAAACTAAAACGAAGAGTATGTTGCAATGATTGGAAATAAATTTATACGTAAGCCACACATAAGAATACATCAGTGCTGATGTTAAAAGTTTTCTCAGTAAAGAAGCTGCATTTGTACCGCAACAAAATGGAACAACTGAATGCCAAAATAGACAACTGATCGAAATTGCTAGACGTATGTTAGTAGATGCGAATCTACCCCATAAATCTTGGGTTGAAGCGGTAAATAAGGCTAGCTATTTGCAGAACCTTTTACCGTCAAGATCAATTCATACAACACCGTTTGAATTGTGGAACGCCACTAAAACAGGTATCAAACATTGTGAAATATTTGGAAATTAATGTTTTGTATTTATCCCTTCAGAAAAACGACGAAAGATAGACAACACAGTCTCTGCCTTGTTCATCAAGTCAAGAATTTGATACTGAAATCAATTAAGAATTAGTTGACTTTGAGAGCCAAAATTCAATATCAGCAGATGAAACTATATAGTTAATCCATCAGGGGTCACTGGGGACTTGACGAAGCCGAGGTACCTGAGCTATAGTGGGTTCCAGTCTGCTATTACAAACCGT
Source organism: Diogma glabrata (assembly GCA_963693315.1). Lineage (NCBI taxonomy): Eukaryota > Metazoa > Arthropoda > Insecta > Diptera > Cylindrotomidae > Diogma > Diogma glabrata. The sequence goes on from OY856188.1 coordinate 106,014,737, forward strand.
AAACCTGTTGCCATGTCTAACGAGAACGAGGACCTCGGTTTAGCCGCCCAGGTTGCGGGATAGGTGCACCCTTATTAGCACCCCTGGTGGGTACACACTAGAGAGGACTCAGGTAGGGTCAAACCATTCAAAGTACCAAACCTCTGGGCACCTGTCACCCCCAGTTGTACAAAGACTTCTAAAATATATAGACGAAGACCTGATTTGGCGACCTTTATTGCGTCTTAACTCGTGGGAATAATATAGAAAAATATTTCAGTAACCTTTTAAATTAAAAAAATTTTTTTTTCATCTGTTTATTATTTCTTACATCCTATCATGAAATATTGGCATATGTATTTTATTATATGACAGGATTTATTGTTTAGTTACCCATTTTTAAAACAAATTATATTTTGATCAAATGACTACTACATTTGATAAATTTAAAATACACATTCAAAATATTTGTGGATTGTATGCCAACCGGTGACGCCTTGCAACATCATCTCGAGCATGACAAACCGCACATTCTTTTTCTTACAGAAACTAAAGATTCTGAAATGTATCCGTTGACATAACACTGGGTTCCAAATAAAGGATTGAATCGGCTTTTAAACTTCATCAAGGTGTATGTGCATACATTCAGGAGAGTGTTGCGTATAAACGCTTTCCAAATTTTGAACTACATGGTGATGGCTACATTAAAGGTTGGTCTACATGAAATTTCTTTTTTCACAATAGCTATACCGGTGACGGTCCCAAAACAAACATAATCTCAATTTTATTAATCTCCTGACTAATGTTGTGGACGAAATTAGAGAAATATTTCCTATAATAGTAAGGTTTTAGTTACCAGTGATTTCAACGTCGCACGACCTGACGCAGAGCCCTTGTAAAGAGCCCAACTTTTACTCCTTGTAATGGCGGGGATATAAGTTTTCTCCTCTCATCTCACATCTATGCCAGATATTAGGAGTGTTGATATCGATAAGGGTAGTATTGGAAATTCTGACCATTATCCAATCACATCAGTTATCAAAATTGATTTACTAAAAACTAGAGTTCCCAAACCCCGTAAAATATTTAACTTTTCAAAAATGGACACCAATGGTCCGTAAAGTTTTTATCAAGGTTTCCCTTTTGATCGTCATTCTTTTCACTCCATTATTGTAGTGTGCATTTAACTCAAAGAAATTAAAAAAATAACAAAAAAAAACTTCTTACTTCTTACGGAAGTAAGAAACCGGAAGTTGGGATGCAGAACTGTTGTGAACCGTACTAAATGTTTATCTACCAAGTTTCATCCAATTCGATTATCAGGTACAGATTATATTGAGCTTTCAAAAAACAGGTGCTCGGAGGACCCCTCACTACTTTGTTCGTTATCGCTCAAAAGCTAATCAGCTCCATGCCATACATACATATTTGCATCTTTATCCAAAGTGTCATCAAAATTCAATTGACGAACGACCGTTGTATGCTCCCAACAAACATTGAAAACATGGTGGAAAAAAACTACCTGTTGTATGGTGGACCCCCAACCCTTTATCCAATGTACTCCAAAAGCTGATAAAATATTTTTCATGTTACTTGAAAGCTTTTACCAACGTTTCATGAAAATCGATCGGTAATTGTAGGCTACAGTTGGGATAAACACATGAAAAAAAACTTTTTAACCGGAAGTGACAAAACGGAAGTTGGTATGCAGAAATATTGGAAACAGTACTAAAACCTTAAATACCGAGTTTCCATAAGATCATAAGCTGGGATCAGAAGTTATTTAAGATTTAAACTAAGAGGTGCTCGGGAGACCCTCCGTCATTTTATCCAAATTTGAAATGAATGTAGATCTTTCATTTTCAAGTGAACCTTTCAAGTGAAATTTGCCAAAGTTTCATCAAGATTCTATGCAGAAAGGTCACCCACACCAAAAGTTGGCTATTTAGATAGAGGATGGTACAAAACAAAAGAAAAAACAAAATTTGGGGTATGTAAGATTTTTTGTCTCGATAGATTGCAACTTCACACAATTTTAAATTGTGGTGGAGTAAAAGTCGATGACCATTTGAGTTTTGTTTTTAGTCAGTGATTTATTGTAGGAAAGGAGTCATTTTTTTTTACAAAAGAAGCCGCTTCGCACTTTGTTACTATCACAGTGAGTGATCTCGATAATTTGGGCGTTTCGTTGGCACAATCCAATTGACGAGTATAACAGGTAATTGTTTACCTGTAGTTGTCACAATTACCGTGAAATTGTTTGCAAGTATTTTCCTTTGTTTAAATACGAAACTGCTAAGTTCGAGAAGAGGCTGTCATTACTTAAATTTTCAGGGTGTTCCACCCTTTTTTAAGTTTCTATGACATGGAATGTTTAATCTGGATATTTTTTGGGTTTAGAGGATATTTCAACTATCTTAACACACAACACAACATAGAATATCTTTAGCACAAAACTGGAAAATCTGTTATTGGATCAAGAATTACTTATTATATCTAAATTGATAGTTTTAATTTTATATTTACTTACCGCTGTTTTCTGGAAACCATGTGTCACCCTTAAATGTTGTTTTAAATTCACTTTTGATCGAAAGCATCTATTACATTTATCGCACTTAAAAGGAAGTTCATTATTATGATCCCGTAAGTGATACTCTAGTCCACGCAGTGTTGTGTATTTTTTGTTACAATTTGCTACTATACAAACAAACAGCCGATCATCCTTTAAAATAAATGGAAGGTTAAAAAAATTTTTTTGATAATGTGATAGATCATAGAATAACAATATAACGAAGAATAACGATAGAAAATAAAAACGAAAGGGATTTTGAAGAAACTTTGGTACATGTGAAAATTGTTATAAGTCATTTTTTTTTTAAAGTTGGACACTATATATAATTGATGTATTCGATTTTGCCCAAATTTTCAGTATATATTAGTAGTACTGTGCTAAAAATAGAGGCATATCACCTCTTAAATGTGACGCGTTTGACCTTGAATAGAGGTCAAAGCTCAATATCACGGGTAAACCGGATAAATTATATGATCATTTTACTTCATAAAACCATGAGTCACCGATGAAATTTTTTTAATATGAATTCTACTAGATACTTTATGTTAGTATAAATATTTTGATGGCACACTCATGGCTTTGAGGGCCAAGGTCATTCTAAAACGATTTTTTCGTTGATTTTTTGCCTTGTTATCGCACAAAATATCTACTAAACCCATGAGTGAGTGAACCACAGCAAAAACTATTGTATTTATTACACAACATATGAAAGCACTTAGAAAAATTGAGAACAGTTTGGGCTACTCTTGTCCTTAGGAGCTAAACGGTCTCAAAGTTGATAATTTTTCCAAAAAGGTCAAACTTCAAGGTCGATAACTCTAGAAGCCATCAGTCAAAAAGTTTGAGACATAGCTGTAATTATACTTCATTCTGTGTAGTTTAAGGTATAGGCTTAAACCCGGTTTCAAACATGGAATATGCGTTTTACAAAATGTATCATTATGCATATTACTTCGGTCTGAAAGACCGAAGTATTACATTCATGAGCTCAAAGTGAAATTCTTACCCCCACTTTTTTGACATTTCTCGACGTTTTAGGACCTCCTGATTCTAAAAAAGCAAAAAAAAAAATGTATGTCTGTCTGCCGGCCGGCCGGCCGTTCGTCCGGCCGCCGTCATTACCTACGCTGCAGGGAAAACCGCTGGAGGGATTTCAAAAAATTTTTTTTCTAAAAATAGGTATACTTAAGGGACAAGTCCGAAAGGACGCTGTGTTCAATAACTGTACCGGAAGTGTGTCGAGAAAATCATTATGTGTGTCAAAAATAGCAAATTTTCATATTTTTGGCTTAAAAAACGTTCATTTTAAGTGATTACGACTAGGAACATTAAATTTGGAGAAATCTTGATGGTTGGGATTGGTATGTGAGATCAAAAACTAGATTATTGCATTATAAGTTTGTCAAAAAAATGTTGTCAAGTGTGTCAAAAGAAAGATTTTTATTTATTTTTTTACCTAATTTTTTGGAAAAAAAAATAAAATTAATTGTTTGTTTGATGTGAAGTTTATTATTATTATTGAGAATTATGGCAATATAAGTTTGTCAAAAAAATGTTGTCAAGTGTGTCAAAAATTTTTATTTATTTTTTTACCCATTTTTTTGGAAAAAAATAATATTGTTTGTTTGAAATGAAATTTTATTATTATTATTGAGAATTATGGCATTATAAGTTTGTCAAAAAATGTTGTCAAGTGTGTCAAAAATTTTTATTTATTTTTTTACCCATTTTTTTGGAAAAAAATAATATTGTTTGTTTGAAATGAAATTTTATTATTATTATTGAGAATTATGGCATTATAAGTTTGTCAAAAAATGTTGTCAAGTGTGTCAAAAGAAAGGTTTTTATTTATTTTTTACCCAATTTTTTTAGAAAAAAATAAAATTAATAGTTTGTATGACATGATATTTTATTATTATTATAGAGAATTATGGCATTATAAGTTTGTCAAAAAATAATGTCAAGAGTGTCAAAAAATAATTTCATTTATTTTTTTAGCCAATTTTTTGGGAAAAAAATGTAGCTGTTTTTATGACGTAAATGTAATTTAGAATGAAATTTGACATGGAAATTTTTGAATTTGTTATAGTTTTTGAAATATTTTTGGAATTTTGAAAAAGTTTGTATTTTTGGTTTTGTAATAATTTTTGCAATATTTTTAAAATTTCGGCAAAAGTTTTAATGATTTTGTAAGAATTTTTGGAATATTTTTTGAAGTTTGAAAAATTTTTAATTTTTGATATTATTATAATTTTTGGAATTTTGAAAAAAATTTCAATTTTTGATTTTGTAATAATTTTTGCAATATTTTTAGAATTTTGGAAAAAGTTTGAATTTTTAAGAATTTTTGAAATATTATTGGGTTTTAGAAAAAATTTAAATATTTGATTTTATTCTAATTTTTGGAATATTTTTGGAATTTTGAAAAAGTTTGATTTTATTTAATTTAACAATATTTTTGGAATTTTGATTATAATTTTCTAGCAACGTGTTGATGTTTCGTGTTAGTTTTGTAATAAATTTTGAAACAGTGATAAAAAATACTTGTATTTTAACAGAGAGTTATGTTTGATATACATCGCTGCCCAAAACTAAAAACCATGTCCTCATAAAAGTATTTCGCCGAAAACTATATACAAATCCTTAACCCAGACCGAAGTCTTGATATCTCAGAGCTGTGAGATTTCAGCCCCTCCATATTTTTATATATTTTTCAGGCTATTTTTGATTTTATATGATTATAAACACACTACTTTTTTATTAGTGCCATAATCGATTTAGTAAATAATTACAAAACCGCAATACTCCCCCTTAAGAACACCAGGATTTTTTTTATTTATTAGTGAAAAAAGGAACACATATAAGATTGGACAAACAATGAAGAAAGGTTTAATTTATTTTACACGAATTTGAAATAATAAACGAATTAAACTAAGTTTATACCACCGATAGTTTAATAGAATAATAGTTTTTTGCAATTAAACTATCGATACATTGGGTGTTCATACCACAAAATAGTATTATTCCATCATGTGGTATAAACGCTCAGAATAATATTGACAGATAGAATACGGCTACCGTATTTCAAATTTGAATATAAAATCTTATCAATCGAAAAGTATTTCAACAAAAAATTATAATACGCATATTAATTTGAAATTAAAATTAAATTTTGAGTGATTTTGGTGTTGCACATTTTTTCCAATCGCATGAAATTGTGTTTTACATTTTACGATTTAACGGTTACAATTTTTTTGAATATTATACTATTATACTATGGATCAAAAGGAAAATATCAAATAACTATCTGTCATAATTAGAGATGGGAAAAACTGCTACTTTTCAGTCACTGTTACAAACTGTTACTGCTACTTTCAAATCACTGTGAAAAATAACAGCGACTTTAGTAACAGGTGTGATTTTTAAAAAATAAAGAAAAAAGTCCAAAGTCAAGTATGTAATATTATCAAATAACGTTTTTGTATGTATTCATTATCTGTAAAGAAAATAAAGTTCATTCAATGCACATTCAATGTATTTTTGATTATTCTATTAATTCAAATATATACTAATTCAAATACAATTTTTTTCCTTTCAAATAAAAAAATACGAACAAAAAACAAAAAATCACCGTTATTTAAATATCAATGTTTTTAGTGATATCAAAGAAATCACAGCGATTTTTTTATTTTCCTGTTCCTTGTTCGTATTTTTATTTTAAAAGAAAAAATACTAAATTAGCAGGTAACAGTCTAAATCACAGCGACTAAATAATAGGAACTGTTACTTTTAGAAATCACAGTGATTTTATTTTCCTGTTCTTTTCTTGTTCGTATTTTTATTTTAAAAGAAAAAAATACTAAAGTAGCAGGTAGCAGTCTAAATCACAGCGACCAAATAATAGGAACTGTTACTTTTAGAAATCACAGTGATTTTATTTTCCTGTTCTTTTCTTGTTCGTATTTTTATTTTAAAAGAAAAAAATACTAAAGCAGCAGTCTGAATCACAGCGACCAAATAATAGAAACTGTTACTTTTAGAAATCAAAGTGATTTTATTTTCCTGTTCTTGTTGTTGTTTTACTTTAAAATACTTTACTTTACTTTTGGTTTCAAAAATTCACAGCGAACAAAATAATAGGAGCTGCTACTTTAAATATTTAGTAACAGGCAGTGATTGCTACTTTTGAGTAACAGTGAAAAAGTAGCTGCTAAATATCGTCACATCTCTAGTCATAACTCATATTAATAGTATTTTAATAGATCAATGTGTAATAAAATTCATCACACACGAATTGATCACACTACTTTATTCTCTGACAAAGAATTGTGTATTATATAAAATAAAAACGTTTTCTTCAATTAAAACAATAAATCTTTATTGTTTTAATTGAAAAATCAAATTTCTGATTAAAAAAAAACCCAGATGATATTGTTACGATTACAGAAAAATCCAGACGATTACAGTTTCTTCCAGTAAAATCAAATCGCAACAAAACGCAACAACAAATAAATGGAATGAATAGTGTTGTTGTTGTTGTACATGTTCTTAGAATTAAGGTCAACATAAAATAAATGATTTTATGAATCAAATCAACGTAACGTAAAATAATCGAATGTTCTAATATTTTCTCAAGGGGTCTCAAAAGTGACCTCGAATTTTCTAGAAATTAAGCAGAATAGTATATAAGCAATTGTCTGTTGTAGATTAGGAATTAGTTTTATTTTAAACCTGCGATAGTGAAGTTAAAATTATAAAAGTGATTTTAAATAGTTTTTGTGAATAAAGTTTTAAGTGTTATTAAGAAGAAATATTTTGTGTATTATTTTGAACGTTGTGAATTGAAAATTTCTACAATAAACCGTTGGAGTTTCGAAGCTGTTGGAAAAATATTCTAGTTAGGAATATTGTTTGCTGTATTGTTTTCCTGTTATTGTGGAACAATTAAGGAGTTGAATACTTAATAAAACCTGGTGTTCGTGCTTACTTATGTTATGTAGGCTGAAGAACGATGACGTAGTTCTGTAAAGTTCCCTGATTTATAGACTCTCTGCTTTATCATATATCACAAATTTGCATTTCCCGCGACTTACGTAACAAAATTTTTATCCTACTTAATTCATAGTCCATCCATGAATATAATTTTCCGCTGCACAAGTTTATTCTTCTCATATAAATAATTTCACCATACTGAATTACAAACCTAATTGCACCATACTACTTTAATTTAAATTCTCCGTGAACCCAAACCTTAACTGCCAACTGCTCTAGTTGTAGTCAAACCTCAAATGCATATGCATATTTATCAATTCGTTTTTCTATTTTAAAGTTTTATTCCGCAATCTGTATAGAAATTGTCTTCGAAACGTTATATTTATTATTATCGATTCTTCGTTCCGATATATATACAGATATATAATTCTTATCGGTGAGATTCTACTGCAAAACAATTGAAGTCTGCTATTTTTTGTACTACGTAATTTGCATAAAATCGGTTGTTTGTTCGCTTTAATCCATGATCCTGTTGATTACATGTATATTCCTTTCAAAGGTTTTGTAAATTGTATATCCCGCTGAAATATTTTCACATTTCTATTACAACTTAATAACCAGTATTTCTTAGTAACGATACTTTTAAATGGAAATTCTCCAAAAAGAAAACTTTCGTATCGATTCTCCTATTTACTATAAATAGCAGAAGAAATCGTGTAATCGCTCTCTTAGTTTTTCTCATTCTCATGAGTTGAAGTCTTCTTATTGAATTTGCATTTTTTTTTACAGCTGGATGTTGAAGAAGCTTATCCTCGTAAAAATTAAAATGGTGTTTAAAATGTTGTCGTAAATTAATGTTATTTAGTTGGATTCTGTTTTTAAAATAGCAAAAAAATTGTGCATGTTAAGTTTATGAGTGATATTTACTATGTTATTCCAAATTATCAATAAGAAAAAAAGAATTTATGTGTTCGGTGATGTGTCGTTGTAGGATAATTCTAATAGAAGTAAAAAAACAAGAATTAAAAAAAAAATAAAATTGATTACGTGTATTTTGTATTAGTACCGCTAAAAGTAAAGCTTTCTGTTAATTTATTGATTCTAAGTTATTAAGCCAATAAAAAATATATATATAATAATTATTACGGAAAATGTTTAAAGAACAAATTTTATAAATTGTAACGATCGCAATAATCGCAAAACAATAATAAAACCAAATTCATCTTCGTTTTCAATTCAATAAAAATGCATTTCATTAGTTTCCGTTCATTTTTACATTAATAATAATTTTAAAATTTTCTAAAACTTAACTGCTAGTTAAATTTTGAATATACTATAAAAAGCAAACGAACGTACTAAATTTTTATTTCCAATACTAATGAACAGACGTCGTTGTTAATCATTTGCTGAATTTCAAGTATTACCCGATTTTGTTTTGACATCATAAGATGTCAAAAAGCAAAATCACCTTTTGCAATTTGGAAAAACATTCATTCCATTTTGGCTTTTAAAAAAGAAATGTTGAATTGTCTTTGTGATTTAAACATTAAATAAAACAAGAAATAAAAATAAGAATGCTGTCATGGTTGTATTTTTGCAACTGATAGATATTCATTCGGTGTTCAACTTTGTAGCAATTAAAAATTAAAAATTTTAGCTAAATTAAAAATAAAAGAAAATAATATAAAAGGAATAAAGGAAAAAGTTGAAAATAAAAGAAGTGACCTTTTTTATTACTTGCAACACAATTGGGGTCTTGCTTTTTCCTTGATTTACATCGTGGGTGTGGACCCATTAATTTTGGTGGCAGCCATTGCAGAAAAAAACGATGAAAGTTTTTGGTGATGTAATAGCGGTAGTGAAATCTAATAAATTAATTGAGCTATTGTCAGAAATCTATAAAAGTTTTGGTGGATTAGTAGCAGTAGTGGAATCCAATAAGTTAATTGGGCTATTGTCAGGAATCTGTGAAGTTTTGGCAAATTAATAACAGAAGTGAAATCTATTGAGTTAATGAGGCTAATGTCAGGAAAATATATGAAGTTTTGGGTGAAATAATAGCAGTTAATTTCAACAGTTAATAATTTTAAGGTATTTTGAATTTTAATTATATTAATTTTTGTTTAAGTATTTTTCCCCCTTTAGAATGTTAGAATAAATTTAGGAAAAAGATAGTGAGAGATTCCCAATCTCAAGATTCGTGTGGGGATAAACTGTATCCCGCGTAAATTCTATTTTTCATATTATTATTAAAGGTCCAAGTATAATAAAATGACTGAAATAACATTTCTAACATTTGAATACCATAAATTAAGGTGTATTAATTGAGTTGTATGCATTAAAATTAGAGTACCATATTCTCGGGGTGTATAGAGTTAATAAACTGAATATACAGGAATTAGTGTAACCGTACTGTAATACAGTGTTTCTTTCTTGATTCTGATTGAAATGGGGAAATAAACGAGACCAGAAAACTTTTCTTTCGCCTCGAATTTCATCGGCGTTTGCGCGGGTGAACAAAACACGGGGAAAACAGCTGCCAATTTCGTTCATCGCAGGCACGGGGGCCTCAGTTCCCATAAACTGGTGATCAAATATAAGAACCAGTGGTGTGTTAAATTAATGGTGTAGCAACCACCCATACCCAGTATAGCAAGATCCGTTATTAACAGCGATCAGGGAGGAATTTACCAGCCATCCAAAATAGAAAGCCGTAGTTACACGTGCAGGCTTCACCTTCGGAGATTTCGCTGTGCTTTTCTTCCAAGGTAATCTAAACCGGTTATGCAACCATGATGATCACATTATAGCCGAATTTAATGTACAATGTCAATATTAATCATACTAAATTACGCTGCTTTATACTAGATTACATTCTTAACTCATTAATTATATTGGACGCATTTTTTATATATGCTGGATCACATCAATTAACACTCAATCATATACGCCGTATAATAAATCAACGCTTAGTTCGGAATGAGATGACGGGCTAAGGCCAGCAACTGGAGTAGAGGGAGGAGAAACGGGTTTCAACTCCCTGCGGTCGTGCGGCAAACTAACTCTTGTTTGGAAAACGCATTCGCACTAGTGGGACATCATCATCAATGGGACATGGGACATCATCATCAATGTCAACATATTAATTAAGATAAGTTTAAAACAATATTTTTTTATATAAAACTAGAACAAATTATTAATTAGAAATAATTTTAAAAGTCATTGAGTTTGAATATTAGATTTTTGTGTTTTCTTATAAATTCTTCTTTTTTTAAAATAATCTATATTATTGGTATAAAATATATAAGTATTTGAATATTTGATTTAAATTTTGTAAATGTTTAAAAAAGTTAGTGTTTTAATAATGGATTAATTTTTTTATAACTTTGGTGTGTGTGATGATTCAAAAGGGTGAAAGGTAAGTGTCGACTTATCCATATTGTTCAGTTGTTTTTCTGACACTTAAACTAATATTTGTCTTGGTCTATTCGTGGGAGAATTTGCGAATCCCCCAAGCCGTGAGCTTTAGAATCGGTTAATAATAAGTGTCACTCCCACGTGACAATGTTACAGTATCAAGTAGAATCCGTATTAAAAAAAAGTCATCGGTGACTCATGGTTTTAAGAAGTAAAACGATCATATAATTTATACGATTTACCCGTGATCTTAAACTTTGACCTCTATTCAAGGTCTAACGCGCCACATTTGAGAGGAGGTAAACTGCACTTTTTCTTATCACAGTAGTACTAATACATCCTGAAATTTTTAGGGAAATCGAAGGTATCAACCATCATTGCCTCATACGAAGTGTGCAACTTTAAAAAAATGACTCTTAAATATATAAATATATCAGAAAATGTCGATAATAATCAAATGTTGTTGGTAATTGTTTATATAAAGTTAGTAAAAATAATCTCAAAAATAAGTTGGCTATGATACGTTTTTTTTTGGTAAGAAAACAATATAGAACCATCATCTGTTTAATTAGCGCAAATGTAAGCTAAAAAATATGGAGGGGCTGAAATCTCACAGCTCTGAGATATCAAGACTTCGGTCTGGGTTAAGGATTTTGATATAGTTTTCGGCAAAAAACATTTATGAGGACATGGTTTTAGTTTTGGGCAGCGATGTATATCAAACATAACTCTTTGTTAAAGTACTAGTATTTTTTATATTTGTTTAAAAATTTATTACAAAACTAACACGAAACATCAATACGTTGCCGGAAAATTATAATCAAAATTTCAAAAATATTGTTAAATTAAATAAAATCAAACTTTTTCAAAATTCCAAAAATATTCTAAAAATTTAAATGAAATCAAATATTTAAACTTTTTCTAAATTCTGATGATATGCCAAAAATTCTTAAAAATTCGAACTTTTCCAAAATTCTAAAAATATTGCAAAAATTATTAAAAAATCAAAAATTAAAACTTTTTTCAAAATTCCAAAAATTATAATAATATCAAAAATTAAAAATTTTTCAAAATTCTAAAAATATTTCAAAAATTCTTACAAAATCAAAAATTAAAACTTTTGCCGAAATTCTAAAAATATTGCAAAAATTATACAAAATCAAAAATACAAACTTTTTCAAAATTCCAAAAATATTTCAAAAACTACAACAAATTCAAAAATTTCCATGTCCAATTTCATTTTAAATTACATTTACGTCATAAAAACAGCTACATTTTTTTTCCCAAAATATTGGCTAAAAAATTAAATGAAATCATTTTTTGACACACTTGACATTATTTTTTGACAAACTTATAATGCCATAATTCTCTATAATAATAATAAAATATCATGTCATACGAACTATTAATTTTATTTTTTTCTAAAAAATTGGCTAAAAATAAATAAAAACCTTTCTTTTGACACACTTGACAACATTTTTTGACAAACTTATAATGCCATAATTCTCAATAATAATAATTAAATTTCATTTCAAGAAAACAATTTTACTTTTTTCTAAAAAATTGGGTAAAAAAATAAATAAAAATCTTTCTTTTGACACACTTGACAACATTTTTTTGACAAACTTATAATGCAATAATCTAGTTTTTGATCTCACATACCAATCCCGACCATCAAGATTTCTCCAAATTTAATGTTCCTACTCGTAATCACTTAAAATAAACGTTTTTTAAGCCAAAAATATGACAATTTGCTATTTTTGACACACATAATGATTTTTTTGACACACTTCCGGTACAGTTATCGAACACAGCGTCCTTTCGGACCTGTCCCTTGTGAATACCTATTTTTAGAAAAAAAAAATTTTGAAATCCCTCCAGCGGTTTTCCCTGCAGCGTAGGTGGGGGTAAGAATTTCACTTTGAGCTCATGAATGTAATACTTAGGTCTTTCAGACCGAAGTAATATATTACTTTTTGCGGAAATTGACGTCATTATATCTTATATATTAAAACTTTTTATATTGAAACTGGTTATTTTTGATAAAGAAGTGTGTCACGTCACCTTTTTATATGTTTCTATTACATGGAATGTTTAATTTGGATATTATTTGAATTTCGAGGATATTTCAACTACTTTAAGACACAACAGAACATAGAATATCTTTAGCACAAAACTGGAAAATCTGTTATTGGATCAATAACTACTTATTATATCTAAATTAATAGTTTTAATTTTATATTTACTTACCGCAGTTTTCTGGAAATTATGCGTCACCATAAGATGTTGGTTTAAGTTCACTTTTGATGGAAAGTATGTATTACATATATTGCACTTAAAATGTTTCGATTCGTTATCATAAGCCCGTAAGTGATAGTCTAGTCCAGTCCGTGATGTATATTTTTTGTTGCAATCTGCTATTGTACAAGCAAACAGTGGAACATCCTTTAAAATAAATAGAAGGATGACAATAATTCTTTTGATAATTTGATAGAATAAGGATATAAGAAGAATAATGATATAAAACAATAAGGAAAAGGATCTGCAATTTTGTTTATTTTGTTAACTAACAGTTTTACAGACGATGATACTGCGTTTCTGTCTAGTAAAGACGATTTGTTTGATTATCCCGATTTATCTGGGTATGTTAATTTTGTATGTACATTTTTCAATATTCTAAATTTTTTCATGTCTCGAACGGCCTAAATCATATGATTTTATATGCGCTCTGGTTATTTTTATGAAAATATTAACTTAAAAATATTTTAAATATATGTTAAAGAATTAAATTATATTAAAATATTAATTTCAAAATATTTTATATTTTTGAACTGTATAAATATCGTTTTTGTGCATTTCTACAACCTACGCAATTACTCTGCTTTGGAAGGGTGGCTGAAAAACAATGTCCTCATAAAAGTTTTATGCCAAAAACTATATCGAAAGCCTTAACTAAAACCGAAGTCTTGATATCTCAGAGCTGTGAGATTTTAGCCCCCCAGATTTCATTTTTTGACTGATGACTTCTAGGGTTATTGACCTTGAAGTTTGATCTTTTTATGAAAAATTATCAACTTTTAAGCCGTTTAGCTGTTTTAAATTTTTCTAAGTACTTTCATATGTTGTGTAATTAATCCAATAGTTATTGCTGTGGATCACCTATGTGCTTAGCTAGATATTTAGCCACATAACGAGGCAGAAAAAGCAACGAAAACAACATTTTCGATTGACCTTGGCCCTCAAAGCCATGAGTGAGAGCCACCAAATTATTTATGCTAACATCTACCTAGTATCAAGTAGAATCCATATTAAAAAGAGATATCGGTGACTCATGGTTTTAAGAAATAAAATGAGCATATAATTTTACGATTTACCCGTGGTCTTAAACTTTGACCTCTATTCAAGGTCGAACGCGCCACTTTTAAGAGGTGGTAAACTGCACTTTTTCTTATCACTGTAGTACTAATAAATACTGAAATTTCTAGGGAAATCGAAGGCATCAACCATCACCGCCTCATACGAAGTGTGCAAATTTAAAATAAAAATGACTCTTAAATACATATATCAGAAAATGACGATAATAATCAAACGTTGTTGGTAATTGTGATAATTTATATAAAGTTAGTGAAAATAATCTCAAAAATAAGCTGGCTATGATAAGTTTTTTTTCGGTAAGAAAACAAATATAAGCTAAAAATATATTACTTTTTGCGGAATCTATTTGCGCTAGTTGACGTCATTATATCTTTTATATTATATCTTTTTATATTGAAACTGGTTATTTTTGATAAAGAAGTGTGTCACATTTTTTTATGTTTCTATTACATGGAATGTTTAATTTGGATATTATTTGAATTTCAAGGATGTTTCAACTACCTTAATTGACCTTATTGGGTCAATAACTACTTATTATATCTAAATTAATAGTTTTAATTTTATATTTACTTACCGCTGTTTTCTGGTGATTCTGCGTCAGCTTCAAATGTTGTTTCAAATTCCTTTTTGATGGAAAGTGTTTATTACATGTATTGCACTTATAATGATTTACATTATCATAAACCCGTCCAGACCGTGATTTGTATTTTTTGGTACAATCTGCCACTGTACAAACAAACGGTGGAACATCCTTTAAAATAAATCGAAGGATGACAATAACTCTTTTGATAATTGGATAGATTAGAATAACGATATAAAGAAGAATAATGATATAAAACAATAACGAAAAGGATTTTGAAGAAACTTTGGCCATGTGTCGGATTGGATAGGTGATCTGCAATTTTAGTTATTTTTTTAACTAACAGTTTTACAGACGATGACTGCGTTTCTGTCAGTAAAGACGATTTGTTTGATTATCCCGATTTATCTGAGTATGTTAATTTTATATGTTCATTTTTCAATGTTATAAATTTTTTTCATCTCTCGAACGGCCTGAATCATATTTTTATATGAGTTCCGGTTATTTTTATGAAAATATTAACTTAAAAATATTTTAAACATATGTTAAAGAATTAAATTACATTAAAATATTAATTTCAAAATATTTTACATTTTTTGAACTGTATAAGTATTGTTTTTGTGCGTTTCCACAACCTACGCAATTACTCTGCTTTGGGACGGTGGCCTTCTTTTCCAACCAAAATTGCTGTTATTAGGGCAGCTATTAATGAAGAAAAACGTGTTCTAGATCGAGTTGTCAAAACTTGACCATTTTAGATTTTTCTGAAACTTTCAATATAAGTAGTATGGGCAAATAAAAAATACGTTTTATTTTACAATTTTTTTTTAAAGTGCATAGTTTGAGCATAGGGGGCACCCCAACATGCATGAAAAATTTAGCAAATCCGATGCAACTTTGAAATTAAATTGCTCAAGAACGGCTATACCGATTTTATCAAACTTTTTTTGTTTGATAGATGATTAGTTAGTCGTTTGAAAAAAAATTAATTAATTCTTTTTGTTATTAGTTTTTAAAATAAAACTATTAAAAAAACTTTTTTAAAGATAGCGCTAGGGTCGAAAATCAATTGGAATTTATTTGATTTTTTTTTTTAAACAGTTCTATCCTTACTTTAAAATATTTCAAATTTACAAAGAGGCGTTAATTCGTGTTCTTGAGATATTTAATTTTAAAAATGTTTAGTCCGACTAAAATTCTAATTGTTCATTATTTTTTCGAACAATTTTTACCAGCAAAAAATTTTAAACACTGAAGTTCGACAAATGATGAACAATTAGAATTTTAGTCGGACTAAAAATGTTTAAAATTAAATATCTCAAGAACACGAATTAATGCCTCTTTGTAAATTTGATATATTTTAAAGTAAGGATAGAACTATTTCTAGAAATTAAATAAATTCCAATTGATTTTCGACCCTAGCGCCATCCTTAAAAAAGTTTTTTTAATATTTTTATTTTAAATTTTTTTACAAAAACAATTAATTATTTTTTTCTTCAAGCGATTAATTAATCACCTATGAAACAAAAAAAATTTGATGAAATCGGTATAGCCGGTCTTGCGCTATTTAAGTTCAAATTTACTTCGGTTTGGCAGAATTTTTCATGTATGCTTCATGTATGTTTCAAACTATGCACTTTAAAAAAATTGTAAAATAAGTTGCACTTTTTATTTTGTCTATACTACTTTTATGCCAAGTTTCAGAAAAATCAAAAATGGTCAAGCTCAAATTTCGACTTTTTCACCTTATTTTTTTTTTTAAAATCTTGCATTGAGTTTCTCTTATGAAATAATTTTTATGAAAAAATAAATGAATTTTTTGAATTAAATTGAATTGAGTCATGCTTACCTCATTTGTTACAATATTAGTATCTTCAGTTACTCCTAGTTTTGCTAATTCTATATTTTCTACTTTTATTTCATCTAACTCAATTTTTATTTCATCTAATAAGTCGCTCTGAATGTTTGCTGGTGTCATTTCAAATTTAGGGACGGGCTGCTTCTCAAACTCGTTCTATAAAGAAATTCATATCTTCAATTCCGAGAACTACTAAGCGTTTAATATAAATAATAAATTTGTTAAATTAACCAACAATTTTATTAAATTTAGAAATGTTTCTCTTTATAGGGAATTTTACTGGAAGTATTGCTCACCGTATTTATTTTTTCAGTAGAGTATTGGTTCAAGATTGAGTTTCAATCTCTTGTGTACCCTGAAAAAAGATATATTCTAACAACAAACAAAATCAGCTCGTACTTACATGAATTCATACCAAAAGTTCATTTCTTACATAAATTTTAAAATGTCTGATCGTATTTTTGTTAGCAAATTTTGTATTACATTGTAAACACACTATATGTACTCTTCTATGAATTTTTAATGACCTTAGGTGCACAAATTTTTTTATCACAACCATAACAAGAAAACTGTTTTTCTGAATCAGAATAATTTTTTTGAGGCCCTTTGCAGAAAACAAGGAATAAAAGGTACCCTATTAGAGCAAAACGTGTTTCCCCCATTATTTCAAGTATCTCGAAAACTATAAAACCTATAGACCTGAAATTTGGGATGCGTATAAAACTAACCTATCCACACGAGAGGTTGAAAAATAATTAAAATGGTTTTCGTTTGTTTTACAGGACTACTATGTGAGGTCTTTGAGAAAAAACATTTTTTATCCAGTTAAGTAGGGTATCATACGAAAGGGCTTCACTTCAGTACTTCTAAAAAACTTATTTTGGAATTTTACACCCCACCATTTTTTTGTGTAATTTTAAGTAATGGCGTTTTCTGTATGGTTTCTTTCCTTGATGTAATGCAGGCCTGGAGAAACGTAGCGGTCATTCTTATTCCAAAACCAGGAAAAATTGGTTATTGCGAGTCGAAAAACATTAGAAAGATCAGTCTTACCTCAAATTTTTCGAATTTTTTGAAGAAGTTGATCGATTTGTATATTAGAAATGTCTCTCTGAACAAACCCCTCTAAGCAAAACGCAACACTCTTGTCAAGCGGGAAAGTCTACGAACGCTGGCTTTACAGATTTAGTCTCTGAAATTTTAGAGAATATCCGATGCCGATTTATCTTTATTTACACGAACGACAATACCGCAATCCAGGTATCTGTGAAACGAGGATGGTTCCATCTCCTTTGTTGTGGAACATGATGGTAGACCTGATTGAGTTAAATTGATGACAAGCGCCTCAAATGGACTGCTTATATTGGGACCAATGTAAAATAAATCTTCTGTCGTAATAAGTAACTGGCGTCTGTCTTTTAAGATTGAAAATATAATATTTAAACCTTTTTATAAAGCCACGAAGCAATGAAGTTGATAATATAGCAAATGCCGATGCTGCAAGAAATTGTTTTGGGAAATCTCCTGCAACATCTCATTGTTTGAAATCAAATAATATTTCTGCTAGTGATAAAGAGTAGTTTTCGGACCCATTGCCAGCTATGGGTTTCTTACATGATTCTCGAGAACTTTTGATGGGAATGCGATTAAAAACTATTACACAGACTTTATTGCTTATGTATTCCAAGTGCTTTCAAGACCACTAAAGTGAGACTTCAGTTCTTATTTGGGTTTTCTTTTCTGCAAGTATTTGTAAGGCTACAAAACGACTCGAACTCCACGAAACTACCAGGAGCTGTAGAAAAAGTTATCAAGCACGAATTCCTGACAGATTTTTCAATGTTGATGAAACAGTACCTCCAATTGCCTTTCGAAAACAATATAGAGTTGTATTTCCAGTTGACTTGCTATTGTCCAGCACGACCAATACGTTGGTTATCTACACAGATAGATCACTCACTGAAAATGGTGGAGGAGCTTTGGTTTTCTTCAGAAAAGAAGATCTTGGGCGGCAATTTCCACTTAGAGAATATTTATAATGGGCAATATATTCTGTATCAACCGTACTTCAATTCCCTGTTCTCTCTACATATAGCAATATATTATAGTGTATTTCGAAAATGTATATATACATTTTCAAAAACATCTCAAACACCTTGTTGGCAAAAACAATTATTAAAAATAGTTCGAACTTCATGTGACCCTTCCGGGAAGCATATATTATATTCGTTTTATTTTCCATTCATTTTTGGATAATTGAATAATTTGGATTGGATAATAATACGAACGAATTAATTTGATGCAATATAATTTATGCTGACGATCATTGTTTTGGCTTGTGCTATTGGAATTTCTTTTTTTAAGAAAAAAAAAACGAGAGGAGGGATTGAGCAGGTTGGGGAGTTGGATTTTACGCGTGGAATTGAGTGGTTGAAATTTTTTTAACTGTAACTTTCCGATCAATATTAAAAATTCATATAATCGGGTTTTTTTGAGTTTAAATAAAATGTAACAGATAATAATTACAAAATATGTCAAAAAAACATAAAAAAAATAAAACTAAGTTGCTATGTATCCAAGTACTAGTTTGTGATTTTTTGAAGTAAATAAAAGTATCAATCCTAAGATCTTTTTTCAATTCAATTTTCAGTTTCAGTTTCAATTTTTTTAGGATGACCTAAGTGAATAGAAAGAAATTTTAAGCAGAAAGAAATAAAAAAGCCTAATGTAATTTTGTATTTTCGAAAGATCTTTTGGATAGACCAACAAGTCAAGTAAGCTCTAACTCGTAATAAGAGCCGCCAAGAAAGAACTCAAGGAAAAGTAATTCAACCTGGGGAGCAGCAACGTAATGTTAATTTTATTGCACATAAATTAATATAAAATGATTTGTTAGGCTTAATATTTAGGAGTGAGTGGTGACACAGTCGATGTCCTTCCTGGAGAAACTGGGTGGTGTTTTGAAGCACGCGTTTCGTTTTGTATTCTATATTTCTTGTTAGGAGGTTTGTCAACAGAATTCACACTAGCTTGAGCTAGCGAACGGTGGACTTTCACGGAGTACCAGACCTCTTACAACATACTGCAGTCTGGCAAGGTTATATTTTTACTGATAGCCAAACTGCTCTAACAGATCTGAAAAACTACACTATTAAGCCAAAAATAGTGCAATAATATTCTTATTTTTTAACGTTTTGCCGTTTAGACTATCAATAAGTGTTCATTTCAATTCACTCGATTTTTTGGGTGTTGCCACTTGAAAACCTAATTTATTCGACACATAGAGTGTCCATATCGGTTGACTATTGGTTAATTGGTGTATTGATGGTTGTTAACGTTTTGTTTAAAAACACTTTGACCTAAATGGGTCCACCGAGTACGGGTCCAGCGTGCTTTCCACTAGGCCACTCAAAACATAATATTCTAGGTTCGTGAATGTTCTTGGGCTCAAGAACAGCATATCACTGGTATGGACACACAGTAAAATTTTCGAGAATTAAAAAGCTAATGAGTTAGTAAAGGACTCCTTAGCGAGGCTCATAAGACCTAAACCAGCAATTGTAAGCTCGAAAGGTAGGATATGTTCGATATTCGAATAAGTTCATTTTCTATCCAGTAACTCCCAATGGATAAACACAGAAGGCTGGAAGGTCTCCCAGGTTTTCACTCTATATAGAGATCAGCGGGCAAACCACCCAATTTCGTTTAAGTCTGACGTTAGCGGAGTGTAGAGTAATGGTGGTACTACTAACAGGTCATCATCATGTGAATAAACAGATGGTAAGGTAAAAAGTATTTTGAATGATAGGAAAATTTGTCAGTTTTTAATGAAAAGTATAGTAGTGTCAAATACTAATAATTATATTTATTAAGGGAGTTGATATAAGAAGGGGTGAAAACACCGTTTAAAACCCGGTCAAGTGGTGTTTCATTTAAAAGAGTACCAAAATTAAGAAACATTGCAATTTTTCAGAATTTTGCGATGCAGTTTTTGAATTATTGTCAAAAAAGTGCAACAAAAAGTTGGTCCCCTTCCCCCTACGTTTCTTCGTTGATTGACAGAAAATTTGAAAAAACTCATAGAGTAAGGAAATTTGATAAACTCTTAACGAAAAATATAGCGAAGTCTCAAATGATTTTGTTTCTGTGTGTCTAGGGGAAAGGTTGAAAAAAGATTTTTTGATTGAAGGTCATTTTAAGGAGCACCAAAATTAAAAAACTTTGCAATTTTTTTAGAATTTTGCGATGCACAGTTTTTGAATTATTGTCAAAAATGTACTATCTTTAGTATTAACCCCTCCCACCCCCGTAATTTCGTCGTTGATTAACAGAATTTTTTTTCCAATATAAACTATTTGGTGTAATTGAGTCGTTTCTTAACTACCATAAACAACTATGGATAACATTTAACCTAAAGTAATATTTTTTATGTCATTTCGATCAATTTAGATGAGATTGAAATTCGCTATTGATATTTATGATGAAACATTTATTTTTTATGTGTCCATAGTCTGGCAATATAAACACTTTACAACACAACTTTATGTCAATTATTTTGGTATTGTTTTCTTTACATTCACGGAACCCTTCTCGAGCGAATTTTATTCGCACTTGTCTGACTTTTTTTTATTAAAACCGAAAAAATGAGTGATTTCGTCAATCGGATAACCGTTAGCTACGATACTTACCGAATCATGAAATAGTTCTTTATGGATGTTTAGTGCCTCACTGGTAGAAAATGTTTTGCCGCATTCATTACATTTTCTAAACTCTTGTAAAGAATCATTGGGCTGGTCAATTTTTAGTTTGCTTACGATGTTTTGATTTTCTTGTTCTTTCTAAAAAAAAAACATAAAAGATTAATAAACGTAAATCGATATGAAGAAAACAAATACCGAGTAGTGTGAAATTTTAAAATGACTCATTAAATTAGCAGAATTTTGAAATGTTTGAGGATACATAGAACATTGGAAACTTTTTTCATTCACATGAATTTCTCGATGAGATCTCATTTTACACAAATGTTAGAAATATCTACCGCAACCTTTCCTGTCACAAATACGATCTGCCGGACTTTGTGCCGGACTTTGTTCATGGTAATGGTTGTCATAAAGAAAAATGCAGACAAAATACTCAGCATTACAGAGATAAGAAAAGAGCCACTATTTTTATTTATTTACATACAGATCAATCTTCTAAAACAGTTGCAAAACATGACACAATATCCATGATTCGAAAATTGCAGGTCGTGGATGGGACAAATGTGCCATATGTACCACCAACTCATTTTGTTGGCGTATTAACACTAAATGAATCATACATTCAAATGTCACATTCAGATTATGATGACGACATTAATAATGATGTTTCATCACAAGCTCGGATTAATAACTAGATCAATCTATAACAACCTATACAGTATAAACCAAATACTCTCCGTGTGATGTTCCACAGAATAATCAAAACGTTCATTCACAAAATAACACATCAGTACAAAAATACTGTTATTTCCAACAAAATTCGAGCGCACATCGAGAATTTCAAAAACAATTTTTTGCAAATGATTTTGGCCATTCTCGTGACATTTACGATAGACTGTGGTTTAAAAAAGATTTGAAAATTATTTTTAATAACGCTACAACTCAAAATATTGAATTTATAAGAACAATGCTTACTGTCAATGTATCAGAGGTGAAAATATGTTCATCTTCTTTTACAACTTTGAAACAAAGTCGTGTTCCACCTCTTTCAGTATATAATGGATTTAAATATCCGTCCTTTCCAGAAAATCTTAAAAATTTTCAATTAGATATGGTAACAGAAAGTCTTATATCTCCGAGAATTCCAATCATGCAAACTCGAAAACTTCGGCATGTGATAAATGTTCCAATAAAAGTAAATACAATGGTCCAAACATTGCCAAGAAATGTGGATGATGATCACATCACAGTTCACATCAAAAGAAGAAAAATGCACAAATCCAGCTACGTCTACGGTATAGTGAATAAAACAAAAATAAAAGTGTGGTTGCGGTACTTAAAAGATACAACTTTTTATTCTTCTTATTACGGTTGATGAGATATTCTTAAACGGCCAAGATCATGTACAAGATGAAATCATATATATGATGAAGATGGTGACAATGATATTTCCTAACGCATACGAATTGACGAAAGCTTAATAGCACAGCCCCAAACATCAATGTGGAACGACGAAATGTACTTGAACATTGCTCCTGGAGAAGTAGTCTATTATTCGATAAACATCCAGAAGAATTATCTTTTTTGCAAATATACTTAGGCCAATTTAGAATTTCCGGAATGGCCTTACGGCTTACTGTCACACCTTTTATGACGGCAAGTGAACTTCGACGATCAGGCAGACGAGGAGTCACCCCTCACCACTTGAGAAGGAAGTAATTTGATTTTTCTGCGCACGATCTTCAATTCAGCGTATTATTGATCAGAAAAGGAAAAAGGACCTGTTTGCAATGATTAGGCAATACGGTAAGCCAACAATTTTTTTTTACAATTAGTGCAAACGAAATAGGATGGCCAAAATTGCTACAATTATTTCACAAGTTAAAAAATAATTCAGAAACATTCAACACCTGCAGATTCAACGCAGGTTTTGAGAAATTTTACAGCAAATGATGATGAAGATGATGTAAACTTTCCATATCGTGAGGCTGTTGGAAGTCTAATGTATTTGTGTGTTGGAACTAGACCTGACATAAGTTTTGCTGTGGGAAAATGTGAGTCAAAATCTTGCAAAACCTGGTCCAGTACATGAGAATGCTGTGAAACGTATAATAAGGTACATAAAGGGAACAGTTAACACAGGAATTGTTTTGATGGTCAAAATGATTTAAATTTAGTTGGATATAGGGATGCGAATCATGCCAAATTATAATGCCCAATGCCTCACTAATGATTAAGAGAACAGTTAAGATAATGATCTGTATTCATTGTCCAAAGAAGTGAATCAACGAGAGATTCATCATCAGTATAAGGAAGTATATTAAGGAAGTAAAGCAGTAAGAAAAGAAGTAAACCAGTTTATGGCGACCTTGCCAGGAAAAAAGAAATCCTTGCGTTTAAGTTAGATTTAGAGAAAAAAAATCACATACAGGAAGAGATACTAAACTTTTCGGAGAGACTCGAGATTTTACGCGAAAGTTTTAGTACCCTAGCAAAGACTCTAGTACTAGAACTAGACAGTGAAGATTTTGATAAGACTAAAAAACGGTTTTCAGCTTACAAAACTGTTAAGAAGCTAATCAGTGACTATTCAACTGAAGTCAAGACAGACATAAGAGAACAAGAAAACATGGCAAGCTTTGACATTGTATCTACATACAAACTGATTCCGTCGTTTGATGGAATTAATTCAGAAGTAGAAAACTTTCTGAATCTCATTATTAAATTCTTGCATGATATTCTGAAAGATCAGAACGAGAAATCGAAATTAATTGATTTCATTTTTCAGACGAAATTATCAGAGAAAGCAAAAATTTCATTGGCTTCTAGTAAGAAACCAAGTACTTTTGACGAATTTAGCCCATGTTAGACAAGCAAACTTGTCTGCTGATCAATGTGGTCATAAAATCGAAACTTTGATAGCGAAGCTTAATGCGGTACAGATTTTAGAAAAGGGTGAATTGAATAGGGAAATGATTTCCGATCTGAATAACCAGATTGGCTTGAACATATTCAAGTCGGGACTGAATGAACCACTTAGGACAACGGTAAATGCATCACGTCCTAATAATTTAAAAGATGCAATAGTTAGCACGCGAAGTAGATGGTCAGAGCAAAGCATAGATGTTGAATTATGGAACGAAATTCCATAGCAATGGCTTTAAGAAGAACGGTTTCCATTCAAATATATATAATAGTAATAATAGACATAGGGATTTGAATCCAAATAACAAAAGGTATAATCATAACAATAGGTATGGATCTAATAACTACCGTTATAATAATAATAATAATAATAATAATAATAATAATAGTTACAGAAGTAGAGATAGTAAATTTTTTAATAGAAAGGGTTATAGAAACGGTAATAATAATAATAATAATAACCTCTGTGGAGTTGCTAGTCTCCAATGAGGCGTCCCCCAGGTGGCGGATAGGGGAACGCTTGTCGTATGACTGGTATCGGGGAAATCAAATACCCGGAGTGGACCAAAATTAGCAACCTGCAGCAGGGATAAATGCAAAAAAAAACCCTTAAATATGAAGAGGACCTATAACGATGCCTTGACTTCTGTATCGGGGCCGCAGACTAAAACCCGCACTCGATATGGTGGGGCAGCACGTCGGGTGTCAAGTTCTAATCTCGCTCCCGTGGAAGATGAAGCAAGTGGCATCTCTCCACGAACGGCCACCACAAGAGAAGTAAGAGAGATGGAAACAACATCCACCATCTCGCCAAACCAAATTGTTTCTCCAAGTCCAGACTTGGGGACCACTAAGTCTGGACAACAGCGCCGACGCATGAAATTGACAAAAGAAATAAATATCATGCGTAAATATTACGAGATGACAAGGCTGGAGACAGATATGACAGGATACAGAACAGAAATTCACAACAGCTTCATTACACAATACCCTCAACTACATACTATTACACAACAGCGCATAGCAGACCAGCGACGTGCTATTATCACTAAAAACCTCCTAGCACCCACAGAAATACAACAAATCAAACACGAGGCGAACATACAATTAAATACAGAAACCCTCCAAGAACATATTCCAAACATAAATTTAAATACTAGTTCCACAATCTCAGTTACTGAACCGATAGAAGCACAAGACATATTACAGGAACAAGATATAAATACATCTGCCGCACAAGAATCTGAAACACTGACAACACAAAGCCGGCTTGAGTTCAACAGAGCTCTTGCTGAATTCACCGGTACAGACCCAACACAAAGATACACTATTCCAAAACAGCATTCCTGAAAACTTTTCTCGCAAATAGTAGAAACAGTCAATACAATAATACTGCCTGAATACATCGAAAACAACATAACATTTACTGATTTACACACAATCATCTACTGTGCTGCACTGGCCTCCGTTAGAAGTAATGTGGGAAAAGTGAGACCATACACAAGTAGCACATACACAATGCGTACACCTAGTTGGCAATCTCGGTTAATGTTCCGCAAGGAGGACATCAGGCGAGATCTTGCAAGAATAAACGCTTACACACAAGGAACACGTACATTGAAACTTGACCGACACATACATAAAACCACACAACAACATTATTTACACTCAAAACACGGGAAACCGAACACAAACCTTACACTCATTAAAGACACATTACAACAAAAATTGTCAGTTCTCACAAAACGATTATACCGATACAAAAAAGCAACAAACAGAAGAAAACAAAACAAACAATTCACGAACAATGAAAAACTGTTTTACAGAACATTTAACACAACAATGAACACAAACAATGGTGCACAGACACAGGGTTCAGTTGAAAAATATTGGTCTGACCTGTGGTTAAACCCAGTTCAACACAACATCAATAACAGTTGGCTAGAAAAAGAACGAATCCACAATGAGTACATACACAACATGACATACACTGGCATCACTATTGATGACATTACTATAGCAATAAAAAAATTGCACAACTGGAAAGCTCCAGGTATAGACAACATACAAAACTTTTGGATCAAACACTTCACATGCACACATAAACACTTAGCATATCACTTCACATAATTTTTAAATAACCCACAAACAATACCTATATTTTTAACACAGGGTAAAACTTATTTAAAACAAAAAGCCGCTGACACAATAGACCCTTCGAAATACAGACCAATCACCTGTCTTTCGACAACATACAAACTTCTTAAACTATGCATATCAGACAAAATATACGATCACTGTGACACAAATAACATTATAACAGAAGAGCAGAAAGGCTGCCAAAGATTCTCACAAGGTTGAAAGGAGCAGCTAATTATTGACTCTGTAGTAATGGAACAAGCGCAACACTCTAACAGAAACATACATACAGCATACATAGACTACAGAAAAGCATTTAATACCCCTCTACACTCCTGGTTAGAGGAGGTTCTATATTTATATAAGATCCACCCACGTTACATTCGTCTGTTAAGCCATGTAATGAAAATGTGGAAAATAACGCTTGTTTATAACATAAACGGCATGAATATAGAAACCAACCCAATTCATATAAGAAAAGGCATATTCCAGGGAGACTCCTTAAGTCCCCTTTGGTTTTGCTCCGCTCTTAACCCACTCTCAAAATTATTAAATCGATCTGGGCTTGGATTCCAAATAAAACACCAGAAAAAGTTAAACATAAAATATCGCACCTCCACTATGTGGATGATCTGAAGCTGTATGCGTCATCAAAAGATCACTTAGATATGCTCCTGAAAATGGCAAGTGCATTTTCGGATGATATCCTTCTGGAGTTTGGAATGGACAGATGCAAAACACAGCACATAGAAAGGGGACAACGAATGCCTAGAGGATTTGAACTTCAAGATGGACTTATCATAGAGCCCATTGAGGAGGGAGATTACTACCAGTATCTCGGAATCCAAGAATCACGAAACGTTCACCACAAAAAAATCAAACAAACACTACAAAAACAATACACACACAGAGTAAATAGCATTGTAAAAACACAACTTAATGGTAGCAATACAATCAAAGCTATAAACACATACGCTTTTCCAATACTAACGCATTCCTTTGGTATCATCAAACGGACAAAAACAGACCATGGAGCTCTTCAAACAAAAACACGCACATTATTCACAAAATACATCACCCAAAATCAGCGGTAGAGCGTTTTACATTACCTCGCTCCCACGGCGGCCGAGGGGTTATTGATATAGGTAATTTACACAATAAACAAATAAATACACTGCATAGATTTTTCCACAACAAAAAGCTCACTTCAAGCCTACACACAGCAATAACTTTAGCAGACAAATAGTAATAGGTTGTGGTTTTCACGGTAGAGATAAAGACGTTTTTAATTTAATAATACCAGTTTTTAACTTTATTTATTCAACCTGTTCCGACCACTTACAATTCGAATCTAAATACATTTTGCAAAAACTTATTTGAATAAGTTTTCATGAAAATAATTGCTTACTTTGAGAAATTTTACTTTAAACATAACATAATGCATTGTAGCAACAAAATTAGATTTAGTCAAAATAAGAATCGAGAGATTCATATTTCCTTAGAAATAGTTATTTCGATTCATGATATTTGGAAATAATTATTTCGTTGGAATTTATAAAATGGCTTAGAATTTCATTCAGGTTTTCTGCTGACTTCTTTGTATTTACTGCATGTGGTATTATGTCGAATATTGGAATTTATAGAATGACTTAGAATTTCATTCAGGTTTTCTGCTGACTGCTTTGTATTTATTGGATGTGTGGGACATGACTAAATCATTCACACCTTTAAACTTAAATAGTACACAAGAAAATACACAAACCATAGTACCAAACACAGAAAAAGTGCAGGCATGGAAACAGAAGGCTCTCCATGGATGGTTCCCGCACGAACTCAACCAATCTTATATGTCGACAAAGTTGCGTCGCACTCCTGGTTGAGTGGAAGCGGAATCTTCTCGGAAACCGAAGGTTTCATATTTGCTGTACAGGATCAAACTGTACTAACTAAAAACTACAAAAAATACATTTTAAAAGATCCAACAGTTTTGTCAGATGCATGCCAAAGATGTCACAATAAGCCAGAAACCATACAACACATCACAGGATCATGTAACCACATGGCAAACACAGACTACAAACACAGACATGATCAAGTGGCAAAAATTATACACCAAAAATTTGCATTCAAATACAAACTCACAACTGATAACTCGCCATACTATAAATATACACCGGAAACAGTATCAGAAAATACCACACATAAACTATACTGGGATAGATAAAATGACCGATAAAACTATACATAACAATAGACGGGATATTGTTTTAGTTAACAAAATAGATAAAGTTACATATCTCATCGACATAGCGGTTCCAAACACTCACAACATACAAACACAGAAAAACACGCAAAATACACAGACCTTGCAGTTGAGCTACAACGCCATTGGAACATGACCAAAGTAGTAGTGGTTCCATTGATCATTATTTCGACTGGGGTCATACCCATTACACTACATACAAACATTAAGACACTAGATCTCCACCAAAACACCTACAAACAGATGCAGAAGGCAGTCATTATTAACACATGTCACATAGTCCGAAAATTCCTAAACACTAACACTATTATCACAACATCGGACCCTAGGACAATCACAGAACTATCACAAAGTATTATTCATTCCCAATTCCATTCCTTTGCCATCAGAAGAAATATAAACAATAGAAAACGCAGAATTTAATCCACTCTTGGAAGAACCACAGGCAGCCACAACATCAGAACCAACCCCACCACTCACCACTCTCACACCACTAACACTAGAACAAATACAATATCACACCACGATTGAAACAAGCACAACACAAATGAAACGACCAATCAGGACAGGAGATGAAATGTTAGTTCCACCTCCGCCAAAACGACCTCGACGAACCTAGCACCAGCCTTGTCATACCGAAACAACCGCGCCTTGACGAAAGTCCGGACGGTTGTGTACAACCGGGACAAAGCCCGAGAAAAACCAAATATAGTAATAATAATAATGAGCAATTTCACGAAGATTCAACAACGTTTTGACTTGACCCCTTTTAATTTTGATTATTTTTTGTTTATAGATAGTCTTTGATAAATAAAAATTACAAATTTTCTTAGAATTTTTTATTTCGACCAGGGTCTTCACAGGGTGCCCCTCAATTTTTTGTTATTTTGTGATGTGAGTGCATTTTGACGAGCGATTGTAGAAAAACTACTGAGTCGATTTTCATAAATGATATGTCGTTGAATAGGTATTAAAACAAAGTTTTTAAAAATGTACACTGTTAATTTTTTGAAATAATTTTTAACGGTGTAACATAAGAAAAAAACGGTGTAATTGAAAAAAAATGGCATAGCTTTTTTTTTTATTTAAATTAAATTGAAGCTTATTTTATATCTAACCACTTGTGAAAGTTTAGGACTAGCGATATTTTTGGTTTTAAAGATAAAATTCGTTGTGCATATGACTGTCGGGAATCAGTTTTTTTTGTTCTGAAGGAAAATTATAAAAATGGCGTTATAAACTAAGAGATTTTTTTTTTTTTGTTAAATATCAAATATTTTATTATTAGATGAACTTTTTAAAATATTATAAAAATTATACATGTAGTACAATAAATAAAATAAATACAATTGTTAAAAATGATTTACTTATTTTACAAACAGAAGTTTTTTTTGAATAGGAAAACTTCTGCAATTATTTTCTTTGTATTAGATGGCATAAAAAAATGAAATGTTTATTTATCACTTTTAGTAATCACTTGTCACTCTTATAAAAAATAATTTGACAGTCTCGACTGCAAACAAAAAAGCCGTATAAATAACTAAATCTATTTAGGAACTTTTGACTGGAGAAGCATTATGTTCGTATTATGTTATTATGGAATCATAAAGTAAAAGATTGTATTTTAACATTAAATTACAAATATTTTTTTATTGAATAAACTTTTTAAAGTATCATACAAATTATATATGTAGGTTAAAGAAAATAAATATAGTTATTAAAAATTATTTACTTATTTTACATTTAAAAGTTTCTTTTGAGTTGGAAAACATTTTTGCATTTATTGTCTTAGTATCTAGTGGTACAAAAGAATGAAATTTTTGAGTTCCACTTATAGTAATCACATTTTTATATGGATTTTGTAATTTTTTTTTGTTAATTGATATTCTTTTTTATCGGCGTATCCAAAGTTCATGGTAGATTCCCATTTTAAAGCCCATTCGAAAAGTTTTTTTGGTGTATCAATAATATCTTTGCTCCCTATACTATAACTGTGTGCAGCACGCTTCAGTATACCACCAATTCCATCACAAGGTCCCTTTCCATGGCTGGTAGCATGAAAATGCCATTCAGCATCAACCTTAAAGTCTTTTTTGTGGTGGCATAAGTTAATTAGGTTATGTTTATTTTTGTATTGAGAAAGTGCACTGTCAGTGTTATAAATTATTTTCGTAAAATTAGAATTTATATGCGTTTTGATAAATTCAATAAGTTTTGTAATGGAAAGATGGACTGTAGTACTGTTGTGAGCGTTTGTATCCGAAATGAGTATAAAACTTCGGTGCTGTATATATTCACTTGCGGAACTTTTAAAATAAATGACAAATGGATGAATAGTAGCTTGTGAATTATTATAATAATAGCCTTGAACCGCATCCTGAATTATGAAGCCGTAGTTTTGAGAAAAATCCCCATGAACGAAGCACTTCCTGCTTCTAATTTTTTTTCCTCAATGAATGTAGATTGTTGTTTTGCTATAAAGTTGTGTGGTATCAAAATTTGTAAACGGCAAATAAATTTTTTCATAAATTCTTCTACAGTTTCTATTAAAGTATCCAAATTACATCGATCAGTGGTATTCCATTGTTGATATTTGACTTGAAGGATTTCTTTAACGTCAAAATCATTTAGTAATTTTTCTTTCAGTTGTTGAAGTTTTTTTGAACATTCATTGCACTTCAAATTATGACAATCTTCTGTTAATTTACCACATGAAACAAATTCAATTAATGTTTTATAATTTTGGAAAGCAGCATCAGTAATCCAAGACATCTTAGAATGTTGAGTCATTAGTTTTATATTTTGATGTATGGTACACACGCACATATTATGAACTCCTTGGGATAATTTTATACATTCTTGTGGTCGAAGGGACGTGAATTTAGTAAATCCTATTTTCACATCAGGAAACTTATTTTTAAACTCCACATAAGCTTCATTTAATGTACATAGCAATAAGCGCTTTTGTGTTTTTATGCGCTCATCTCCTTTTTTAAAAGATATTGCATCTCGTTTGCCTGGCAATAATCTACTGATTTCATCACTTTTATAGAACTGCTCCACAACATGGAGCACCTCTTTTGTATCCACCACCGTGGATACACCTCTTTTATCCGTCGCAGATGAAAGCTGAAAATTATTTTCATGTAGAGTTTTACTTTTTTCAACCAAATGACGCGTAGCATTACTGTTGTTTGTTATTATAATTATATTGTTATTATAATTATATTATTATATTTAAAAATATAATAATTTATATTATTATATTTAAAAAAAAATTCTACTTGAAGTCGTATTTTTCATTTATCAAAGGCTATCTATAAACTAAAAATAAACCAAATTAAAAAGGGTCGAGTCAAAATGTCGCAAAATTTTGCTGAACTTGACTGAAATTGCTTTTTAAAAAGTTCATTTAATAATAAAATATTTGGTATTTATAATAAAAAAAATCTGAATCTAAAAATCGCCATTTTTATAATTTTCCTTCAGAACAAAAAAACTGATTCCCGACAGTCATATGCACAACGAATTTTATCTTTAAAACAAAAAATAATGCAAGAGCCAAACTTTCACAAGTGGTTAGATATAAAATAAGCTTCAATTTAGTTTAAAAAAAAAAAAGGCTATGCCATTTTTTTTCAATTACACCGTTTTTTTCTTATGTTACACCGTTATAAATTATTTCAAAAAATTAACATTGTACATTTTTAAAAACTTTGTTTTAATACCTATTCAACGACATATCATTTATGAAAATCGATTGAGTAGTTTTTCTACAATCGCTCGTCAAAATGCACTTACATCACAAAATAACAAAAAATTGAGGGGCACCCTGTGAAGGCCCCTGGTCGAAAAAAAAAAATCTAAGAGAACTTGTATTTTTTATTTATGAAAGACTATCCATAAACAAAAAATAATCAAAATTAAAAGGGGTCAAGTCAAAATTTCCCAAAAATTTGCTGAACTTGCGTTAAATTGCTCTAATAGAAGAGTAAATATAATGAGCTCGGGAAACGACGAGCGAGTCTCCGAAGGAGTGGATTCGAGAGACTTAAAGAATCGAGATTTGTAAGATTTGATAATGTTTTTGATAGAAAACCAAGTAGCAGAGAACTTTTCACCCAAGATAGCACCACTATGTGACTATCATATAATCAGTAAGATCAGCAACAGAAGCATACCTTTCTATCTATTTGGTATAATCTAAGGTTGGCAACAGTATTGTTTTGGTTATATTTTTGAAAAACATTTTTTCTATGATGCCATTTGAAAAGTCAGTTTTCATCAAGCTTAATGCCTTGTGAAAATGGGTTCTTTTTCCACTAGTGTAAAAAGAATAACAAATTGTATTTGCTATATGGTTTTTCATATAATTTTACAAAGTTTTTTAAACAACGCAACCATGAAAAAATAGAATATGAATTTTGAATGTTATAGAGCAATTTCTGTGAAAATTTACATCCATTTTCTTCCAGTCTTTTAATTTTGATGAACACAAAATATGTTAAAAGTATGCGATCGAGAAAAACAAAACTGCAAAAAATAGTAGATTTTTATACAAGTGGTGAAAACGTCTCTTATTGCGTGACTGAACGGTTTGTCCACGAGACGCGATAGCTATTTTTTCTACGCTTGTAAATATAAAAAATAATATTTACAAATTCATCTACTAAAAACTTAAAAAACGACATATCTAGATTTGACTGTGTAAAACATAAACAATTATATATCGCATTTTTACCAGTGTAAAATAATGTTGTTATTGTGTTCGCCTACAGATGGAATAATAACAGGCGAACACAATAATAACATTATTTTACACTGGTAAATATGCGATATATAATTGTTTATTTTTTACACAGTCAAATTTAGATATGTCGTTTTGTAAGTTTTTAGTAGATGAATTTGACAATATGAATAATGAAAATAGTTCATATATTTTCTCTAAAAACTTTTACAGATATTACAGATATTTTTTTTACCGACTGGAAGTCATCGTTTAAAGTATAAATTTAAAAAATTTTAGGTAAAGTTGCAATTAAAAACAAATAAAAATAAATTTTTTAATAAAATTTATTTATTTCTTTAATAAACTTTTTTTTTATTTTTTTTGGCGGAAAGAACTCAGAGAATATATTTTATATCTGACAGTTAATTATCGGAGGAAAAAATTATACGATATATCTGATACAATTTTTATTTTATCGCTCCAATTTCTCCGATATAGAAAAAAAACACACTCATTATTAGTTTAATTAATTAATTACACACAATTGATATAATGATTAGTTCCGATTCGATTCGAACAAAATATTCAATCCCTTCAAAATACTGCGATATTGACAGAAATAAACACGGCAACAGAAACAGTAAATCAAATTCAATCTCAAATATTCAATTATTTATTCAATCCTTTAACTAACCACCACCTGTAGGCGACCACCGAAGCTTATTTACTTTCAGTCCTAGTGACTGAAAACATTTTCAGTCACTACTTAGAAAAAGATTCCCTTTCACATAGGTTTTACTATATATTAAAATGTCATTTTCGTAGCTTGAAGTAGAAAAAAAAATTTTTTGTCGCTCGCATAGTGAGCAAATGCGCATGGAAAATATAGAATAGGCGTGTCTTTAAAATGATGTAACTCGATCAATTATTGTCAGATTTCAACAACTTTTTTTTTATTTTATTCATAAAAGATCATATTTTTTACAAAAAATATTTTAAAAAATTAAATATTTAATTTTTTATTTTTTTTAATTAAATTTTTAATTAAAATAAAATTTTAATCCCAAAAATTTACGAAAGATAGCCCCAAGTATGCACAGTAACATATCAAAACTAGAGGAGGCACTCTCTAATAGTTTCAATGATATTGAATTTTGAGTAATCCAACATCTGATAAATTTGATCAATTTTTACAGTAAAATATTAGTATACCATCAAATATCAAAAATATCTCGTTAAATTTTAATCCCAAAAATTTATGAAAGATAGCTCAGAAATATAGATAGTATGTAGCTTTCTAATCGAATTCAATTTATCATTTTATCAGCTTTACAGTTTGATATTCATTGTCAGCTGAGCAATTTCTAACTTCCAAACAATTATTACTAGCAGACTCTGACGGTTTGAAACTATGTAGCATATGACTACCTTTTATTGTCCGTGAGTTGTGAGTAAGGTATCTTTGTTCTAACAATACGTTGTGCCTGTCGTAATCATCGAACGTACAATACTCGAATGCGATGTTTGTATTTGCCACTGAAAGATACCCATAATATGATTTTGGTGTCAAAATGTTATTTTCGTATTCCTTTCGAAGAATTTCTTCCTGTGCCATTCGCTTCACAGTACCCTTAACACCATCACATGACCCCTTACCATGAGCAGTAGCAAAGCCGGCATGGCTAAATTAAACAGAATATTTAGTACATATTTATCATTCATGAATAATTTGTTACAATTAATTGACCTTTTCTTCCGTAGTCAGTAAAATGAAATAGCAAATTTTGAAAGTTTTTGCAGTTTTTGTACTGTAAGCCAGCCCCGTCCGAAAAATATATTATTTTATTTATAACGTGATCCGAATTCTGAATATTTTCGGTGATGAAATTGTTTAAATGGTTTATGAATAAAGAAACAGCTGAAGCATCGTGTCGCAATTTTCACAATAAACAACACTCGACCCAATTGTCACTGTCACTCACTATCCACTTTGCTATGATTTCTTTCCAATGTTTTTTAACTATCACTTTTCACTAAAACTATAAGCGTCTAAATTATCACAAATCAAAAACCCCAAATTTATAATTTCAAAAATATTCAACTCTCCAAAAAAATCTTTACATGTACACTCAACCGCTTTAAACAAAATTTAGAAAGACAGTGACAGAGAACTCAACGAGAGTGTGCAATAATGTTTGAAAAAAAAAAAAATTGAAACGGTTTTTTATATGTTTCAAATTTTTTTTGTTGAACATATCTATTTGCAAAATAAAAATTTATAATTTTGTTATATGATCTGGGTGGTTATTTTGTAGTGTTATCTCACTAGGTGAGATAAAAAGTGAGATAAAATATTTGTCTTTAATCGATTATATTAGATAAAAGAAATCATTTAAACATAATTTCTTTATCTCACTATTTATCTCACCTAGTGAGATAACACTACAAAATAACCACCCGGATCACTTTAAATTGTGTATCTATAAAACTATTAGAGAGTGCCTCCTCTAGTTTTGATATGTTATTGGGCATACTTGGAACTCTCCTTCATAAATTGTTTGGATCGAAATTTAACTAGATATTTTTGATATTTGATGGTATACTAATTTTTTACTGTAAAAATTGATCAAATTTATCGGATGTTGGATTACTCAAAATTCAATATCTTTGAAACTATTAGAGAGTGCCTCCTTTGGTTTTGATATGTTATTGGGCATACTTGGGGCTATATTTAATAAATTTTTGGGATTAAAATTTTACGGAGCTTTTTTATTATAATAGATTTAATCAAACATTTAATTAAAAAAATAAAAAATTAAATATTTAATTTTTAAAATATTTTTTGTACAAAATATGATTTTTTATGAATAAAATAAAAAAAAAAATGTTGAAATCCGACAATAATTGATCGAGTGATCGAAAATGATGTAATTTTAAAGACACCCCTATTCTATATTTTCCATGCGCATTTGCTCACTATGCGAGCGACAAAATTTTTTTTTTTGCAATTTTGTTTTTCTCGATCGTGTACTTTGAATAGTAGATTGTATTACTAGTGCGAATGCGTTTTCCAAACAAGAGTTAGTTTGCCGCACGACCGCAGGGAGTGCGGCAAATAACTCGCGTTTGGAAAACGCATTCACACTAGTAATACACACTATTTTTTGTAACAAGTGCGTAAAATTTATAAATATTTATTTAAATTTTCATTTAATCATTTATTTAACAAAGTTATAAACAAATTTAAGCTTTTTAAATAATTAAAGTGCGCCATCTTTGTTGTAATATTTGTAAATTATTCGAGTTCGAAAATATAAACACAAGAATCCAAATAAAACAACACATAGGAATCCAACTAAGCTATCAAAATAATAAACTTTGAAGACCTAAATAAATTGTTTTTTCTTGCAATTCCAATGATGCAATGTGTTTAAGTTGTTTTTACTATATGGTAAGTTATTTAAATTATTATTTTGATATTTTAGTGCTATAAAAATATTATATATAGATAGATATATGGATAGATTTAACTACAAATCTCACATGCAGGCGGCGTGCTAGCCCGTGCACAAAATATTTTGTAGTCATATGTGGCGAGAAGTAGTTTTTTCTTGTATTCTATTCTAGTACAAAATTGAATATTTTTTACGCATGTGTTACAAAAAATATTTTGTGTTCATCAAAATTAAAATTCTAAAAGTTCATTTTTCCATTTTTTTGTAAATTTTCAAAATAATTGCTCTATATGTTGTCCATTTCTAATTTTATAATTTAGAGTAAATATCGATTATACACAGTTGAAAAAGTAACTGCAATATTTAACGCAAGTCTTGCAATAGAAGCTATGCGTTGCAGGTTTTTATTGAATTGTAAAGTAAATGTTGCATTAAACCTAATTTTAATGCATATCTATAAAATTTAAAACAACTCTTGCATCATAATTTATTTCTATAGAACAGCTAAGTTTTAATGCACCTTGAAACAGTTAAATACATTAAAAATTTAATGGAATTTCAAAATTCACTAAAGTATTATCCGTTTTAGAAATATATAGTTAAAATCGTTTCATGTATGTTTTAGTTATCGCTTCTCAGCTGAAAGTCTATAATAATAGTGATTAAGTTGGTATGTATGTTTTAATTTTTTCCGTTGTAATTTTTTTATTTTAATTTGATTGATTTAGGCAGGTGCGTAATAATCAAAGCAACTCGAAATTATGATGCAATTTGCATTAAAATGTCATATTAAAAAAAAGTTGCGCGTAATATTATTTAATGCAAATAACAGACATTTTTAAACAACAAGCTTTATACTTTACTCCAAGTACTCTGTTAAATATTGATGCAAAGAGCATTAATTTAACTTTATATAGCAAGCTTTGTATTGTTTTGTAATGGAAACTTCCGGAGGACCTATATGTGTAGCAATTTGCATTACATATTCAGTTTTTTTAACTGTGTATATATTATATCATAGAAAAAATTGCATTTCCTACGCGAGATAAAAACGTTTTTCGTTCGTAAACATGTCTCACTCGACGCTTGCGCGTTTCGTGAACAAATGTTTACTCATGAAAAAACAATGTTTTCATCTCTTGTAGGAAAATATACTATTTTGTAATTTTATTGCTTTTTAGATTTACTCGAAATACATAATTCAGGTTTCGTAACGATGAATGGAATAAGCTTGACCATATCCACGTGTATTATTTCTGAAAAATTAGAAGCAGAAATATTTGAACTAAAGCTATCTCTAGGTCCCTGCTAATCTGCAGCAAATTGGGGAATTTATTTGCGCTAATTTTCTAGAGAATATCTTTTGATTTGTAGTCGCTGATGTCATTATATCTTTAGGTTTTGGAGTAATACTGATTATTTTAGATAAAGAAGTTCTTAAACTAAAGTTAAATTAACGGTACCAAAGATGACTACGTTTAATTGTGAAATGAAAATATTTATTCTACACTTAACGTGTTACCTTTTTTATGTTTCTATTACATGGAATGTTTAATCTGGATATTATTTGGGTTTAGAGGACATTTCAACTATACACACAACAAAGAATGTCTTTAGCACAAAACTGGAAAACCTCTTATTGGATCAAGAACTACTTATTATATCTAAATTAATAGTTTTAATTTTATATTTACTTACCGCTGTTTTCTGGTGATTATGTTTCGCTATTATATGTAGTTTTAAACTCGTTTTTGATCGAAAGCATCTATTACATTTATGGCACTTAAAAGGCTTTTCATTATTATGAGCCCGTATGTGATACTCTAGTCCAAGCCGTGATGTGTATTTTTTGTTACAATTTACCACTGTACAAGCAAATCGCTGACGATCCTTTAAAATAAAAAGAAGGATTACAAAAATTCTTTTGATAATGCCATATAGAATAACAATATAACGAAGAATAATGATCTAAAACAAAAGAAAATTTGAAGCAACTCTGGTAAATGTTTCGGGTTGGATATGTGATATGTATTTTTGTTTATTTTTTTTTTCAAAGTGTTACAGACGATGATAGTGCGTTTCTGTCAAGTAAAGATAATTTGTTTGATTTTCCTAATTTATCTGAGTATGCTGATTCTGACTTCTGAGTAGGTACATTTTTCATTGTTCTAAAGTTTTTTTATGTCTCGAACGGCCTGCATCATATATATGATTCTTTTATTTCATAGCATATAAAAATAGGGGTGGTTTAAAAATTCTTAATGACGATATCGTTATAATTTGTAATCTAATTGAAAAGGAAGTTCGACATTTCGTTAAATCAAATAATGCAAATCCAATATCTCTTTTAACAGATTCTGTTTTTTTTTTAAATTCTGATTAAAGTTTAAAAGAAATTATTAAAGATAGAAAATCGAATCAAGACGCCGATTAAATAAGAAAGTTGAACGCGACCTTTTCCAATGAAATTAAAATAACTTTTCCAAGACCCAATGAAATTAAAATAATTATGAAGGTGTACAACCAAAATTGTATCCACAACCTTCCCTGAATTTTCGGACATCGTGATCTTGATTATATCAAGATTATAGATTGCGGAATAACAAAATAAAGAAAAGTGCGCTTAAAAGCAAAATTAACACGTTTACCATTTGCAAAGGATTCCTCGAGCAGTTCTAGATTTAATACACGCTGATGTTTGCCTATTCAAATTATTTCACCATCAGGTAACGATATATGCTGACATTTATCGACGAATTTTCAAAATACACTACAGTTTACTTATTGAAATAAAAATCAGAGATTTAAACTAAAACGAAAGAATATGTTGCAATCTTTGGAAATAAATTTATACGCAAGCTACACATAAGAATACATCAGTGCTGATGTTAAAAGTTTTCTTAGTAAAGAAGCTGCATTTGTACTGCAACAACATGGAACAACCGAATGCCAAAATAGATCACTGATCGAAATGGCTAGACGTGTGTTAGTAGATGTGAATCTACCCCATAAATCTTGTGCTGAAGCGGTAAATAAGCCTAGCTATTTGCAGAACCTTTTATCATCAAGATCAATTTATACAAATCCGTTTGAATTGTAGAACGTCAAAAAAAAAAACAGGTATCAAACATTGTGAAATATTTGGAATTAAATGTTTTGTATTTATCCCTTCAGAAAAACGACGAAAGTTAGACAACACAGTCTCTGCCTTGTTCATCAAGTCAAGAATTTGATACTGAAATCAGTTAAGAATTAGTTGACTTTGAGAGCGAAAATTCAATATCAGCAGATGCAACTATACGGTTAATCCCTCTGATTGGACCATGATATGGGACTTGAATCCTTGGCTATAGTGGGTTCCAGTCTGTTATTAGAAACCGTAAACCTGTTGTTATGTCTAACGGAAACGGGTACCTTGGCTTAGCCGCCCGGGTTGCGGGAAGGTGCACCTTTATTATCAACCCGTGGTGGGTACACACTAGAGAGGACTCAGGTAGGGTCAAACCATTAAAAGTACCAAACCTCTGGGCACCTGTCGCCCCCAGTTGTACATAAACTTCTAAAATATATAGACGAAGACCGTTTTGGTGCCCTTTATTACGTTTTAACTCGTGGGAGCAATATGGGTAAATATTTTAGTTACCTTTTAAATTTTTTAAAAATTTTGTTTTCACCTGTTTTATGATTTCTTTCATCCTATCATGAAATATTGGCATATATAAAACAAATTATATTTTGATCAAATGACGTTTACATTTGATAAGAAATTTAAAATACACACCCGCAATTAAAAAATGTTTGTGGATTGACTTGAGCATGACAAATCGCAAATAATTTTTCTTACAGAAACAAAAGTTTTTGAAATTTATCCGTATGACGTATTACTGGGTCCCAAATATAGGCTTGAATCAGCTTTTAAACTTCATCAAGGTGTATGTGCATACATTCATGAGAGTGTTGCATATAAACGCTTCCCAAATTTTGATCTACATGGTCTAACTACATGAACTACATGAACTACAACCAGGGCCGTAGAGAGAAAAACGGGGCCCGGGGGAAATGAAATACGGGGCCTCTTTACATTTATGTTATTTTATTAACCATTTAAATTATAATATCACAAAAATTAAAATGTTGTATGTATTTGCTTAAAAACAATTTTTTAAGAATGTTAAATATAGACAGGCGAATTCATCGTGATAGGATAGAGAAAATAAAAATTAAATACGAGATAAATAGCAAATTTGATTTAAAAATTTGCAAAGACAAAACACAAATGAGTTTGCTAATAATCCAGCTACACTGTCTTCCTCAATGAATAGTCTACACATATTTCGTCTTTTTTTGAATTACCAGGCGCTGGAGTACCTCTTTGTCGTCGGAAGATGAAATATTTTTATTTAGATACCAAGTGTAATGAGTAATGACCAACGACCGAATCACCAAAATTTTAAAATTATAAAAAAAGGAATAATATAGTTCTTGTGGTAAAGTAAACTTTTTATTTAAAGTTTCGTTTTCTTTGCTGTATTTTCGTTCGAACGTTTCCAATTTAAATGTAAAACCAAAATGTAAATGTTAAAACAAACGAAAATAAAAAACAAATGTCAACAAAACAAGTTCAGTATAAATGGAGTATGATCA
This sequence comes from Diogma glabrata, assembly GCA_963693315.1. Lineage (NCBI taxonomy): Eukaryota > Metazoa > Arthropoda > Insecta > Diptera > Cylindrotomidae > Diogma > Diogma glabrata. Next base: position 106,056,365 of record OY856188.1, read on the forward strand.
TATAGTCATGAACATGTACCTGCACTACTAGGCCAAACCAACACAATCGTTTTGTTAACTAAAATAATATTATTTTTATAAATAACCGGGATTTATTTTTGTTAAAAAAATTTATAGTTAAACTAGCAGGACCAGTGATGCCAGATTTTCAAAAACGAATTTCCCGTTGACGTATCGAAAATTTCCGATTTTTTCCGTTTTTTTAAGGAAAAATCCCTCAGAAATTCCCATCAAGTTTTAAATAAAAATATACATATAATAGTTATTTAGGTATCAAGGGAATTATATGGATGTTAATTACCGAGGGAAACGTTTACTACCCGAGGGCCTCTGGCCCGAGGGTTAGTAAGTTTCACAAGGTAATTGACATCTAATAATTCACGTGATACATAAATAATTTTATGTTTTACTACCTAAAACATTTATTAAACCAAAACATTTATTTTTATCAAGTATTTGATAGCATGATTTTTCGTTTTAATTGATCAAGTTAGTTATTTTTCATTTCAAATTGTATTGCTGGGGTATTGTTATTCGTTACTATGGCTTTATGTAAATAATGTTGTTTATAAATAAACAAAACAAAAATTTATAATGAAAACTAGGTCTATTATGAATCCATAACTCCCTCTTATAATTCCCTTGGGAATTAAGAATGTCATTATTATTTCAGTAACTAAGGTCTAAACGACTTATAATAAATCAGTAAAACATAAATTCAATTATTTATTGAAAAAACTTCAAAAACCACCACACTATAACAATATTTATCCTTCCGACAACTATAAATATAGGTTTATCTCTGTTTTTTACGACTATATTTGTGTACGTTATTAGTCTTAATAAATAGAACGAAACAAACAGCTGTTAATTTTATTCTGCACCGCGAATGTGGCGAAACACAATAAAACAATTTATTTGATTGTATTGAATGCTGAAATAAATTTTATTTTATTTTATAAAAATTTGATTGCATGTTATAAAAAATCAAACATTTTCAACCAAAAAGCAAACATTTTCGACCTGTAGCCGTATTCCGGTACATCGTGAAATAGGAATTGGGAAATAAATTGTAGCAATTTTTCATAAATAGTATATGTTCGTGCCGCGGGAAATAAAAAATTCGTATTATAAAATATTTCATTATTTCATTTATTGCACTTTTTTCTCAATTCACACTTCCCAGAGAAATGCCGGAATAAACGCACTGATTATATAAAAAAACAGTCAATTTAAACTGAAGCGCATGTCCCTCTCTAGAATATTAATAGTCCCTGGGCCTTCACCTACATAATTTTGTGATTACCACATATTTTATACTTCGTAAGACGCTTGTCCCTGACGAGTCCTACAACTTTTTTATCTGCCATTTTCCTTGATTCGGCCGCCTTTTCCCTCGGGAAACTCCAAAACATGGCGATTTCCCGCGGTCTTGTATATTTATTACCATAATTTTGTTATTTATTATAGGGGTTGGAAATTTGTTTTAGAAAACGAGGGTAAATTTGTCCGACAAAAAATTGTCTGTTTTTGTCGAGTCCGACAACTCAAACTGGTCAAAATACCAGGGTATTGAAAATCAAACACCACAAATCTAGTTTTCACGGGATTGTTTAACAAAAGTTAGTGAAATTGAAAGGTCATATTGTCCGACAAATTTTCGACCGCGTTTTTTCAGTCCGACGATTGGAAGTCGGAATTCTGGCGGGGTAGTGTTTATTGATTACCACATGTCTAATTTTTTTTTTTAATAGTTTTACTTAATATCATTTTACTCTGATACAATTGTCCGACAAATTAGTGACCGCTAACTATCGAAAAATGTCATAATTTCAAACACGATAGCGTACGCTCAATATCATCATTCACGATATATCAACATTAGTCAATAATTTTAGATATGTGTTCTTAAATATTATAAATTGATAAAAATTATAAATAATAATAAAAAATTATTAAATAATTTCGTAATAATTTAATGAAATCATTATAATAATCAAACTGTAGTCGTTACTATGTAGATTTTTAAACGTATCTCAGTAACCTATTGGTTTAATTTATAAACGTATCTCAATAACCCATTGGTTTAATTTATATTATTGTTAATTGTAATTCAAATTATAATTATATTAACTCAAATATGACACTTTTTTATATTGTTTATTAAAAACGTACTAATTTGTCTATCATTCCAAGTACATTTGAAAATTTTCAATCAGATAGGTTCGGAGCTAGCTAATCGAGGTAAGAAAACGCAAAAAAAACGCCATTATTCAAAATTATACAAAAAATGGTGAGGTGTAAAATTCTAAAATAAATTTTTATGGAATACTGAAATGAAGCCCTTTCTTATGATACCCTACTTGAGTCTATAAAAAAATGTATTTTCTCAAAGGTCTCACATCGCAGCCATGTAAACCAAACGAAAACCACTTTAGTTTTATTTGTATCCGTCATTTCATGTGGACAGATCAATTTTATACGCATGCCAAATTTCAAGTCCATAGCATTTATAGTTTACGAGATAATCGATATAATGTGAAAAACACATTTTACTCTCACCAATAGTGTTCCGTATAAAAAACGGAACCCTAAAAATGGCAATATTTTTTCCTTGTTAAAATTGGCGCATATTTTTCATCCTTCTCAATCTTTTTAATTAAAATGGTGTAAATAACCTTTTCAACTGGTTAATGTTCCTTAAATTTTTAAAATTAATATGAGAACATGTTTTACATCATTTTTTGGGTACATGCTCCTTTTTTATAATTGTTCTATTTACAAAAATTTTCTAATTTTCTTTATACAGTGCCACCTGTAAACACTGTTTCATTAAAAAATGTTATGTCTTAAATGTATACATTGAATTTGTTCATAAATATTAGCAAATTTAACAAAGAAACAAAAATAATCGTTCTCCTGAAATATTTTTCTCATTTTCTTGTCGGACTGGCCGAACGCGGCTATATTTTTGTCGGACAACTCGATTTTTTATAATAGCAAAGGGTTTTTTATCGTGTTTCATTTTTGTCCGACATGTGGTAATCAATAAACACTACCCCGCCAGAATTCCGACTTCCAGTCGTCGGACTGAAAAAACGCGGCCGAAAATTCGTCGGACAATATGACCCTTCAATTTCACTAACTTTCGTTAAACAATCCTGTGAAAACTAGTTTTGTGGTGTTTAATTTTCAATACCCTGGGATTTTGACCAGTTTGAGTTGTCGGACTCGACAAAAACAGACAATTTTTTGTCGGACAAATTTACCCTCGTTTTCTAAAACAAATTTCCACCCCCTATAATAAATAACAAAATTATGGTAATAAATATACAAGACCCCGGGAAATCGCCATGTTTCGGAGTTTCCCGAGGGAAAAAGCGGCCGAATCAAGGAAAATGGCAGATAAAAAAGTTGTAGGACTCGTCAGGGACAAGCGTCTTACGAAGTATAAAATATGTGGTAATCGCAAAATTATGTAGGTGAAGGCCCAGGGACTATAAGAAAGGTAAAGACTACTATGCTTAAATTGAATTAAATTTCCAAATGATTGTTTTTTGGTTTCTCATTAGTATAAAATTTGATGTCTTTCATCAGGTAGGGTTTTCCTTAGGCTTTTTATAGACTTTTCATTTTCAAAATTGCAAATAATTAAATAGATATCGAAATTGATTCAAATTTATTTAATTGTTTGGAATTAATTATTCAAAAAAATACAATAAAATTCATTGTTTTTTCTTATTCGTTTTACTTGTTTTATCAACAAATTTTAAAATAATTCAATTTAAATTAAGAAATGTTACTCTATCGGAAGGATATAACGTTGTATTGGGTTCGTTTTTAATGAATTTTATTCTCTCGAAAATTTGTAATGCTCGCTTGTTTGCCTTGAAAAATAAAATATTGCATTAAACACTTACACAATATATTACTATTGTTTCGATTCTTCATACAACTTGTGGAATAAGAAAGAACTGCTATAAAATGGAGCATTAAATCTATTAAAATTGAGAAGGACATTTTTTAAAACAAGTAAATATGTCTTGATTTCATGATTTTAAAAAAATTTTAAAATTGTAATAGCTCTTTTTCGATACGTAAACAACTGCTCAGAAATAAAATAGTGATGCCAAACATCTCAATTTTTTTAATATGTTTAAAATAGATGGATGCATAGAGACCCAACTTGTAGTTCCAGGTGATTTCATTTCTCGTTTCGCAGCATCAAAATATTCCTGAAATTCAGATAACATGGTGGTCCGTTGGGGTTTTCAAAACGTACCTATCTCCCTAAGAAATATTTAAACAGCAGAAGACTTAAATTCCATCGCGGATTTGACAATACTCAAGTCGATAGATGGCATATGCATTTAAGTAAAATTATCGGATGATCGCCATCTTTCTGAATCCTGGTAAAAAATTGGTTGGTGCAACCATTTCAAAATAAGTATTATTTTAAAACGATTCTATTATTAAATGTAAAAAATTCCGCACTTTCCAAGTTTTTTCCCGCTTTCCCGTTTTATATGAAATATCCCGCGATCTGGCAACACTGAGCAGAACCCGGTGTGCTTTGCTACGCTTATAAATAAAGTTTGTGCACAGACATTTTGTTGACGTAGTAGCAATGATTTCAAAAAGTGGTAATGAGAAATGATAGCGTAATTTTTAATTTTTGTTTTCAAAAATATGAATTAAAAATAATCAGAACTTTAGCTCATCAGTTCGGATATATGAAAAATTGGCGATCAAATAAGTTTTCGAGTAAGCTATAAAAAAAATTTAAATGACTTGTTGAATTAGTAGAGGTGTATCATCACTCATCTTTATATAGAACATTATACAGAACAAAAATAAATTCACAAATGTTCACAGTGCTCATGCATTGTATTTGTACCCAACAGATAGATATTATAAATTCATTGGTATTAATGCATTGTAACTGTTTGCAAATCACTATTGCAAGCGTGTTGCCGGCTAAGGGCCACATTTTTAATTAGTTTGTTTATCATAATTTCTATCCATGTTTGATTATACATAAGCTATGCTTCTTTGTATAATCTTTGTAATTTTGAGCTTTTAATCGATATTATCAACTATCTTTCTTAGTTGAAGAAACATGTATTACATACAATTGCAAACTAATAATATATTTGGTGTAGATGATAAAATTTGTAACATCATTACGTGTTTAATTCAAATACATATAGTTTTGATATACAAATGTAATTGTTTTGGACTATACTTTAATTTTTCAATTTCATTGAATTATGTTCAACAACAAAAAATTGATCAAAGGAATCTAACCGCGTAAACCGATATTTAAAGAAAAATCAAATTAAATTATTATCAACATTTAGGCAGAACCCCTTAAGATAATTATAATGGCCCTGGGGTTCAATTCAAAAAAAAATTTGCCTGTTACCTATGCGCAAGTGTACAAAACAACTTTCCAAAGTTTCATGATGATCGGATGAACGGCGTATTAATGCATAAACGACAAACGACATACTTTCAATTTTATATATATAGAAAATAAGAAATTTTTTTTTTTCGAAAATCAAAAGAAAACGGCAGATATTTACTTTTTAATTTTTTATATTAGTTTAGTTTAAAAATGGGGACATTTTTCATTAAAATTTTAAGTTATCATCAGATCAAGAATTTCATATCTAGGATTCATAATTAATGGGTAACGTTTATTTTAGTTATGGTTTTTTAATAGTCAAAGAATTTCAACCAATTCAATTCATGGTCCTCCCATCGATTTTAACTTCACTGGTACGCAAAGATAATTCATGAACCCAAAGGGTGTTGCATTCATGTGATGATAATTTAACAAACGATTGTAACGACTTGAATTCAAAATTGGATGAATATGTAATAGTAGGTAAAGGAGGAATGATGGAAAAGGGAAAGATTATCAACTAAATAATTGGCAGCTCAATAAGAACACCTCGATGAGGTTTCTGAAACTCATACTTGAAGTTTTTAAGTTTACACTTAATTTTTAAATTTGAGAACTAAATATAGATATAGAATTTCGGACAACCAAGTTTTAATTTAGTTTAATACAGAACTAATTAAAGTATTACTATTTGTACCTTTTCGACATGGATTTTTATATGATAGTACAATTCAAGTTTACGTTTGAATTTTCGAACATTCCGAGCACAATTCAACATCTTGAACATTCGGAGCCCAATTCACTTGAACAATAACTAGTACGATGAATTAACGATGCATATTCATCATTTAACTGTTGATTACAGTGCTATGTAAAAGTTACGAAGAATTATTACGAATTTTATTGAATTTTCTTCTTCGGTTGTGATTTAAATAAGTAATTTGAATTTATTATAATTAAAATAGCAACAGATAATTTTTTGCTTACCAGAATATTAGAACTTTCATTGATTGTTTCACTTGCAATTTTTTTTGATACCTGAAAAAAAACAAATGTTTTAACTACAATAATTGCCGTAAAATATTAAAGACAAGAGCCTACCAGTCTTTTATGTCGATGGTCTCTTGCAATATGTATACGTAAACTGTATTTCCATTGATATTTTTTATCGCACTCTGAACACTCATATTGTTTTTCACGTGTATGGATTACTATATGTGTTTTTAGTTTCCAGGAATCCCTAAATTGTTTCTTACATATCTTGCACTGGAATCGGTTTTGGTCCTAACATAAAAACATGTAATGGTTAATAGAAAATTTTACTTTAAAAAAGAAGGTGATCGTTTGATCCAATTTGATTTTGCAATTATTATATTGTAAAATTTTCAAAACTTTAATTATTTATAACAACAGATCTATGTATGTCTGATGTCATGTGGGTTTGGCCTCAGTGCCTCGGTCAGCTTCCTTTAATGTTTAGTGGTCTCAAACATACTGCGCTTTCATCGGAAGCAAACAGTTTGCTGCAACTGAAGGTTTAACTAATTCAGTTCGCAACATGAAGTTATTTTGTTCAGTGAATCGAGGACCATATTCCAAAGGGTTGGACGATGAAAATTTCCAGAACAAACTTTTCAACAACAAGCTGCTCTATCTGATATTAATATATAAAGCTTCGTGACTCCTCGTGTCGCCTACTTCCGTAACAAGTTTGCAAAAGATGTTCCGTTTGGATGTTTTAGTAAAAGGTTTAATTGATTAGTTTAAAGTTTTATATGGTCCATCATGCCGGATCCTTTAAGGAAGTAAACATAATATGTTTACTACCTTAAACGATCCGCCTCTATAAACCAATATTATTGAAAATTTCAACTCCATTGATAGTTTAAACAAACGTTTCGAAAATATTCTAAGGCTAAGCCGCACCATAGTAGATTGTTCATTTGATCCGCTGAAGTACCGCTAAGCATAACCTTTCAGTTTCAGTTTACTTGCCCAGTTAACCACAACACAAAACTAGTATACACTTTACATATCCACTGTACGATCGCGCTATACATTGTAACCATATTCAATTTTTTATTTAATATTTTTCTTTAATTAATTGTGTAAACAAAAATTATAACTGATTGCGGGGAGCCTAAATTTATTGTTTTATTACTAAGCTCCAAAAATTAAGATAAAAATGTTCTACCAAAATTGGTTTAACTTACATTAGTTTAGCTTACAAAAAATTGGTTTAACTTACATCTCGTTTTGTGCTTGGTATTTTGTTATCATCTATACTCGAAGAAGCTGATGAGTTACAATCTTTGTCCTGCTCTGTAACGTGAGCTTCTTCGTTGGTAATTGTTTTCTCTTTAATCTGTAATTGAAATACATATTAAGTATTTTACTTTTTTTTAGAGATTTTTATATTCGTCTGTATAGACAAAAGTATGTTGTGAAGTATTTTACGGGACAATTATGGGTAAAGTATTTTACGGGATGTTGTAAAGTATTTTACGGGACAATTATCATTTCCTAAAAACATAAACCCATATACAGACGTATATAAAAATCTCTAAAAAAAAAATTTTTAACTTTAGTAGCTAGTGACGTATGAAAAAGTTTTCAATAACAAAAAAAAAGAAATTGAATAAAAATCGAAAATTAAAATGTTTTTAATCATCAACTCTGTGGTGTAGTTGATAGCGTATCTACCAAATGATTCGAACTCATTGGTACTGATGAGGTTGCGAGTTCGAATCCCAACCGAAACACGTTGAAAATCTCTTATTGGATCAATAACTACTTATTATATCTAAATTAATAGTTTTAATTTTATATTTACTTACCGTTGTTTTCTGGAAAATATGCGGCACTATTGAATGTTGTTTTAAATTCATTTTTGATCGAAAGCATTTATTACATTTAAGGCACTTAAAAGGTTTTTCGTTATTATGAGTCCGTCTGTGATACTCTAGTCCAAACCGTGATGCGTATTTTTTGTTACAATTTGCCACTGTACAAACAAATGGCTGACCATCCTTTAAAATAAATAGAAGGATTACAAAAATTTGATAATTGGATAGAATAATGATATAAAATGATAGAATAATGATAAAGAAGAATAATGATATAAAACTAATAAGTAATGATATAAAACGAATAATGATGTGGAACCAATTTGTTACGTAATTAAAAAATTTGTAGCCCCTCCAATTTTGAAAAATTCAAGAAACATTGTATTTTGTACAATTTTATACATTTCTTGTACAATTGTAAATAAAATCCATGACAACATAATTAATTTTTATGGCAACATTTATATTTACGATAATTATAAATAAAAATATTATTTTTATTTTTAACTATCGTAAATATAAATGTTGCCATAAAAATTAATTATGTTGTCTTGGTTTTGTTATTTTACTCGTTAGAGAGAAAATGAAGCAATCCGCTCTCGCTAATGAGGAAACGACAAATCGTGCAATGTTGTAGATTATACACCAAGAAAGAAAAGTGCTTGTTTTCCTCTCGAGGTGTGTTTTAATTACAAATCACTGAGAAACATGTTCTTTTCCGAAGTGTATTTATAATGTTTACCACAATGGCACAAGCAGAGTTGAACTTTATTTACAACTCGTGCGAAACATATATTATTTAATTGTACATAAATATTAATATTATTTTATTAAATTCATATCATATATTATTTTATTAAATATAATAATAAAATTTATTTTAAAATAATTTATTTTAGGCGATCTAATATTATTCCAAATTTTCAATAATGATGAGTCAGCTAATCAAGTACGACTATTAGATATTCCAAAAAGATTGGCCGAAACAGAGGACGGAAATTTCTTTTTAATTGGTGTATGCGCACTTAAAGTGCCAACAAAATTTAAAAAAATGTTCAAGAGTTAATTGATCATACAGTTCAAGGGCACTACACTGCTACTATATATAGACGCGGCATAAATATATGGTACGAATATGATGATTTGCTCAAAAAGCCACTAAAGAGAAAGGAAACATTAAAAATTGTTCCTAGTCTAATTTTGCACATAAAAGGATAAAGAAAAATAAATTTTTTTTGTACTGTTAAAAATTAACTTTTTTTACTAAAAATATACCACATCAAATCCCATTCTAAATACCACAAATTTTAAATTAAAACATAGACAAATAATAATATAAGACAATCATAGCTGAACAAAATTTTGGGATAGTTTTTATATTTTACTTTTGGATATTAACTATTTAGTGACAGGTGTCAAGTAGATGATTCGTAATATTTAAAATTAGTGTTACATACGTAAAATTTTTCGTTTACATTTATTTGTTTTCTATATATTCTTAGATATACAAGATTAACACTTTAAGTTTATTATTGTTTTTATAAATGTATTCGTGTACAACAGGTATACAAAAATAATTTTTTTGTAACCAAATTATTTTTTTGGAAACTTAAAACAAAACAAATTTTTATATATTTTATTTTTCGAATGAAATTTGATTTGCTTCAAAAAGGACAAAAACTATTTGAAGTATCGCATATTTTGTTTTGTATAACAGTATTGTATAACAGTAGTATTATGTTCGTTATCTTCTTTTATTTATTTGTGATAAACAGAGAAATTGCGATTCCAGATGATTATTGTTTAAATTAATCTAATGAATTAAATTTAAAATATTTAGTTTTTGAAGAAAATTTTTTGTTTACATTTTCTTTTGGGAAGCAATTAAATTATGATAAAGATTTTGTTCTTTTATCGAAAAACTAGAGAAAATGTAGTAAAATTGTTATTTATGATTTGAATGAATGAAAAGTATAATCGGTTTTTGGTTTTGTTTTCGGATCAAGTTTTATTAAATTTAAATAATATCAATTATCGATATCACAAGGTTATAGCACAACGCATTTTGCAACACACTTAGGATTAATATCGTTCCAAATTCGCTATATTTTCAGTCTTTTTATATTTTTTAAATTATGTAAATGTAATGTGAATACGTTACAGTTTTATTGTTTTATTGTTACATAATATACGAAAATTTTTACGTTTGTAACACTAATTTTAAATATTAGGAATCATCTACTTGAGTACAGATGTCACTAGATAGTTAATATTCAAAAGTAAAATATAAAAACTATCCCAAAATTTTATTCAGTTTCGATTGTCTTATATTATTATTTGTCTATGGTTCAGTGTAAATAAAGAAGTAGTAATAGCTATTTTTCACGAACAGCGATCTACCGCATCGCTTTGATCAGTGAGAATTGAGTTGTAGTTGCAGTGCAGAGGCAGAAGGTAGTGCTCAAACAAAGTAATTAAAGGTAAGTTAAGAAATTAAAGTTAAGACTAAGTTGAAGTTAAAGTCAATAAAAATTAAAGAAAAGTAAATAATAAGAATTGAACTACAAGTTTTGTTTAAGATAAGCTCAACAGTGTTAAAATAAATAGTTCAATATTTAAAATATAAAAGCAGCGTTTGTAATTAATAAAATTGATTAACCCTAGACTTAGGGTTTATAACAGTAGTTTGAGTATTTCGGTGGCACAATCCAATTCAGATTGACGAAAACAACAGATTGTCACAATCAGCGTGAAATTGTTTGCAAATATTTTTTCTCTGTTTAAATAAGAAACTGCTAAGTTCGAGATGAGGTTGTCATTACTTTAAATTTCTTTCAGGGTGTTCCACTCTTTTTTATGTTTCTATGACATGGAATGTTTAATTTGGATTTAGAGGATATTTCAATTATCTTAACACACAACATAGAATATCGTTAGCACAAAACTGAGAAATCTGTTATTGGATCAAGAACTACTTATTATATCTAAATTGATATTTTAATTTTATATTTACTTACCCCCCCTTTCTGTCGATTATGCATCTCCATATAATGTCGAATTAATTTTGCTTTTGATCCAACGCGTATATTACATTTATAGCATTTAATTGGTTTTTCATGATTATGGACCCGTCTGTGATACCATAGTCCAGACGGTGATGTGTAGTTTTTGTTACAATTTGCCACTGTACAAACAAACGGCCGACCACCCTTTAAAATTAATAGAATCTTTGTAATTATTTTGATAATGTGAAAGAAAAACAATATTTTTTTTTTAATAAAATTGTGTTGTGTAATAGGAATTACAATATGTGTCACAATAACACATAAAAACCTTTTAAGATCAAGGTCCCACAAAAACATATGTTCAAAGGTGTTGATGGACGTAAATCTTTCTTTTTTTGTTTTTTTATATTTTTTGTTAAAGAATGGATAACTAAACAATAAATCCTATCACTGACAAAATATGACATAGGCTAATATTTTATAATAGAATAAAGAAAATAAAAGTAAATTTAAAAGTAAATAGCAAGTTTTTTCAAAAATTTGCTGAAACAAAACAAAAATGTAGTTGCCAATAATCCAGCCGGTTGCATATTCCTTGATCCTGTGACACACTGTCTTTCTCTATGATTAAAGCCACACATAGTTATATGAAGGCTCGGTTCTTCGAAGAAGTATTAGCGTCTCATCATCAAGGATTATTTCACAGCTAAGATTGATGGTGCTACCGTTGACTGAATACAGTTCATCCACCACCACCCCTAAGATATCACCTTGGCTAGTGATATCTCACTGCTATTGCCAGTGGTATGTGATATCTCACGTTAACTCGTATGTTAATAGCAAAATAACTACATAACGAAGAATAACGATATAAAACAAAAACGAAAGGGATTTTCAAGAAACTTTGGTATATGTTTCGGATTGGCATGTGGTTGAATATGTGATCTGCATGTAAAATTGTTACTTTTTTTACCTACATATAGGACTTTAACAAAATATTTTTGACTTTTATGAGTACAAAATTTTGGAGGCATGATGGATCACGAAAAAGCAGTGTTTTCATCTCATGTAGCAAAATCTACTATATAGTTTATCAATTGATATTGAAATAATTAAATTTGTGAAGTTAAAAGTGAAAATTGTTATATATTAAAAAATGTTAAAAATAATCAAATGTTGAGTTAGTAACAGGGCTGGAAACCGGTTTTTGAAAACCAAAACAAGAAAACCACACCAATTCAGAAAAACCAAAACCATAACCACATTCTAAAAATAACCATAACCAAAACCTCGTTTTAAAAATTATCAAAACCAAAACCATAACCGAAACCAAAATCAAACTAAAAATTTAGTCAAGTACAATAATATTGTTAAAAAATTAAGACAACAATAAAATGCAACTTTGGGTAACTGTTTGTGGTAACTTACTTTTTTGTCAAAAATCAGTTACGAATCTAACATGATACAAAAATATTCGATGGATATTTTTGTCATATAATTAAAACATTTATTTTCTTTTTTTATTAAAACATTGGAGTACCGGATTGGCAGCCTCCACAAAGTATCCACAACGGATACGGGCGTACTCTGGGCAATGTGATGTGGAACGAACGGTTGTAGTACCCAATCCCTTCGTGGTAGTGAAGAATTATAGCAAATAGTCAATCGAACCCTGTGCGTCTGTACTCCATGAAGGAGCGGCACAAAACAACGTCTGTTCTCCATGTTAGGGGCGGTCGAAAATCTTAGTCTTTTCGGCTAGGTGGCAGACTGTAATGAAACTTAGTGCGGGGAGCTAACTTCGTTATCAACCACCAATGAGTGGTGAAGAAGGATCGAACGTTACGGTGTAGGGCTTCGGAAACCCAGTGCCGGGGTTGCTGCTCCCAGCTGTCGAGATCAATCGACTGCAAACAATCGGAAGGTACCCCAACTACAAGTTCACTTAGTAGATAAGTAGTCAAGTACTGAAACCAAATAAAAAAAAGCAACTTGATGTGCAAAATCCATTCCAAATTAGCTGGAAGACGTCAAGATCTCCTGAAAGAGAAAGAAGCAATATCTTGCTAAATATAAACACATATGAAGTGGAAATTGAAAGTGAAGTACGTTAACCTGATTATATAGAATGAGAAAAAGGACTCAGGCATCTAGGAAAAGAAAATTTAGAGCTCAAGAAAAAACTAAGCAAAATAGAAGAGATAACATCAAAGGTAGGCAATGAAATTGCTGCTTTAAAAAGGGAAAATCAAGACCTGAAAATGAGTCGAGAAGCAAATGAATCGGAAATGACTGATAATCTAAATATCGGCAAAGATATCAGAAGACGAACAAACGCATTTGAGTATCTAACAGATGAAGAGGAATTGGAAAGAGAAACAGATTGGATACTGAAAACGAGTAGGCCAAGTAAGAAAAGTAAAAAGAGGAAAGCTGGAGTTTCCCCTGAGTATGTGCCATCAAGCGCTAGTCAACCGCAAGATGCACATGCAATTAATAAACACAAAGTAACTCTAACAAAAGAAACGAAAGAGAAAAAGCCACCACCAATAACTGTAACGGGTGTTTAAAGTCATGCAGAAATTCAAACCATAATGAAAATGGTAACGGATAAAGAGTACAAAATTAATGCTCTTAACAATGATGTCTGGAAGATCAACACATCAAACTCTGATGCATACAGAAATTTAACAATGAAACTAAACATTGAAAAATATCAATGGGTTACACATTAAAACAAAAATAAACGTCCAATCAAGGTAATGACAAGGGACTACATCCCACTTATTTGGTTGGCGATATAATTGAAGAGCTGACACCTAAAGGTCTTAAAATCTTAGATGCTGTTAACATCATCAAAAAAGAAAGAAAAACTAACGAAAATGGATTCAAAACTATCGATAAAAGAGGACTTCCTCTTTTTTTGTTAACAATCGAACAAAACGAGAATATAAAAGAAATTTATAACATAAAAGGGATACTCAATATGAGAGTGAAAATTGAACTTTTAAAGAAGAACTCGATGAGAATACCACAAAGCAAGAAGTGTCAAGGTTTTAACCATACACAAAACTACTGTGCACGTGAACCAGTATGGGTCAAATGTGCCGGTAAACACTTAACGCAAGTATGCCCAGTTAACGGAGACTTCTTTATTACAAGGGATATGTCAAAAAACTACATAGATATCGAAAATAACGAAGGGTTGTCATCAGATCACTCTCCTGTTATAATGAAAGTTAGTGAAAACATAATCAAGCGGACATATGCACCTAAACTAACAGGTAAAAACACTAATTGGAATGTTTTTCGTGAGTGTATAGAAGAGAAAATATATCTACAAGTACCAATTAGAAACCAAGAACAGCTAGAAACAAAGCTAGAAAGGCTGATTGAAGGAGTACATTTTGCAGCAACGACAAGTACTCCAGCACCGCATCCTAATCGTATTCTTACCGCAAACTTTCCCATGGAATTAAGAGAATTTATAAAATCAAAGCGCAAGGCACGTAAAATTTTGCATACAACTCGATCTCCAGAACACAAAACTATTTTAAACAATCTGTGCATACAAATAATGACAGCTATCAAAGAAGCAACAAATGAATCTATTAACAGATATCTCTCAAGTCTTTCTGGTGATAAAAGCAATGAGTACTCACTCTGGAAAGCAACAAAGGGACTCAAAAGACCAATAGCGCAGATCCCTCCGATTAAAAAAGATGATGAAACATGGGTCAGAAGTGCTAAAAAAAAAGCTGATCTATTTGCAGAATTACTAGAGGGCACCTTCAAGCCATTTGGTCGACTAACAGAAGACGAAAACATAACGAAAGGGAACAAAACTGATTCAAAAGAAATTTCATATGTAACATTACATGAACTTAAAGAAGAAATACTTACCAGTTTGGTTCCAAAAAAGACCCCAGGCTACGATTTAATCACCAGCGAAGTTTTTAAATGCTTCCTGATAAAGGTATGCTCAAAATACTTCATATCATTAATGCAGCATTCCGATTAAGGTATGTGCCGATGCAATGGAAAGTAGCAGAAGTGATTATGATCCTAAAACCGAATAAATCACCAAATGACAATAACTCGTATAGACCGATATCATTACTCCCAACGATATCGAAGCTTTTTGAAAAACTTTTTCTTAAAAGACTTAAGCCAATAATAGAAAATAGAAACCTCATATCTTCGCATCAGTTTGGTTTCAGAGAAAACCAATCTACCATTGAACAAGTGCACAGGATCACGAATATTATTGAAGAAACGATTGAAGCCAGAAGGGTATGCTCCGCAGTCTTTCTTGATGTCACTCAAGCTTTTGATAAAGTTAGGCATCATGGATTAAAGTATAAATTGCATAGAGATCTGCCCAAACAGTTTTATGAAATTTTAAGCTCTTATCTGGATGACCGCCACATTAGAGTCAAATATGATGATAGTTATTCAACATTGAAAAAGATTGATGCAGGAGTTCCGCAGGGTAGCGTCCTAGAAACGGTACCATGCCTGCTCTATACAAGAGATTTGCCTGGCTAAAGCAAAACAACTATTGCAACCATTGCAGATGATACCGCAATTTTGACCACCGGAAAAACCGTAGAAGAAGCAACTAGCAAACTGAAATACGCTACTAATAAAATCCACAACTGGACAAAAAGATGGCAAATTAAGCTGAATGAAACAAAATTCTCTCATGTTAATTTCACTAACCAATAAGTAAGCCAAATACCGCTGAAAATCAACGTAACACAAGTTGCTTACGCAAACACAGCAAAATATCTAGGTAAGACTCTGGATGCTAAACTGAGATGGAAGAAAAAAGAAGAACTGAATTTGAAATTTAGAAAGATGTGCTGGTTATTTGGTAGAAACTAAGTACTATCTATTCAAAACAAACTGCTTCTGTATCCTCAAATACTGAAACCAGTGTGGACGTATGGTATCCAGCTATGGGGCTGTACTAAGAAAACGAACGCGAAAATCATCCAGTTGTTCCAAAACAAAGTGCTGCGTTGCATTGTTAATGCCACGTGGTACATCAGAAACGAAGATATCCATAGGGACCTAAAGATAAAGTTCGTGAAGGATGAAATAAAAAATATACAATTAAACACACCACACGTATTCGCGTACATGAAAATATTGAAATACGCTAAATAATTGATGTGTCCGTTGCTGACAGAAGGCTTAAAAGAACCAAGCCACCAGATTTAATTTTATAATCAAAAGCATACTTAATAAAATAATGTAAATTGGACTAACTAATGGGTTACACCCCATAAAAATGTGCTATAAATATGAAATGTAAATTACTAGTTAAGCGTAGCTCAGTTGTTCTTTTATATTAATAAAAAAAAAATAAAAAATTACTTTATAAAGATGTCGTATCTTAATATTTGTCAATTACTATAACAATTAGCTGTATCTATCAATGCCTAAGCTATTTCAGTCGTAACTTTACTGTCTTACAGTTATTATGCTGTCTTTCAAAAACTTTCCAACGCAAAACATGACCTCCCGATCAGATGGACAGTAAAAATGATTTAGTGAGTATGTTTTTTAGTGTGATTTTTGTTAAAATTTCATTAATTTGGCTTTGGAAATTATTGTTGTTAGAAATAACATTTCGAATATAAATTTAAAGTTCATGTTTCAAATTTATTTTAAATTCTTTTATTTGAATAGCAATGAATAAAAAAGTAAACAAACCACGGTAGCATGTTCCCTTTGTCATATCTTGAAATGCTCTAGGCGCTACGCAGAAATGAAACACTTTCCCCTGGGCATGTAATGTATCTTAAACTAGCTCACCATTTTTTACTGACAATTGGCATTGGCATTGTTGACAAATGTTGTAATTTTTAATCAATTCTCTGACGAATACTAGAACAAACATTTTTTAGCTATAAGCCAAAACCAAATTTTGACGTTTAGAAAAACCAAAACCGAAACCAAAACCAAGATTTATTATCTAGAAAAACCAATACCGAACCAAAACCATAATTGGCCATTGAGAAAAACTAAACCATTACAAATAATTAAGGGTTTTCCAGCCCAGGTTAGTAATTGTTATAATTTATATAAAGTTAATAGTAATAATCTCAAAAGAGGCTCTAAGTTTTTTTCGTTAAGAAAACGGATATAGAACCCTCATCCATTACCTTAGCGCAAATATAAGCTAAAAATATATGTATCACTTTTGGGGGGATCTATTTGCGTTAATTTTCTAGAAAATATGTTTTGAGTTCTCGTCGCTGACGTCATTATATCTTTCAATTTTTAAGTAAAACTGAACTATCTTAACACACAACATAGAATATCTTTAGCACATTTGAAAAATCTGTTAATGGATCAAGAACTACTTATTATATCTAAATTTAAAGTTTCAATTTTATATTTACTTACCGCTGTTTTTTGGAAATTATGCGTCACCATAAAATGTCGTTTTAAATCCACTTTTGAATGAAAGTATCTATTACACGTATAGCACTTAAAATGTTTTTCTGTATTATAAGCCAGTCTGTGATACTCTAGTCCACGCAGTGTTGTGTATTTTTTGTTACAATTTGCTACTGTGCAAACAAAGAGCCGACGGACCTTTAAAAGAAATAGAAGGATTACAATAATTCTTTTGATAATGCCATAGAATAATAATATAACGAAGAATAATGATATAAAACACAAGGGATTTTGAAGCAAATTTTGTAAATGTTTCGGGTTGGATAGGTGATTCGCATTTTTGTTTATTTTGTTTTTAACTAAGTGTTACAGACGATGTTACACACGTTTCTGTCTGGTAAAGCGATTTTTTTTCCGTGGCGTTCATGTCCCATGTAAGAACATTGTCAGGCTAATCAGCTTTGAATAATTACAACGGTCATTCGCAACAGCGACCTAATTACAATGGCAGCCGATTGTTTTAAGGTCGTTTATTAAGTCCGTCTTCCATTGCAGTCGTGGTCTATCTCGCGGTCGCCCACTCCCTGGGGTACTAACGTACATTTTTTTAATCATTCCAGACTGTGAATCGGGTCGTAAAACATGCCCAAAACAAATTGTAGCGTAGGATCTTTGGGTATGGGTCCACGTTTGTGACCTCTACATTACAACCGGTCTAATCAATGTCTTGGATAACTTGAGTTTGGTGTTAGTTGATACATACGGTGATCCAAGGAGAGGTTTAATTGAGAAGAAATTTTGATTACCTGCAGCAATTCGAGCTTTTATATCTGTAAGTATGCCGTTTTTTGAGTCAAGCATTGATCCCAAATATTTAAAAGATTCAACTTACTCAATCCGTTCATCGCCGCACATTAAATCTTTCTTCTCAGTCTCTCTTGAAATACTCATAAGTTTGGTTTTGTCGTAGTTAATTAGCAGAATAATTTTTCTAGCACCAATCTTCAGTGACTTGAAAGTCTCACTCATAACAGCTTCACTTCGGCCGAGGATGATCACATCATCAGCGTAAGCGATCATCTGTACTGAGTTTATTGACAATATATTGTTGCCAGTCGGTAGTTTCTTTTGACGGCACACATATTCCAAGGCTAGATTAAAGATTATAGAAGAGATAGCATCACATTTTCTTAAACCGGAGTCGACTTTAAACAACTTTGATAATTCGTTCTCTACTCGTACACAGCATTGAGAATTCTGTACTGTCATTTTGCATAGTGATACCAGTTTACCAGGGATTCCCATTGATACCAGAGCAGACCATAGATTATCTCGTTCGAGAGAGTCGTAGGCCTGCCTGAAATCAATGAAGAGTTAGTGCACAGGAATGTTGCATCGGTAATACCTCGGCCCCGCCGGAAACCACACTGATATCCTCCAAACAGTTGTTCAACAAAAGGATTGATTTTGGCTAGCAAAATGTATGAAAAGATCTTATATGCTGTGCAGAGTAGAGCAACTCCCTTGTGTAGTTTACACATTTTAAGCGATTATAGTAGAATTTTTTACCAATGAACTTTTGACAGATATCACGCAGCAAGAGATGAAAGATGAGACAAAAAATAAAACAGAGATGTATTATTTACTTTTGGGATAAATTTGTTTTGAAAACAATTACATTAGTTAAATTTTTAGTCCTAGTTCGTAGCATTTGTTTGTTATGACATTTGTTTACATAGGCGTCGTTAGTTTTATTATAATTTTTCTTAATTATCAAAATTTTGATATACTGCCTACAAAATCATTAATATTTTTAATAGTTTTTGGTTTTCGATGACAATTGGTTGAATTTCAACAGTAATTTATTAGTTTTATGTGGGTTTTATTGTCAATTTCAATTGGACACCAGTTTTTTTTATATTATAATCTGCCACACTGAATAGATGCGCACAACGACTAATTTTTGTGTTCGCAGGTAAATAAATACTATTTTACTATTATGTATCGATTATTATCGATTATTATCGTTAGGTACATTTATCTCTTTTCATATTTTGAGTTAACGTAGAACAAATATATTTTGTATTTAGCAGTTGTGTTTGAACATTGGAAATAAAAGGATTAAAAGACGAAATCGTTTATCCATTATTAATATTAACAAACAAAACTTTTTTTTGGATTAGTTTCAGCATAGCTGAGTTTCAGTCCTGTGGCATGGTTTCAGTCCTCCAGATCATTTGGACAAGTTCAAACAATCTTAAGGATAGAGTTTTTCCACCATGTACAATTATTTCGAATGTTATATCATCGATACCAGGAGCTTTATTGCGTTTTAATTTTGACAGCGCCGCTTCGAAATCATCTTTGGTAGGTTCGCCTGCATGTACCTTTGACTCACGAACAAGCTTTGCTCGTCGTCCGACTTGTTGCTGGTCACTTAAATTGAGAAGATTCTCAAAAAAAGTGGCCCAAGTACTTAAAATATTTTTAAGGTCTACTTGTAGCTCATCATCTTCGTTTCAATAGCAGTCGATCTAGTTTGAGGGCCCTTCTTTAAAGTTTTAATATGTTGAAAGAAGTTACGCGATTGATATTTCTTATTGAAGCTTTCAATCTCCTCCCCTTTCTGTCTCTTCCACCATTCTCGCTTCGTTCGTCTAAGTAGCTTTGTAATGTCTTGTTTTGCCAGTTTATAGTTCTCCTTCGTGGACCTGGTGTTGCCTGCTTGTAGACATTTCAGATAGCAATCTCTTTTCTACTAAATAGCGTGAGGGTTTTGTGGTCGTCCAAGTATTCCCTCAGCAGTGCTTGAAACAGCATTTTTGAGCAAATACCACGACCGATCGAGGTCTTCATTAATGGTTTCTGATTGCTCAAATGTTTCGGCAATATGGATTTGATGTCTCTCTTCTGTTTCAGCACTCTTTAATGATGAGATGTTAAAACGTATCCGTTGATTGAATTTTAGAATGCCTGGATTTGGAAAGTGGAACCTTATCGCAGCACATACAAGGAAGTGGTCACTTCCAACGTATGCACCTCTAAAGGATCGCACATCCAGAATGCTAGAAAAGAAACGTGCTGTAACTAGCATGTGAATCGTGATCAATTTGATTTCGATTGTTTCCATCCGGTGAGACCCAAGTCTGCTTATGAATCGATCGATGCGGAAAGAAAGTACTGGCAATTCTCAAAAAATTTGATAATACAAACTCAGTCATTCTCTCACCATTATCATGTGAATTCAAATGCAAGCTGTTAGGGCCCACCCCACCACATTTCCCTAAGAGATATCTCTTCCAACCTGCCCATTAAAGTCATGAAAAACCATAATGAAATTATGTGTTGGCGTTTGTTTCATAACCTCTTCAAGTGCTAAGTAGAAATTATCCTTCTCGTTGACGGTCTTAGCTTCAGAAGGTGAATGCACGGCAATAAGAGAAATATTGTTGTATGTACCGCGTACATGTAGGTAGCAGATCTTCTCATTGACCGGGATGAATTTCATCACGGTTTCTTGTATGCGTGCACCAACAACAAAACCAGTTCCAAAATCTCTTCGAGAAGGATGAACACTACAGTATAAAGAGTGGACTATCCAAATCTTGTTTTCAGATTATTGGTTGTCTAATTTCTTACAGAGCAATGACATCTATCCTATATATCTCAGTCTCTGTTTCTACTTATTAAAGCATCAGCACGTTCCGATTCTGTAGTCTGGCTCTTTTGCACGTCCAGGCAAAATTCTGTTGTTTTGTCCGGGTCTGATGTTCTCTTTCTGATTTCCAAATTTAACAAATTTTTTTTCCGGGGTTTGGGTGTTAAAATTAAGCCCAACCCAAATTTTCGTGAATGGGTTCGTTCTGATGGAAAGGTCATCATAACCTTTTGACACGTTTATAAAGCTAGCCACTTGATCCGAGACAGACGCCCGCTCCAGGCCGCCCCTGACATGGAGAACTGACGGTTGAGTCGCATTGGTTTTAGGCCATTGACTTAGTAGTTTTTACTCTGCTTGTTTCCAATACACCAGCCTAATTCTGTCAGCATTACCCAGACAGCATGGCGTGGACGTCGAATTTCGGATTTCGACTTCCGATTTTGAAGAAATTTTGGTAAATGTTTCGGGTTGGATAGGTAATCTGCATTTTTGTTTGTTTTTTTTAAACCAAGTATTACAGACGATGATACTACGTTTCTGTCTAGTAAAGACGATTTGTTTGATTATCCTAATTTATCTGAGTATGTATATTTTTCACTGTATTTGTTCATGTTTCGAACGACCTGGATCATATGACTATTTCATAGCTTTTAAAAATAGGGGGGTCTAAAAGTTCGAAATAACGATATCGTTATAATTTGTAATGTCATTGAAAAAAAAGTTCGATGTTTCGTTAAAATCGATAATGCAAATCCAATCTCTCTATTAAAAGTTTTTTTTAAACTAATCAAAATGTCGATAAAATAAGAAAATTGAACCCGACCTTTTCCAAAATACCAAATTTTTTGTCATCCCAATCGGCGACGTTTTCTAGTTTACATTTATTTCAGCGTCTCTCCGAACGGGATTAATTCGTTTATGGATTGAACCCTAGATAGGAGGACGACGAAAATTGTATTTAAGGCATCTCTTTTGTAGAACGACAAACAGTTAAGGTCGAAATGCGATAGTGTAAACAGAAAAAATTTATTATAATCGTAACGCAAATACAAATATTTTGTGTATTATTTTTGAATGCTGTGTTTATACTGAAAATTTCTACGAAGTCGTACATAGAATAGAAATAGAAATAACTGACCTAAAATTTTATATGTAAAGATAAAAAGCTTCTTAAGCTTCTTAATGATTAAAAGCTTCTTACCTTATTTTTTTCTTTTTTATTACATTTTGTTGAATCGTTTTGTATGCTTTCTGCTTTGTGCAATTGAACTTTTGTTATTTTCTATGAAAATAAAAAAAAAACACAAATCAACAAAAACTGATCCTTTCTTAATATAGATAAAATATTGAATAACTTTTTTCAATTCTTTCTATTAAGATAAATGAAAGTTTGGTTCATAAATAAAATATTGCTGATGAGATAAACGATAATACGAACTAAATCAAATAATGAGAACCTAAAACGATAGTAAATTAATAAATCTCGCTTACTTCTAATCCATTTGCATTAACTTTATTCAAGTCTGTTGATGCATCAATATTGACACCATCCATATTGGTTATCTGAGTTTTATCCTGAATTTCATTACTCGATTCTTCAATTTTTTGATCGGTTTCACTTCCAATCTGAAAAGTAAACGACATGTTTTAAAAAAATATACGCATCGTCTCGTATTATGAAATATTAAAATTTACCTTCTGCAATATTTCAGGACCTTCATCATTACTATCAATTTCAGTCATTTCTGTTGCTGTTTCTAATTTATTTACTATTGCATTAGCATCATTCTAAAATATTAAGAATAAAATATTGTGATGGCTTGTTTGGATCACCAACATTAATTTAAGATATCAAATTAATGAAATATTAGGACGCTATGGATTTGTCACATACAAATAATTAAGGATCAATGAAATAATTCAACAAATTAACAACAAAAATTTGTATGAAATGTTGAATCAATCCCGTCTGTTTTGGACTCTTGTCTGACTCTGTTGAAAAAAAAATCAGAGAAATTTTTAATAAAACTGGCGCTCACTACATCCTAGACAGTAAAACTTTACAAAGGAAGAATGTGCCACCCAAAGAGATTACATCCACAAGGCAGGATCGGATGACTCTAGAATTCCGGTATCCCATAACCATCACGCTTTAACACATACGACCCAAGGGATTGAGCCACTTAGCTGCTACACTCAACTCATCTCAAAATACTCTGTAGGTAGAAAAACATTTGCAAAACAACCAGCATCAGATCTATCTAAAAACCTAAACAACATGAAGAAAACGGAAAATCATACAGACTGAACAAAAATTAAAGGAAGTCTGCTCCTTTTGCTAAGAAGATCTTGAAATTTAGCGTCACACCAACATGGTTACCAGATAGCACATAGGACTCTCACCGCTTTTCACAAACTTAAAAACCAATCCAGTGATGGTTTGAACCAAAAATTAAATGACCCTTAGGGTAGAACAACTTTAGTTGCACCCGACTTATCAAAATTTTTCGACACAGTGTTACATCCTGCACTACTAAATGATAACTTTAACACTAATTTTTTCGAAGTTAAGCATTTTCTAACTGCAATTATTTAACACTTATTTCTTTAATCGAGAATCGAGTTTGACATGGCATAACAAACGAGAATGGTAAAGTTTTTATAAACCTACCTGCCAACCTTCTTGAGTCTCTTAGCACACCAGAGTGGAAACTAATTGTCCCAAAAGCCCTTCAACCTAAATCACTCAAGCAACCACAAATTTCTCTATGCTCAGCCTATACTGGAGCGGCCAAAACTTAGAGTTTCTTAAACGAAATTTTTATTGGTCTAAAATGCAAGACGATGTTAGAAGTATGTTTCTAACTGCGATTCTTGTAAGTGCAGCAAACCAAGTAATAATACCTTGAGACCACCCATGGGACCACCCTTGAGACCACCCACTATCCATATTTCAATTATTCTAGAAACTCTATGTAGATTTCCTCGCCTCATATCCTCGGCCAAAAGTAGAAAATTCTTAAAATTTCATTGTTTTATACCATTTTTCACGTTATGTCATAATTGAACCTTTTCGAAAGGCAGCTGCCGAGCTCGTAGATTTGTACGAACTCGAGTATTAAGTGTATACGGGGTACCCGAGTATCTTGTTTCCAACAATTGCTCTCCTTTAAAATCCACAAAGTTTTAGGAACTTCGATCAAAATACGGAGTGCACCATATATTCATACCAATTTATTTCCTCCATTGCAATGCGTCAAAGTGTTATAATCGATCCATCCTTATTGCAATACGATTCTATCTCAAAGAATCACATCAGGAATAGGATATCCATCTTCCTCTAACACCTCTTTATGCAATGTCATACACGACACCCAAAAAAATTCTCACCTTACTTCCTAGTCTTTGGAGGTTAGATCGTATTACATTGATCCACAACTTGCGATATCGATCACGGAAACTGAAACCTATGTAAATAGTGTATGTGCGTAGTTTCGCCCAAAGCGATGCCGCTAAAAAATTTTCTGTCAAACTATCGCCATAATTCATCAAGGCTAAAATAATTAGAGCAATCGATAACGTCTCCTATGAGGTAGCAGATAACTTTGGAAAAGTTCTAGGGTTGTTCCATGCCAAAGATATTAACACCTAGAATTTGGGCATGATTCTGGCACACTTAGTCAATTTTGCCAGAGCTATATGAGAGGTCTTATCTTTCATCTCGTGTCGTACGTCCACACAATTGTGTCGAATGAAAAATCTTTTACATCAATCATCCTTTCATTCGTTGCAACCGTTTTCAAAATTTGTGGACATTCTACGATCGACGAAATTTGATGAAAGTAAAATTTGTATTGTATTACATTGCAAATTTATTACACAAAATTAAGGTGTAAGTTAATTGCATTTCTTTGATTTTAATTTGAAAACCAATGAAATTACAAATTAATTTTATTATTGTTTTAATTAATTGGTGAAAATTTTTTACGAATAAAATCTAAAAATTGGCAATCGTTACACGTTAATTTGTAAACACCTGTTTCACTATTTTGGGTTTTTCCGGTTTTTATTAAATTTCTTATTTTATTGCGGGTTTTAAATGCAGGTACGTATTCGAATTGTTTAAAAGTTTTTTGTATGATTCTGTATGTTGTTTTACTGTAGTTAATGCTAATATATTTTTTGTCCTTTACATTTTTTTCGCTTTTCAGAGTAGTTTTGTTTTGTAAATATTTTTTGTTTTTATGTTTTTTATTCAACGTGTCTATTAAACTTGTTGTATATCAATTCCTTTGGGCTATATATTTTATGTTATCCAGTTCTTCTTGGTAATTTTCTTGACTCATTGGTATTACATTTAATCTGTTGATCATGTGGTTATATGCTGCTATTTTGTGCTGATATGGGTGGTGTGAATAAATGTTTATTGTTTGGTCTGTTTGTGTGGGCTTTCGAAAGATTTTGCATTCGTGTTTTGAATTTTTGTTTCTTAATGTTAAATCCAAGAAATTTATCTGCTTATTTTCTTCTGATTCTAATGTGAATTTTATTGATGGATGTATATTGTGGTATTGGGTGGATGTATTGGGTATTGGGTAGTGAAAATCCGAAATTCTACGTCCACGCCGTGCTACCTGGGTAACGCTAACAGAATTAGGTTGGTGTAGTTGAGAGGGGCAGAGTAAATACTGCTTATACTCAATGATTCTGCACCATGGCGAGTCATTGGCGCCATAAAACCAGTGCAACTCAAGCGTCTGTTCTCCATGTTAGGGGCGGCTTGGAGCGGGCGTCTGTCTTGGATCAAGCGGCTCGCTATATAAATGTGTAGAAAGCGTCTGTTCTCCATGTTAGGGGCGGCTTGCAGCGGGCGTCTGTCTTGGATCAAGCGGCTCGCTATACAAACGTGTAAAAAGGTTGTTTCTGGTGACCTTAAGATGCAGAACGAACCCATTCACGAAAATTTGGGTTGGGCGAAGGGCTAACACCCCATTTCCGTAAAAAAATTATTGTCATGAATTCTGTACACAGGCCTCGGAATATCTCGGATTCAATATTGGAACGACCTCGGAAACTGTACCCGGACTACGATTTAAAAATGGGAACCTGGAACGTGCTAAGCCTCAGAAGACCAGGAGATCTCCTAAAACTAACACAACAAGTCGAGAGCTACACACTGGATATAGTGGCATTACAAGAACTAAGATGGCCAGGGAGTGGAATCCATGAAACAGCGAAAGGATACACTCTTTATTATTGCGGTCATCAAAACGGAGGAGAATTTGGAGTTGGCTTTCTTATACACCGTCGCGTGAATCAGCATGTTATCGACTTCTGCCCAATTAATATGCGGTTATGCACACTGAGAATCCGCACGAAAAAATTCAATGTAACGATCGTCAATGTTCATGCACCTACTGAAGATAAAGCAGATGATATTAAAGACCTGTTCTTCCTAGAACTCGAAGAAGTCATCAATAACATCCCGCGGCACGATATAAAAATCGTAGTAGGTGACTTTAATGCTCAAATTGGTAGGATTGCAGAACTTAAAACACATATCGGCCCTAACAGCTTGCATCATACCAGCAACAATAACGGTTTTCGCGCAGCCGAGCTGGCTATGATGTATGATCTAGTAATTTCCAGCACTTTCTTCCCTCACAAGAAAATTCACAAAGCAACGTGGAAATCAAATGACGGAAGAACAGAAAATCAAATCGATCACGTCATGATCTCTAAGAGACACTCTACAAGTGTAACTGACGTTCGATCATACAGAGGTGCTGATATGGACACCGATCATATGCTTGTCATCTTTAAGTACAAGTGCAAATTATCATCTACATTTAACAGACAAGCAAAAAAGACCGTGCGCTGGAATGTTGAAGCATTTAAACATCCGGAAACGCTGAATAGATATCAGGAAATAATAACACAAAACATAGAAGAGCATGACATCTCTTCTGAGATGCCATTAAACATACAAGAAGAATGGCAAACGCTTCAATCAACCATTATAGCCGCAGCACAAACTACAATCGGAAAACGACCACCGAAATCACACAACGAATGGTTTGACGACGAATGCCGCCAATCCGTTGAAAATAAACAAAAACTGCGAGAAAAATGGTTAACAAGGAACACCCGAAGCTCCCAAGCTGATTATCTATGCGCCAGAAAAGCCTCAGCAAAACTCCTACGTAAAAAGAAACGCGAACACATGAAGAGCTGCATCGAAAACATCGACCTACATGCGGCCAACGGAAATTCAAAAGAGTGCTTTGCCAATGCACGGAATCTGACAAAAGATTTCCACCCAAGATCTACAGCCATCAAAAATGAAAACAATGAACTTACAACAAGTGAACGCGATGTGCTGGCAGTGTGGCGATCCCACTTTCAAGACCTTCTGAATAGAACGAATGAAGTTCATCCTATTCGAGCAATTGCTCCGTCAAATGAGGAGATTTTTGTCCCTTACCCAGCAATAGAAGAAGTGGAAGCTGCCATTAAAAAAATGAAAAATGGCAAATCACCAGGTTTCGATGGTATTCCCGCAGAACTTTTGAAAAATGGAGGAGCAGCTCTGGTCTCACGTATATATGATCTGATTCTTGCAATCTGGGACCAAGAAGAACTACCTGCTGAATGGAAAACAGCTCTCATTGTTCCGTTGCATAAGAAAGGTGACCGTCTAAAGTGTGCGAATTATCGTGGCATCGCACTGTTGAACACTGCATATAAAATACTAGCTAATGTCGTACTTGTTCGACTCATCCCGTTCGCCGAATCTATCATCGGTGACTATCAGTGTGGTTTTCGTCCCAACCGTTCAACCACAGATCAATGTTTTACCTTAAGGATGATTCTAGAAAAATGTTGGGAGTACAACATCAGCATTCACCAGCTCTACGTTGATTTCAAGCAAGCATATGATAGTATCATCCGCGAAAACCTTTGGTCCGCACTCATATGCCTTGGCATCCCAGAGAAACTTGTTTCTCTGCGCAAACTCACAACATCCGGATCAAATTGTAGAATAGTAATCGAAGGGTCAGTTTCTGATCCTTTCGATATAACATCAGGTGTTCGACAAGGTGATGCACTCGCGCCCGTACTGTTTAATTTGGCGCTTGAGTACGCGATAAGAAAAAGCCGAATTGAGACACAAAACTGCATATATAACAAATCTAGTCAAGTTCTTGGCTACGCAGATGATATTGTGCTTCTCGGACGTAGAACAAGCGATATTAAGGATAGTCTCTCTCAGCTTGAAAGAAATGCTAAACGACTTGGATTATGCATCAACACCGGCAAAACCAAAGTGTTAACAACATCTAAGAACATACCTCCCGGAAATCTGGATACTGGCGACTATGAAGTGGAACGCGTGGAAAACTTCAAATACCTCGGGTCTGTAATAACATCGTCAAATGACATGCAGGCAGATATCAAAGCCCGTGTCTCTGCCGCATACAGAGTTTTCTACGCATACTCAAAACTTCTGCGATCAAAATATCTTTCGCGGTCGTGTAAACTCACACTTTACAAAGCATTAATTCGACCTGTGCTTACATTTGGAAGTGAAAGCTGGACACTGACTTCCTCCGATTGTAGAATTTTATCAACTTTCGAGAGGAAGGTCATACGAACAATTTATGGTCCATGTAAAGTTGCTGAAAATCAGTATAGAATCCGAATGAATCACGAAATCAGACAGCTTCTTGGAGGCTGTGATGTAATCGGATTCATTAAATCTAACCGGATTAGATGGTTTGGTCATGTAGAAAGGGCTCCATTGGATAGAATGATAAAAAAAGCGTCCCAACAACAACCAGCTGGTGTTCGTCGAAGAGGAAGACCTAGACAACGCTGGCGTGATGACATCATCCAAGACCTTCGTGATATAGGATGTCGAAACTGGGGTCAACTGGTCATGGAACGAGATAATTGGAAGCTGATTGCACAGACGGCAAAATCCCTCCATGGGATGTAAACGCCAGAGAGAGAGAGAGAGAAATGTATATTGTTTATATATTGATGTAGTTTATTCAGCTGTCTGTTGGTTCCTTTAAATAGAATTAAAACATCATCTACATAACGATTCTAGTAGAGCATGTTTTTTCTGTGTATATTGATGTCGTTCAAAATGTGTTTACTTTCAAGATTGTATATTTCTGCTAATGTTCCTGATAGTGGGCTTCCCATTGGTAATCCTTGTGTTTGTTTGTAGAAGTCTTGGTTATGTGTGAAATAGCTTTGTTGTGTGATTTTCTTAATTATGTTTGTTATTTCGGTTATATCTTTTGTATTAACTCCATTTTTAATTCATAATTTGCTTGTGATATCTATGGTGTCGTTGATTATATTTGTATACATATTTGTGATATCAAAAGATGCTAGTTTTGCGTTATGTGAGATTTTTATTGATTCAATTTTGTTTACTAGTTCTATGTTGTTTTTTACGGAGTAATCTACGTCGAATTTCGTATGATATCTTTATAATTTGTTGATGTGCTTTGATATTTTATATGTTGGTGCTGTTGTAAAGTTTATCAATGGCCTGATTGGTATATCTTGTTTGTGTATTTTGGGTAATCCTTGTATGCTTGGTGCTGCGAGTTTTATTATTTTGTTGAATCTGATGTTTTTATCGCTTAAAATGTTGATCGATTGGTTAATAACTCGTTTTATTTGTGTGTTTCTATTTTCCTATTATAATCTTCAGATATCATGATGACTTATGTGTTTCCTTTATCTGCTTTTATTATTGTAGCGTTGTTTTCTTTTATTTTCTTTTGTATGTTGTTCAATGTTTTTAATTCTTCTTTTGTATTATTGACACTCTTGCTGATGCTTTGATTTGTTTTTGTGATTTCGTTGATGACTGTTGTTCTTATTTCATCTTGATGTTGGTAATTGGTTTTTAATATTGCATTTTTAATTTGTAGTAGATGTTTATTTTTATCCATGTTATTGTTATTTGGATTTTATTTTGGAATTTAATCTTTTTTCCAATAGTTGATTTTCTTTATTGTTGAATTCTATTTCTGTGTTGTTTTCCATCCTTCGGTTGTCTTTGTGGTGTATGTTGAGTTGTGGGTTGATGATTTATTGATCGTATATTTCTTGTTGGTTGTATTTTGTTTGTTTTAATATTTTTAGTTTTGTTATTTTCGCTTTTCGCTTTTAGACAATTAAAAAAAAAATAAGAGGAGGGCGGGTTGAAAATTAATTAAGTGATTGTAAATGTTTATAATTTTAATTTTTTAAAAAATGAATGAAAAAGCACCTTATTCTTGTTTACTGATTTTTATTGTTTTTTACTTTATACGCATTTCGAAAGCTATGCTTACATCATCTGTAGTATATAAAAACTGAGTTTTTATATACTACAGATGATGAAAGCATAGCTTTCGAAATGCGTATATAGTAAAAAATAAAAAATAATAAAACTCAGTAAACAAGAATAAGGTGCTTTTTCATTCATTTTTTAAAAAATTATATTATCTTGTTTAGTTTTGAACAAACCAAAAAATTTATTATTTTATTAGGTTAAATAATGGAGAAAGGATTCCTTTTATATTTTTTTGCTCTTTTTTCAACATAATTGATTTTATCCACGACTACTAAAGAATATATACTTTCCATGCGTATATCTTTCATTGTAATTGTATTCAGTCCTTTTTATATATAAAATTCTTCTTTATTTATTTCATTGCACTTTATTTATTAAAAATTCCCCTAACAAATTAAAAACTTGATTTGTTGGCAAAGTAATATAAACCAGTTAAAACAAGAACAATACATATATAAAATCTAAAATAAACAAACATGTTTTGCTTTGTTTTTCATTTCATTCAATATGGCGATATAAAATTTTACAGGAAAACTTGAATGAAATTATTTGAAATATTTGTAGTCGTGGATAAAATAGTATCTTGTATTCGCTTAGGATGAAGGCAATTCTTCACTCGGATGATTCCCTCCACTCGCTACGCTCGTTCCGGGAAACTTCATCCTCGTGAAGAATTGCCTTTTTTCTAAGCTCATACAAGAATCTACTATTCATTTCTTTTTTTTTGATTATATAAAAGTTTTTTCTTTTTTTCCCCTTTAAAATTTTTATTTTAACGTCCCTTTTTTAAACTGAAACATTTTACAAATGCATAATAGTTTTGGGTAGATATAGCAGCATTGTTAGCAAATAATTTTAATTGTACGAAAATACCTGTCGATGAAATTTTGAATTTCGAAACGTAGTAAAGATTATTTTAAATAAAAATGATTTATAAAAAATATTTTGAGTGAATTTGGATTTTACAATTAAAAATTAAAATAAAAAAAATATAACATTCGTTTATAATTTTTTGATGAAATAGTTTTCGATTGATAAGACTTGATATTCAAATTTGGAATGCGATAGCTGTATTCTGTCTGTCAATGCTAGTTGTCGGTACAGACATTGGTAGTGTTCGGTTGTGAAATATCATAAAAAATATCACCATAATTTTACATCAAACTGTTTTTCTTCTAACTTCACTTTGTTGAATATTACGTCAAACCGGACCGAACAGTCAAAAGGTAAAAAGATGGAATTTTATGCCAAACTTTATAAGTTACTTTTATTTCAATTATTTTTATCACAAAAGTTAAATTTATTTCAAAAGACACAAAACCAATTTTATCAAGAATAGTTATCACAAAAATCAAAATCACCAAAAGCGCAAACAACCAAAATAATAGTTTTATTGACACCT